>JAHWFO010104687.1:2329237-2441825 GCA_023313115.1 Rhysida immarginata
CCCCCCTTTTATTTTTTGAACCGAAGCAGATATGTCAATTTTGATGAATCCAATGAATAGGAAGTTGTGGGTGGCCTATCCCATGGTGCACTTTTCATCATCCCAAATATGCAAATTAGGACACATTCAAAATTTATCTCAAAAACCGTAAGGGATAGAGAAAAAAAACTAATTGCAAACTTGTTCAGCATAAAAAAACAAACAAAACAAAATAAAAATCATCCAAATCGGACCAATCAATCACCCACAATCAGAAGATCATGTTGACCATTTCCGGAACAGTGTAGCTTGCCATCTTGGAATTGTTCTGTCTTCTGTGTGCTGAAACGTGCCTTTTATTTGCTTTTCCGCATGAAAGTGAATGTGAGTATGGTAATTTATGTTAATTTTTTGATTTGCATGCTTTACATGGTGGAAATATCAACAGTCAGTTTTCCTTGTGCAGTGTGACTGTAAGCTACAAACAGTTCACCACGTAATTGTGGGTGATTGGTTGGTCCGATTTGGATGATTTTTTTTGTTTTGTTTGTTTTTTTTATGCTGAACAAGTTTGCAATTGGGTTTTTTTCTCTATCCCTTACGGTTTTTGAGATAAATTTTGAATGTGTCCTAATTTGCATATTTGGGATGATGAAAAGTGCACCATGGGATAGGCCACCCACAACTTTCTATTCATTGGATTCATCAAAATTGACATATCTGCTTCGGTTCAAAAAATAAAAGGGGGGTTCAGACTTTTCTATTCACTCTGTATATGCAACGCTCTATTAACAGCAGCTGACTAATTTTTTTCCGGTGTGCTTAATATATGAAGTATTAGATATTTATCTGATAATATTAAGCACAACATTAACTATCTTTCACAATTAAAGAAGAAACAGTCTAGATAGGTAAAGATAAAAAAAATTATTAATGGTCTTAAAACTAAGACCATTAATAAATCTTCTTATTATGAAATAATAGAAAATGGCTCTTTCGTTCACATTACTAAAGATCCACTCCCAGGCCTCATTAATCAATGCCTTACAATGATCTAGAATGATAAAATTAAAGATTTAATAACACCTAATCCATCCTTACCTAAAAATACATAAAACCGGTAATAAAATAAGATCTTTAAATTAATCTGTTGTGTGCTAAAATGTAAACTTCATACATGTAATTACTTGCTTATTATATTAGATTGTTTAATAGATTACTTAATAAATTTGAAATGTGATTTTTGTTATAATTGTCTTTGTTTTCAACGAATAGTGATTACCAATATGTCTGTAATTAATACTTTTCAGAAATTTAAAATTAAAAAAACTTTTTTAACAAAAATGAACCGAGTTCATGGGTCAAAAACCTTCCCAGAAAAATATTCAGTCGAACAGCGAAAACCCCATTCAAATCGGATCAGTAGTTTTTGAGAAAATCGCGAACATACATACATACATACAGATATATACGGGTCAAACAGAGAACCTCCTTTTTTGAAGTCGGTAAAAAAAAAGGAAACTAAAATAACTTTTACAGGTATTTTAGCAGAAGTTTTAGTCCTCAATTTATTAATAAATGACCATAGACGAGAGCATGGATTTGCACATTTTAAGTGCTTTAAGAGCTTAAAATTAATATCAACATAATATTGGAAAACGTAGGAATGACGTTGGTTCTGACCATTTTAAAAGATTTGCCCATTTCAATGGATTCCCTTATTGAAAATGAAAATTTTTCACAGTGGATTTCATTTCAAACAGCAATAAAACAAAACTTTAAGGTGGCAAAGTTTAGGATTTAAATGTTCCAAAGGAGAAAAGGTTCTTAATGTAACCACTGTTATTAAACTCGTAATGTCCTTTCGTCTGCTTTAATAAGAACAATTACGCGTTGCTGTTATTTATATTCGACGTCGTAAACCTAAACAAAATGGTTTCGTGCAACTGCCATTAAAAAATTTTAACAAGGCCTTTCTTGGCGTCATATTAAAAAAAAAAGACCTCAGCAACATTGAAGAATTCAAACATAAAAAAAAAGATTAAAAAATGTCACAATTTTTCTTTCTTTTTTTCCTTCTTTTTGAAAAGATAGTTTGCAATTTGAATGCACAGACCCATAATGCATTTGAAAAAAGAACGCCCTTTCTTACCCTTCTTCCCCCTTCCCATCTTTTTTGCCTCCAAACGATAAGAACAATTATTATTTCGTCAAAAAATTGCGCTTGTTAATTGCCGTTTGAAACCATTCTCGTCGCTATTAAAAACTGGAAATTTGCTTAGGGTTTACAAAAAGATGCCCCAAATAGACAAAACATTCAAACATATAAGTATTAAGCCAAAAATGTCTTTCTAGCGTAGAGGGGGGAAATGCTTACACTTCAACAAGGAGTTTTCACTTTATTTAGAACAAAAGCATTTCGGGTTAAAACTTAACACGATTTCCCGCCTAATTAAAGTAAATAGCTTATTCTTTTTAAAAGTACTCTGTATGTTATTAACTCATTTTCTTTCTTTCATCTAAAGTTTTCTAATAATACTGGGTGAACACAAATGATTGTACCGGTTTCATGATTTTATTAGGCGTAATATTTAACATATCATCACTAAACTTTACAAATTTTATTACCAATTTTTTTACCATGTTACAGGTGCTCGATATGTCCCTCTTTAGTGACTCAAAAATAAAGTTTGTAATCGAATTTATCCCATACTCAGTGAAGCATGTACCTGTCGATTTGAGCAAAAGATCGGTGATACGAGCCCGGTAGTAGCAGATCAGCCGGTAATAGCAGCATAAACACAAAAGAACTATCCGAACCTCCATACCGAACTCTTTGATTGCGCGCAAGCATACCTTGGAAGCGATGGCGGTGCGCGATGGGGATAGCACTTCATTTAAATCGGAAGTGAAAAGGGGAAACAACTGTAAGGAGGAAAAAAAATCGTTAATGGTGGTCGCCAAAGAATTGCAAGTACAGCAGTGTTATTAATAAGTGGAGAAAAGAAGTCCCTTCAAGCGCCAATGGGTATACGAGAGGTACTCTAAAAGTTTTTAGCCAGGAAAGCTGCACGCATCCTACAAAGACCATTCTTTTAGCACTTTCCGAACTACTCTCCCTCAGCTTCTGTAGAAACTTTCATCCTCCTGAATAAGTCGGGCATGTATTTTTTCCAGTCATTTTCTCAACTATTCTGCGTATACGTGACGTTGTAGGTGAGCGTTGCAAGATGGCTTGATAGTCAATGAATCAAACTTACCTTTCACAGCAGATTCACGCCCGTATCTCGCAAACTGCTGAAGCTATCGCATTGGAGGCAAAACTTTTCAAAAGACCCATGTAGAAATTCCTTGTGCACCTCCACTCCGTGTTTTTCTTGAGCTGACTTCATATCGCGACAGCACCTAAAGTCGGATTTGCATTTGAAATGGGTTGTATAACGGTGCCTTAGTAATTAAAATATAATAAAGTAAAAAAATATTTAACTATAAATTTTTGTAGTATTGTATCGCATTTAAAATTATAACGCCTCATATATAAATGAGGAAGTTTAAGAATGAGATTTCAAATTTATGATTTTGTGGCGAGAAAAACGAAAGCAAATTGATTTTCTGTATAATCAAAATACGGTACATTATTATTAGTCCGCAATTAGAGGTAATTAGAGGAAATTTTGTTTTTATTTTTCATATTGGCCGACCATTATTACCTAAGGGTGGTGGCCTGTGTTTTCGTTTCTCCAGGTGATTATTTTTTCTCTGAAATCGACTTAAAAATTCATGATTCGAGAAGATATGTTGAATTTTGAAAAAGAAAATTCCGACTGTGCGTATGGATTGCTGGAAATACAAGTAGACCAAGTCACATATTTGACTTTCAAAGTAACTTAGAGTTAAAGTATTATATTATAAAAAGAAAGTGAGGAATGTGATTTACACAAAGTGATGCATGTTATTGGGTCTCGAAAACATAATATTCCTGCCATAAACTTTGATGTTTCTCCACAATTGGTGTTTATCCAAATTTAATGAAAGTAGACTTGGTCTATTTGTATCAGCAGAAATTCAGTTTTGTGCAGATAACTGATCCGAAACTGCCAGTAGCAGAAGCAAATGAAATTAATACACGCTTAGAGGGTCACTTAAACTATGCCCCGACGTACTTTTTGTGACAATTGGTTAAGCTTATTTAGAGATGTTAATTTATTACTGAAAATAAACAAATGGCTGTAGCATTCATACCAGCGAACCAAAGTGGACAAATTCGACATGTACGTGTACAAAGTTACCTTAATTAAATTACATGGGTTTACGATTAAATATATTACAATTACCTCTACGATGTTTTCTTACTTATTACGTATCTATTGCTTCAAGATAGTTTTTTTTAATTGTCTTTTTAATATGCTTCTAATACAGAAACCTAGTTTCCTTCTTTTGTATAACATTATGAAGCATGCAAAATTTGTCTATAAGAGCACCATCCTCTTTGCACTATGTCGCAAAAAAATTCTGTTGCTAACAGCACACAATTAGAACTGAAAATTTATCTATCTACTGTGCCCTGTCGTGCGTGGGAGGGGGGGGGGTGCCGTAAGGACCCCCTTACGAAAATTCACTCCCAAGCACTACAGGAGCGGGTTTTTGGACTTGCACGGGGTGGATGTTATATTCGCAAGGAGTAGAGGCTGACAAACGATAAATTATTCATTTTAATTGCTTATGATCAATAATTATAAATGCAAATCATTACTATTGAAAATTGGGGCCCCATATTGGAAAGACATAAACTTTAACAATCATATCAAAATTAGCCAATAATCAATTAACTTGTTAAAAATAACGCGAAATCTTCTGAAATTACAAACATTTTAATTAAAAACGTGCACCAGCACATGGGGAGCCAATGAGCCCATCATCCTCTATGCCCAATCTGTAATGGCCTACAACACAGGCCGCAAGTACCTGACGAGAGTGAATAGATTGTGAGACCTATCCCACGAAAGCGTCACGCCCTCCTTTGGTTTGTTGCCAAACAGTGCTACAAATTAGCGCTGCAACTGCTTGGTCAACCAGGGGAGAGAGCATTAACCCCTCAACAACAACCTTTAGACCTTTCACTGTCCGCTCATAGACGCTGTAGGCTTCACTCTATTCACTCATGTATCACAATACCTGTAGGCATACGTTCAATAACCGTTCATGGAAAGCCCCCACGTGACAGGCTTCGCTTCACAGACGCTAAATGGTTATGAATATTGTTTATTGTAAACATTTCTGCTTATCTATACAAATTTAACGCGATGTTGATCGCTTCTCAATACCAGTGTGCTTCAGCACCGTGCAATAAACAAACATTTAACTCAAATAGATTCTCATAAGAGAATTAACTGTCGATCTTGGGCTATTAATGATAATCGTCACTTTTTTTTTTGATATGCAGCTTCCCAAACGTTAAATTTCCCCACTGGTGATCATAACGTCAAGTCTGTCTGTAATACTAAAATGGAACGATCTCACCGCTCTGTTGCCGATTCATTCTCATCTTGGTCGGGAAACTTCGTTCTAGGTGCATTCCTTCATGTCCGCTCACTTTCGACATATAACAGTCACGCACATTGAAAGAAAAACATAGCCATCATCAATTCACAAGACATATTATTTAAAATTAATTTGTAACCTTCATACAGGCCTGCTTTCATCAAAGCTCCTATTTTCCAGTAGCAGACGCATCCAGAAACATCATCGCTGCTAGCTCGGGAGGGGGGGACTCGAACGATCTTATTATTTTGATATTTTTATTTCGCTTGCCTGCAAAAGGAAGACTGACAACGATCGCTCACTCTCCCAACAATCTCTCATTTCCTTCAGGTTTGTTGAGGCTCACATACTGAGAAAAGCTGCCCCAACAATGTCTGCTTACGGTTATCCAAACAATTGCGGCAGCTTCCCTCAGATAACTTAAAAAAAAAACTGTTTCCAACAATCAGGAAAATATCACCTACGTACTACAAAACATAAAAATTCCTATACAGTAACTTGACTTATTTTTATTTAAAAATTCCACACACATGAACGATATTCGCAACCAAACCCACCACACAACTCTTACACAACTACCGCAACACAATCGCTACAAAACTCATTTATTCAACAAATACACTTAAAACACAAATTTGCATAAACGACACCAACCAACTATGAAATAAAAACAAAACACCAAACGAACTCAAAACACACACTGACACCAGTCACACTACAAATACAATTTCTAGGGTAGATGTACCAGTAATTGACAGTTTAAGACATTACTCTGAAACGAAACTGTGTACGTAAATCAAATTTCTTTTTGAAACTTTTTTACTTATACCATTAAATTGTAAACAGAATGCAGAATGTGCCAATCTCTAAACAATTGTTATATTTTTAAAAGCTATTAAGTTATTAAATTTTTTCCTAACTAATGCTTGAATCACCAGTAGTTGACAGTTAATGCACCAGTAATCGACAGACAGTTTCACCAGCAATTGACACTATTTTAATTACAAGTTTTTATTAGATATTTTGACAAAAAAATGATAGCATTCAAAAGTAGTTGATGAAATCAAGCATTTTAAAGAATACGTAAAGTATTTAATATTAACTAAAATTGTGCTTTTTAAAACTTAAATTGTTCATATAGATCATTTATCTTAATTATCCTGGGCAATGCCGGGTCTTCTGCTAGTAATAAATAAAATCAGACCACTCCCATGTAGAGTGCAAGGACCATAGAAAATGAAGGTGTTTTCCAGTAGTGCAATATCATCACTTCTTGGCCAACAAATTGTTCGTAGAAAAACTTAATTTTTGATGATAGTTGTCCCAATGCAAAATTCATCCAATTCATCCTATGCTACTCCTTATCATAGTAAACAGAATATCAGTAGTGGTTTTCCACTTGGAAGATAACTTGTCCTGGGCTATCTGTTGATCGTCTCTGTGACAAGATTCAGGACCAACAAAAAGAATCGGCGAATAGGGTCTTGAAGAACAAGTGGGTGATCTAGAAATTGACAGTTAAGTTCCTATAATTGACACAGCTAGGTCAATTAACGGAAATTAAGAAGTTACACTTAAAACCATCATGTTTCCTTTATTATTACTCTATATTCTATATCACATTAGTATATTTTTGTTCGTTTTTTTTTAAACACAGAAATTATCAATAATTGACAAGTTATGTCAATTACTAGTGACACTACATATCTGGGTTCCAGTAGTTGACGGTGCATTAAAACAATTAACACATTGGTCATCTGAAATTCTGTTGCTACTAGAAGTATTGTCCACCGATCACACAAAAAGGTTCACGTAAAATTAATAACAAATACTGCATAACATTCATGAAATAAATCCAAGTAATCAAACCCTCGCGTAGTGGTTCATTACAAGGTTTTTTCGACTCGGGAAGGCATTGAACAATCAACATGTGTTTGCGGCCATAATAGGGAGCAAAGTTCCTATTTTTTGCTGTTCTGGGAAGCCTGATACATTGTTTAATACGAGGTGGCAAAGCCAGTCCCTTTTCTTGCCCTATTACTTTATTAAAAGCCTTTAAATCGTTAATTGTCAATTACTGGTACACTGTCAACTACTGGTACATCTACCCTACTAAGTAAAATATTATTTGAATAAATCTTCCAAAGAGGACGTATTAATCCTTTCCTCTTGTTTACCGTGCATTGCAATTCGGGACAGTTCAATTCGAAATCTGGTTTTTATTCCACCAGCTTCGACAACAAACGCTCTGATGGGACAGGTGCACAGTGGTCCAAAATCCCGAAAATCTGGCTGAAAGTCAAAAAAATCAGTATCGAATTTTTGAAATAATTATTAGGGTTTCGGAAAGAGAACTAAATTCCTCATCGAATATTGTCATGGCGGGAACCGCGTTGGACGACTTCTCTCCCTGGCTTCGCTGCACGTTCCCCAAATCTCTTTTGTCCCCTAAGGCGGTTTCACAATTAAACAGCTCACGTTTTTTTTTGGTTTTTTTTTTGCCTACCCTAGTCAATTTTTTTTTTCTGAAATCGACTTAAAAACTCATGGTTCGAAAAGATGTCTTAAATTTTGAAAATATAAATAGTAATGGTGGAATGGAAAATTTTTCTGTTTTGGGAGGGGGGGGGGGGGTCCTTAAAAACCTTTGCGCGCTCTTAAAACTCCAAAATGGCTCTTTGCAGCCAAACAGTTTCTTTTCAAAAAAGGATAGTCTCAATGAGAGAATGCCGTTCATGTCGTTTTTATTGTGTTTGGGTCGATGAATTGAATGTTTCTGCCATTTCTTCATTTTTAGAAAAAAATCAATTTCTATAAAGAAGCTTAGGCCATTTCCATGAAAAACACGTCAATGCGTGGTTTCGGAGGAGTTTGTTGCACAAAATTGGTCACATACGTACACACCTGCACACATATGGAATTTTTTTTTCAAAATTTCAACATATCTTTTCGAATCACGAGTTTTTATGTCGACTTCAGAAAAAAAAATTGAGTTTCGGAAACGAACTCTCTTCAATAAGAGCCTTCACTCTTAGTGAGTGGTAGGCCGAAAATTTTCCATCTGATATGTATGTATGTATATGACCAATTTTGAACAGCTAACTCCTCCGAAACGGCAAATAGCAGAATCAAATAAAAATTAAACATACATAGAGGGGACCTTAAAATCTACCTTGGCGTATTTTTTATGTCAATTGGGTTAGCCTTTTTAAAGATATTAATTGTTTTTTAAAAATTAAAAAATGGCTATAGCATTCAAACCAGCAAACCAAACTCAATAAACTCGACATGTACACACACCTCTCATTAAGGCAATTTTTTTTAAATGAATTGTTTGGCTTTGATGAGCCGTTTTGGAACTATTAACGACCCCCCCCCCCTCAACCCCACTCCCGTCAGATTTTTTTTTTAATAATTTTTTTTTTCGTAAAAATTAATTCGTACTAAGAGGGATCCTTAAACTACGAGGGGAGTTCAATAAGTAATGCAACACATTTTTTTCTGAAAGAGGGGGTTGTTTTATTCAGCATTCAAATACACCATGTTATTCCCCAATCTTTTAGCTACACAACACTATTTTTCAACGTAATCTCCATTCAATGCTACGGCTTTACACCACCTTGAAGTGAGGGCCTGTACACCTGCACGGTACCATTCCACTGGTTGATGTCAGAGCCAACGTCGTGCTGCATCAATAACTGCTTCATCATTCGCGTAGTGCGTCCCACGGATTGCGTTCTTCATTGGGCCAAACAGATGAAAATCCGTCGATCTGCTCGAATGAGAGTGTTCGCATGTTCCGACATTGCAGGAGTCAGAGCTGTGCACGGCCGGCCAGCTCGCGGGAGATCAGACAGTTTTGCTTGACCTTGCGGCGATGATGACACACGCTATGCCCAACGACTCACCGTGCTTTTGTCCACTGCCAGATCACCGTAGACATTCTGCAAGCGCCTATGAATATCTGAAATGCCCTGGTTTTCCGCCAAAAGAAACTCAATCACTGTCCGTTGTTTGGAACGCACCTCCATTGTAGACGCCACTTGAAACAGCTCACTATAGCGCTGTCACATATCGCACGTCAATGAAACTTTACGAGACGAAGCGGAAATGTTTGAAAATGTTCCGCAAGAAATGTCCAGTTTTTTCAACCAAAATTGGCCGAGAAAAAAAATGTGTTGCATTACTTATTGAACTCCCTTCGTATGTATTGACGTATTTTTCATAGAAATGGGCTAAGCCTTTTTAGAGAAAATGAAGAAATGGCAGAAGCATTCATTTCATCGACCCAAACACAATAAAAACGAGATGAACGGCCTCCTCTCATAGAGAGGAACCATTTTGAAAAGAAACTGTTTGGCTGCGAAGAGCAATTTTGGAGTAATTAAGGTTTTAAGGAACCCCCCCCCCCCACTCCCAACAGAAAATTTTTTTTTCTTTTTTGAACCAGTTTCATGATCTGCGTTAGGCCTGTGCGAATGTACCATTCCGCCATTGCAATTTATTAATTTCTTTTTAATAATGCCACCTGCCGCTTTCTGGGTATGCGTTTAATTTACATAAAAAAATTTCAAAGATGTTAAAAATATCGTTACTGGATTTGCAAAGTCGGTCGTTCTGTTGCCATTTTTTTCGAATTTTTTTTTTATTTTGACTTCAGAATCGGATAGAGCATCAGAAAATAAACTGAAGTTATAATATGCAGACGTATCCTATCTGTTCGGGAACATGGCTAAAATGACGGTTGTAGATAACCATTTTGTCCGGCTCGAAGGACCAAAATGTTTAATTTTAAACGCCTTTTTGGCCATGTTCCTGAATAGATAGGACATGGTATCGATTATAATGTTTATTCACTCTTTGATGAGCTATCCGAATTTTAAGTCAAATCTAAAAAAAATCGGCGATGGAACGACCGACTTCACGATTACAGTATCGATGCTTTTACTTAACATCGTTATGTCAATGCAGTATCACTGATTCTCATTTATTTTTCGTAATAAGCTTTTTTCTTCTTGCTAAAGAGCTGCTGTTATAAAGCTATTTATTGCCGTTGGAGTGAAATATATTTAGCGACTGGGAATATTGCTAATTACCAAACAGTAGATTGAGTCTAATGTTCGCCGAGTATTTTAACTTCTCATATATGATATGTAACAAGGGAAAAATTTTTCTTTATATGTCGGCACTTTTTTTAAAAAATCATTACAAAGAAATCATAAATTCTTTGTTTAGCACCCTGATCAGCTCGCTGTGGCTTGAATTATCCAATTTATTTATGGCGAGAAATATTTTCCAATTCGGATGACGCCTGTTTGTTAACTTTTTTTCTGGATATCCGTTTGACGTTCTGGACTATTTGCAATTCATGAATGGTTTATGACTTAAATGGTTACATATCTGTAAATTTAAATTATCATGGATGAAAAGTTCTTAGCGTATAGAAACTTATTATGAAATTTAGAAATTTATTGATATCATATATCAAGGATTAATATTGCCCTCTGAATTAGGTAAGGCATACATAAATATATTGCACACATTTTTTCACATATCCCTCCCTATGAACAGTGGAAGTTTCTCCCCGAACAAACTCAACAAAAAAACTTCAATCATGCGAACATAGTGATAATATTTATAATGATTCTATCTAGAGTTTATTTAAAAACCACCTAGTCAATTATCATTATCCTGACTATTTTATAATTTTAAGAATATTATCGTATAAGTTTAAACCCAAATTTTTAAAAATTAAAGAGCTTTTATAATTAAAACAAAATCTACTCAGGCTTGTTCAAAAGTTTAAAATGTATGATTCTTTATGTTGAGGTAAAACAATTTTGTTAGAATATTTATAATTATACTTCAATAAATTTTTCTTCACTTATGCAAACTCTAATTTTATGAATTTTCATTGTAAAATATTCTAAACCCAAAAAATGTAATCGTTAAAAATAAAACTAAATATAGCAAAACGTATGTTTTATTTAAACAACTAGTAATTTAAGGATTTTTATTTTTTATTATTATTAGAATTGTATTTATTATTTTGGAGGTTGAATTTTTTTATATCTAAAAGTCAAAATTTAACCATCCTCAGCTTTATGTTTAACGATTACATTTTTCCTTATCGGGATAGCGAATTTAAATTTTGCATGCGGCGTGGATCGTTTTCAGGGTAATAAGATTTTGTGGTTCTGGTTTAATTAGGATAAGAAGCAAGGATTTCACTCTATTCTTTTAAACCACATTTGAATGCATTTCGTTATGTGTGGGTCATTATTTTTAATATGAAATTAAATATAATAAAAAAAAAGTCTAGATAGCGATAAACATAATAAATATTGTAAAAAAACAATAATATTGTCTTAATTTATTTAACTGTTTTAAGTCGGACTATGCTTGCGATGTTTGTGATGTAAGCTTTAAAAATCTGAAGCAGAGCACAGACCTTATTACGGTAGTCGAAAACGTTCATAATTTTTAAGACAATGCTCATCATATTACGGCAATTTTTATGTTTCTGTCAACTGTTTAATTAATTAATCTAGCCTGTCTAAGAATTTTATGCTTATCATCAACGAGTAGTTTTAATGAGCAAGTTTGTCGATGAATTGATCGACGTTTTATTTGCCTTCTGATTGATTAATTGGCTAATGGCATTCACTTATTTATTTTGAAGATTTGGGAGAGATTTTCACTTTTGGATGGTGTTGTAAATATTTGAACTCTGGTTTTAATCAAAATTTAAAAAATTGCGTTTTGAAGTATTAAATATTTTATGTTTATTCAGATTAGCATATTTTAAATGTCTACTCAGATCAGAATCATTTTCATAAGAAGAGCGTTCATATATATTTTAATAATAAATTATTTTTAATTACATTTTAATTATTAAGTTTATTTAAAACTAGTTACCTCAGAATCCAATTTTTTTTCTTCTAGGAGTTGACAGAGAAGAACCAATATGGAAATTAATCTCTGCAATAAAAACTAAATAAAAAAATAATGCTTCATTTTCTTTGATGCTAATGAAGATGGCTTCATTTCTTCATTATCAAGAAGACTCTTCAACGAATATTGATAACATTCTTATTTCGCTCTTATTAGAGAGGTAAGTCAAATAAGAACAAGTTTTAAAACATGAGATTTAATTAAAACTTTAAGACACGGTAGGTTCCATTTTTTGTAATTAACATCATTAAGAGAGTTAACGATAAAAAGAGAAATCTCAGAGCGTTGTCATTCATCTTTAGAGATTAAGATGAGTGTGCGTGTGTTTTGTGTGTGTGTGTGTCCGACGTCAGATGCCAACGGTTCGATCCAGTTACCGTTTTCCGATGAAATAACATTTCATTTCATTGACAAAGCGTATCTTTATAACTTCCACATTTCGGAAGTGAAAAAGTAGTCGAGTTGACATCAATAGAGCAAAATTGTTCGAAAGCCAATATGTCGTGTGCTTGAAGAAAATCCTAAGTCATCAGTCCGTTATTTTGGAAGAATCAAGCGTGAATGAAGAGCCTTATATTGCATTGGTGGAGAATTTCTTCATTCCACTGCTGGTGGCCTTAGATCTTCTGAACAAAACAATTTTCCAGCATGATGGAGCGACATGCCATTCTTTTCCAAGACTTTTCAAATGACATTTTCTTTAGGAGAAAAAAACAGCAAAAGTCAACAAGTTTAGTATAAAAAATAACTATTTCTACATTAATAACAAAAGTGACATGCTTCAAAAATTTGAGCCTAATATTCACTATTATTTTATTAGAATTATAGATTCTTATTGTCTGAACAATTTTAAAGCCACTTTGATAAATACAGTTTTCTATTCTAAAAAGGAAAGTTGAGGAGAACAATTTAAACCTATGCATTTGGAGTGACAATTATTAACCAGTGATATTTTATTTAACTCTGAATCTTAACTCTGCACGCTCTGTTTTATTTTCTGACCGTCACTTTATATTTCGTACGAAATTTCCTATATTTCCTGTGATTACGATCATTGATGAATTAGAAATAGCAGATGTCCGTATGTGTCGTTGTTTCTCCATCAATGCATGTCTCTCTTCGCCATTCGAAGCTAAGGCAGAGAGAAGGCGCTTGTGAATTAAGTGAAGACATATGATGGTCTTCTTTGGTAGTCAAAATCGGTCAAATTGGTTCAATAGTATATTTTAATGGTACCATTACGACAACCCGGAAAATTTCAATGCTAAGATATGGCATGTAATATATGAAAGAACTCGTAATGACGTGTCATGAATAAATATAACGAGAAATTAATGATAATGAAAATTGGTTCAATGGGACGTGTTTTGAAGATACCATTACGGTATCATTGAAAACTTTGAATGCTATGATATATCATGTAATGTACTTTGATTTACGTATCATGAATGAATTTAACGACTAATTAATTAAATATTTGATCAACTGATCAACGCATAGGCAATTTATACATAGAATTGCATTGTGAAGAACGTTGTCCTCTCTGTTATTTGTGACCATTTGAACCGGAAGTAGTTTACCGAATTTTTCCATCAACGAACTCAGGCTGTCGTCTTGCCTAAGATGTCGAATGGTGAAAACGGAAGACGAAAATTCGGGAAGTGTTCGAATGCTAGAACACCAACGGACAGACGGATGAGCAGACGGACGCACATTGTGAAAACGTAAGTACCTATCCGTCCTAAAAATAGATAAAGAGAATAAAAAGTAGAGAGGATTTTTTTACCTTTTCTTCTTTATCTGCCAATTTCCTTGAATCACAGCTTTCCTATACCCTCCTCGGGGGGGTTAATTTTTTGTTTGATCTCATATTACTGAAATTTTCAGGGCGTTTCAATAATATTGATAGGAAATTGATTACGCCAATGCAATTTCATGACAAAACAACGGAGTAACTAGAATGGTGATGTAAAAGTTCTTGCGTGGGAAGCTTTTGTTATTATTTAAACCAATAACAGAACGTATTAAGTGTTTTCTTTTATTTTCTGTAGAACAAAATATACTTTCCAAAGAAATGGTGGAAAGTAAATTTGATTAATTAGAAATAACTATTGCATACATAAAATGGCGATGGAGCTAAATTATAGATTTTTTTTTAAAGATTAGTATACAAAATGAAGCCCAAGACTATATCATAAAATATCCAGAAACTTGTATGTTTTGGTTTTTGACAATGACAACTTGTTTTGATATTTGTTTTTTAAGACTTTGTCAAATTGATTTTTCAAGCTAATTTCTTCTGTGAGGCTTGGTTGAGGATTAATAAATCATAATTGAAATAATAACATAATGGGGGCCTCGTAATTCTGCAGAAATGAATAAAAGAAAGATGACAAAGAACAAAAGAATATAAACATATAAAATTTTAATGTATGGCTGACGCGGTTCTTCATCAACAGCGCCAAAGGCTTCATAATTCTTAAAATGAGGAAAAAAGTTTTACTCTACTCACGATCGCAACGTCGCCATAACTCACCATACATTTTCTTCAATTTTTTTTAATAACGTATTTGATTTTTCATAATTTTTATTTAAATTATTTTTGTCTCTTATGGTATTTTTATATTAAGTATAGCAGCTTTTGGGCATTGTCTGTTGGGGGATAATTTCGTTTTTCTCTCTCTCTCATGATCTCAAGCCGAGTTGTTTCTTTGAGTTGTTACAATTATAAAGTATCGCTGAATATGTCCACGAAGAAATTGTGACCATGAAATACGCGGGAGATACAAGTAAATCCAATTTGGATATGCTGGTTCAAAGGAATGTTAGAATAGATTAGCATAGTAAGCTTCAAAATGTTTAGGATCATGCTGTAACCATGAAAATCAATTGTTTAGTCTCTTCTTCCATTCTTTCTGGCAGTAATAAATTTCCGTATGTGCAGGGTGATCCAAAAGTCAGGAAAACCTTAAAATTCAATAACTCACACACGAATGCAGATAAAAAGATTCTGTTAGCACAGAAACGATTGAATTGTTCGGTTTTTGGCCAAGTGATGGGTTGTCAGGTTACAAACATCAGTAGACGGTATAAAAAGAGCAGCACCAGCTGTTCAGTCTCACCGTAAAGAAATTGTAGGCATAGAAATACTGTCATAAATTGAGAAGGCCCTCTTAGTTAAACTTTATTATCAGAATAAAGAA
This sequence comes from Rhysida immarginata, assembly GCA_023313115.1. NCBI lineage: Eukaryota > Metazoa > Arthropoda > Chilopoda > Scolopendromorpha > Scolopendridae > Rhysida > Rhysida immarginata. The sequence goes on from JAHWFO010104687.1 coordinate 2,344,915, forward strand.
AGTGCCAGTGCGGCATTGCGGGCATATCGACGCATGCATGGAATGCGAGATGGTAAAGGACCTATGACATGTGCTGCAGTGACAAAAATGATACGACGATTTGAATCCACGAATTCCAAGAATTGGCGGGCTCTCCCCATCCACTGCTGTCACCCAGAGAGTCGAATAGACAGTGCAAGCGCTGTCGGAGATTTTTGCACACGGGGAATGCAGTGCGCGAGAAGTGTCCCGACGGATTGGCATTTCATACATTAGTGTATGGCGATTACTGCGAATTATCCTTAAGCGATTTCCGTACAAATTGCAACATAATCACGAACTGACACATGACGACCTCATCACTCGCCAACATTTCGCTAATTCGATATTCAATAAAATGGAGCAGCAGCACGATTGGCTTTTCACTGTGCTTTGGGCCAATGAAGCGCATTTCACAGTTTCTGCCAGTGTTAACACACACACACACACAAGTGCCGTGTGTGGAGTATGGAAAACTCGCATGCATTTGTTGAACAACCCCTAGAGTCAAAAGTCAATATGGCGTAGCTTTACTGCTGATTTCATAATCGGTCCGTTTTTCTTCGAGGAAGTCAAAAGGACCGTCCTAAAAACAGTCACCGTCACTGGTGTGCGCTGTGCAGCATTGTTACGGATCAGCATCATTCCAAATTGCAAGCGCGACAAGCACTGCATTCAATCAGTTTTATGCAACATGGAGAACCACCCCTTATTGCTGCACCTGTACAATGACTGCTCTGCTCAACATTTGGGGAGAATCGTGTCCTTGGTAGATATTTTCCGCATGCATGGCTAACCTGATCGCCCGACCTGACGCCTTGTGACTTTTGGCTATGGGAACACTTGAAGTGAAAAGTGTACCGCGACCAACCCACATCATTGGCAATCTTGAAAGACTCCATCCGGCAACATGTGTCTGCCATACCGAGAGAAAGGTTGCTTAAAGTAGTGAACAGTGTGGTGTCTCGTACGGCGGCTATGCTGCTGAATGACGGATGGCACATTAATATTTGTAAGCCGATAAGTTATTCCGGCATCTTACCGTCTGAAAATATGCATAAACTAATGTCTGTAACCTGACAATGCCATCTGTTGGTCAAAACCCTAACAATTCTAGCATTAATATTTTTTCCTGGAAAAAAAGTCCGATTTCATTTCAATAGTTTCTGTCCAAACAGAATCTTTTTATCTACGTTCGTGTGCAAATTACTGAGTTTTAAAATTTTTTCCTGATTTTTGGCCTTTAGGTAATAGTACTGTCATTTTTTTTTTAATATCCCACTAACATAAGTGTAATTCACTACAGCGCCGGATTTATACTTTTCCTTAGATTAGGCCATTGACTTTCTGCCGCCCCTACTGCGTGATCACTTGTAAGTTATGTAATGTAAACTAAGTCTATTTAGGCCATAAATAATATGCATTTAAGTAGATAAGTAGGTATTGAATAGAATAGTCATACTAATGAAATCCGCCACCCCCTGAAATCTGCCGCCCTAGGCCGCGGCCTAGTCGGCCTATTGGCAAATCTAGCGCTGATTCACAACATTGCTGGTAGCACTGGATTCACGTTCACGAAATTTATAGGTCTAACAATTTACGGCAATTTTGTTGACAGGAATTTTAAACGCTCATGGATTTTGTTTCGTTTAGGTAGGCAAGCCACATACACAAGATGCCATTCATTGCCACGTACAAACTACTAATTCGACTGTTATATTGTTTGCTTTTGTATGGAGGAGGAGAGAAGTGGCATCTTTGCTTCCTGATATATTTCACGTACACATTACTTTTTCCGCAAACTCACACATATTAATTAAACCTAGGCTTTTCTAAAATTTGCTGAATCTTTTACCAAAGCTAATTTTTCGAAAGAATAAAAAACTGTTCAGGGGACGTGAAAACTGATATTCGAACCATTTTATGGTGATATTTCTCAGTCTTCTAATATAGTGCAATTTTAATTTTAACACTTTCCGAAAAATAAAACCATGGCCTTATTTCTGGAAATTTCATTGAGCTAATAAAATTTGACACTAAATTTATATTAGTGCGGTGAATAGGTCATTTGAAAATGTTCTCCTTCCTACAGATCGATTTCGAGCTAAATAAGCAGAGCAGGCGTGTTTAGGTGGCCTAGAGCCGAGGGAGCTGGCCACTGGCACTGGAGGCTGCGATTTCTATCTTCACTCTGACTAGCGATGTTTACTTCCTTCCTTTCATCATCTTTTATTTACATCCGAAGGGGTTCGAAGTCTCTCAAATAGACAGAGATGTAAATAAAAAATTCTTTACCTTAAACTATGCATAAAAAAGTGTCTTCAATTGAAGTAAACAGCTCTAAAGAAATGGTGTTTTTAAGGAGACCTTCTCTCCTTTTATAAAATTTTAAACTCTTCTCTCGAATATCTCACATCGGGGAAAATGCAATGAATCTAGTGTAAATATACGTTTGTAGCAGTGAGCTCAATATCTTAAAGTAATTAGTTTTGGCTTTCATTTAAGTGATGATATTTCATTTATTTGGAGAGTATTATTCTTTTTCCATACTAGTTTACATAAGAATGGATATAGTTTAGATACTGACTTGGGTGATTATTAAAAAATTTTATTTAAAAAATTAACATTTCGACTTATTTTTACATTGCTCGTTGACGTGAGATAGCTAAGTCACAATATGGTTGGTCTTACTTGTTAGTTGTTTGTTTGTTTCGTTAGTTTTATGGGCGCATCGACAGATAGGTCATTTTGCACCTTTCACACGACTAATATCTGTACACAATCCGAGAATTCAACATGATTATTTTCTTTTACGCATTCCGGGGACAAACACAAACATCCATGCCCTTGGCGGGATTCGAACCCGCGACCCGATCGATTCGAGAACTGGAAAGCCTACGCCCCAGCCCTCTCGGGCCGGCACATCGTTGGTCCTAAAACTGACTTGAGAAGTTTTAAATTAAGATAATAAAATTCCTAACCGAAACTAATATAGGTAACACTTATGTCCAATAATACCATGTGTCTCAAAAGTCGCGTGCCATATGAAAAGTTTATGAATGTTGGCTTTATGTTCACACGGTTTCGCAAGCTTATCGTTCATGTTCAAAATGTGCACCACGCACTCGAAGACAATGTCTCACACGATTCAAATTTTCTTCTGTCACGCGTAAAAGTGTAGCTGGTGGGCTTAGGAATATCAAGGTGCCGGCGATGAAATTCGGCTGCAGCTTCTCGAGATGTTCTGTGGTAATCTCCACAAAGAAGTATCAGCTCTACATGTTGTTCCTGTGTCAGCATTATTCCTCTACTTCACTATTTCACCTACAAAATCAAAGCAACCAATTAATCCATTTGGCACGCGACTTTTGAGACACTCGGTATATCGATTATAAAAATATTACGTGCCACGGTTCATATTAATGATTTCATAGGCACATTAAATAAACATAAATATGTAAATAGCCAATTCTGAAATAAGATGGAAATTAATATTTTTTTTATATTAAACACAACTTCTTAAAATTATAAACAAGAAGATGAAATACAAATATTTTATCATAATAATATACTAATAGATATTGGCTAATATAAATAACTAGCGGACCCGGCAATGCTTCGCTATTGCTAAATCTCGAAAACCGTAAGAGATACACAAAAAATTCCAATTGCACATTTGTTCAACAGTAAATTTAAAACAAAACAAAAAAAAGTTCATCAAAATCCAAGGAGCGGACCACCCACAATCCTCATTGCAAGCTCTGCAACATTAAAACCAAGGAGGGCCAGTTCAGTGGCCGTCACGCTCGCCTGATCTGACGCCACTTTAATTTTTTCTTGTGGGACTACATCATGGACAAAGTTTATTCCACACAGCCCACCTCGCAAGAGGATCTGCAACAACAAATTCAGGAAGCATGCCGGCAAAAATTCCGGCCACGTTTGTTAATTTGATGGCATTGTTGAAATGTCGTTTGGAATTATGCTATGGTGCTGGATTGATGGAAAGACTTACTTTGTATCAGACTTACAAAGAGTCATTGAGCCAATTGTCCTTTGCAGAGCTTGCAGTGAGGATTGTGTGAGATCCGGTCATCGGATTTTGGTGAACTTTTCTTTTTGTTTGGAATTTGCTGTTGAACAAATGTGCAATTGGAATTTTTTGTGTATCTCTTACGATTTTCGAGATTGAATTTGGATGTGTCCTGGTTTGCATATTTGAGATGATGAAAGGTACTCCATCAAATAGAGCACTGTTAAAGTTCTATTAATTCCCTGTATTGGAATTTGCATAACTACATTGGTATCCAAGATAGATAGGGGATAACAGACTTTTGACTCATCCTGTATATTAATTAAATAAATGCAATTGATGTACGATACTGAATCTAACCCAGTGTTCTCCCCAGAAAATTTTATCAGGTGGGTGGAAAGATAAAATGGCCGGGCGGACAACAATTAAAAACAAATAAAAACATTATGCACAATTCAATACAATTACGTTGGGGGAAATTTTTTTCTAGAATATCAATTCTCCACAATCAATTTATTTACAAAAATTGATTGTAAGCAGAAAAAAAATCCCCCAACTTAATTGTATATATTGAAATTTTGTGATAAGTTTAAGTACCATGATGTCATGCCATGTGACCTCTTGTTTTTTTTTTCTTAATTTTTTAAAGAATAATAATTTTCATCATTATTTTTTAAAGTTTTTATTTGTACCACACGCCACCTTACTTGGCTTCCCACTCGAAAACGTTAAAGCTTGTAATACTTTCATAACAGGCGTTTTCTTCGAAGATTTTCCGGATCAAATCAAGAGTTCTTTTCAGGATGGTTCACGGAGAAAACACCTTTCATCTCGACGATTTGGATATTTTTTTCCATGGATTGTCTTCTTACAAGGTCTTGTGTACTGTGCGTTTTCGGAAGAGTAGGACTTGATTATGTTCAAAGCATTTAAGACTTTGTTGTAAATGGATTATTTAACATTGCCCATTATGAAATATTTTTAAATTGGAATAACAAATTAAATGCCATTGTTCTTAAGTGGTTAAGTTCCAGTGTAAGTAGGGAAGAAGTAGAGTGTTTTTTAATAATTACTATTATTTTTTGTGTTTGCTTTTTCATTGTTGGGGTTTTTCTCAATTTTTGAAAATAAAATGATTGTGGAGAATTGATATTCTAAAAGATTATGCAGTGTTGTACAGCTTTTTGTGTATTCAGCCGGGTGGGAACCAAAATCAGCAAGGCAGCTCGCCCCTTTAAGGAGAACCCTGCTAATCTACCCTAATCTACCTGTCGAATGTCATTCAAACCACTCTTTAAACACTCCTGGCAATAATAAGAACAAACTATGAAATTTTCAGCGAAATTGGTCGAGTAGTGTTTGAGTCTTTACTGCACACACATAAGAACATTGCCTCATATTTAAATAGAGATTTATTTATTTAATACTTTTTACAATTAGCCCCCTTAAAACGTGAATCATTAAGGCAAGCATCGCAGCCAACGAAAAAGATGGTCAGGTGACTTTTCTTTGTTGGGGCCTTTCTTTTTCGTGGGCTACGGCAATCATTAATTTCATCCACCATTGTTGGCGCAATATACAAACACGACCAACCTATTGTCGAAGCCATCACGATGGGCTGATTGTTCCCACATGCAGGCAAACAAACATAAACCAAATCTATTTCATACTCAGTGCAAAAACAGCAGTGCTACGTATCAGATTTCATTCAAACCACTCTCTAAACACTCTCGGCACGAATAAGAACAAAACTGTGAAATTTTCAGCGAAATCGGTCGAGTAGTTTTTGAGTCTATAGGGCACACACATACGAACACTGCCTTTTATTTATATAGATTACTGTATTATTCTAATATGTATTTAATGTGCCTATGAAATCATTGAATATGAACCGTGGCACGTAATATTTTTAGAATCGATATATCATTGGACATAGCTGTTACCTCTGTTGTTTTGGTTCGGAATTTATTATAACTATGTGAGCTTTCCGAGTGAGAGTAAAATATGAAAACGAGTCAGTGTTGTGGTACGGCATACGGACACGTTCTGTCTGAAAAAGTCCAAGTACTTAGGATGTATCTATACATTTGTAACATACGTTGGGGGTGATTCTTAGGATCAAGGCAAGAAAGAATAGCCTTATGAACATATGACTTACAAAGCATTGTTACTGAGTTACATGCGACGGCGTTAAGGATTTACATTGGCCATATAACATACGATGCTCAAAGTGTCCGCCGTAAACTGCAATGCATACATGGTTAGGTCTCAACATAGACTGGCGGTGCCGCTCGAAGATACCTGCGTCCTGTAAAACAGCTACACAGGCGTCATTGATACGCGCTTCAAGATCGCTGATGTCGTTAACCGGAAAAGCGTATACCACGCTTTTCATGTATTCCCACAGATAAAAGTCCAGTGGATTAAGGTCTGGAGACTGGGCAAAGTCCAGTGTGATGCAGGGCAATGTACTGGTTCTCGATGCCGGATCGACCGTCGTAGGAAGGTGTCGTCCAAAAACCGATGTACATCCAAACTGTCGCATCTGAGTACATACGCATGTAACAAAGTAACAATGCTTTGTTGAAAGAGACATTATAACCAGGAATCACCCCCCCCCGACGTTTATTACAAACGTATAGACACACCCTATATACTAAATAAATGTGACAATTATTACTTTCGTTACTATACAAAGTAGTACAGCGAAGAAATAAACCATTAAGAAATGACATAACTAAGTACCGAAAGGCTAAACTGAACCATTCGCGGAACTATATTTTTCAACTACCCTATGTTGAAAGTTTAATGGACCATAATGATACCATTAAACCACGTACCTTTGAACCAATTTGGATTACCATTAATTTTACGTTATATTCATTCATGACACATGATTCCAAGTTGTTTCATATGTTACATGCCATATCTTAACATTGAAAGTTCTGTGGCGACCAGGGTCGCCACATTGAATATCCATAAGTCATGAATATTCAAGTAACATCCCATCTTTTGTTTTTATTGCGTTTTGCTAACTGGGAATAGATTATGGGGGGGTTTTGCATATGAGAAGTCCCTAGGTAGTATAAGTATTATTCGACACCTTGTTTAATTGAGCAAAATTGAAGGTTCCTTTAAAAACTGCCAGAAATGTTGTTTTTGTTAATTAGAACTGCAAACAAACGTGAACTTTGACATTTCGAACGGCGTGGGGAAGCGAAGCCACTTTGGATGACTCATATCGTCCCCTCGCCGCGAGAAAACGTGAGGGTTTCATGTAAAACGAATTGTTTCGCGATCATGTGATTAGTTTGAAATTTAAAAGTTAACCAATCAGGCAATCGAAATCATGCGTTGCTGTTAAGTGGTGATGTGTAAGAAAAAGGTGTATAAAACAGTGAAACGTTGATCTTTAATCATCAGAGTAGACCATCAGGAGGAAACCATCACGGTAAATCGAATGGTCGTGTGCTCTCTTGAATGTGACGATGTAAGGAAACGGAGTGATTGATGCAGCATTGACGGACGGAACTGTACGATCCTGTGTGGCTCGGGCGATACAAGGAGTTGTCAGATACGGGGGCGACGACGAATACAGCCTCTGCATTCGTGACCCTCTACAGCGGAGCCAGTGGACGTAAGCGGTTGGGAAAACCGTTGGGAAAACCAGGCCAAGACAACGGCTGTCGAGCAAGGCTGGCAGCACAGCGTAGGAGGCTGGTGACAACACACGTGTGACAACAGAGCGAGACATCAAATTGGATACTGTGTCGCACACTAACGACGAGACGGGACAACGAGCACTCATTAGTGATACATCGCAACGGGTTGACAGCAGCGATCTTCAAATAGTAGGTACCTGACTTTGCATTACTTTGGGCCCTTCGTGTACGCGTAAATGAACATTCTAATTATCGGTTTTGTGTGTTGAACTTTTAATTAAGTGATTGCCATATCGTTTTCATTATTGAACTTTCCGATTTCATTTATCTTATTAGTAATTTTAATACTGTATTTGACTAACTGAATTGATTTTAGTATTTTAATAAATCATTTCTTTTTTTAAAGTTATTGAACGCAATTTTGACAGTTTTATTATCGATTCTTAGACAAGGGAAAGGGGGTCCCATACATCCTGTAAAAAATAATCCTTGAAATGCGTTGTAGCTGTACCATATTATTGAGGCTTCTTTTACTTATGTGCTCATTTGTATGAGAATAACACGTATATTCATGGAGATGTAAAGGTTTCCTTTAAAATATTGAAATGTTTTCCTAAGTTTTTTTTGTTTATAATATGCAGGGTTTCAATCCAATGCAATGCCATTTTCAGCAACCTTGACAAGCATCCTGCAATCAGAATTTGCAAATATTAAATATTTGATGAAATAAGAGCATTTTTACTAAATAGTGTTTAACTGCGCATGCGCGAGCGTTAACAAAACATATTTTGCATAATTTATTAGCCAAATGTTTAGAGCTACTCTTATAAAAAGCCCAGGCAAATGTCATGAAAATTCTGACAGATATCGCCGATAGAATGAGTTGAATATCAGTTGCTTTGAAAAATAAACAAAACTATAAGGGATTTTCTCCAAATTTTACGGTCGTGAGAGCGAAAGGCGGGCCTAAGGCATATTGACTTCATATCAGGTTAAGAAGAAGTTGATACTGATGTCTGATCCAAAAAAAAAATTTACATGGAAGATGGTTACATGGCTGTTTAGCCTACGATGATCTGGTGAGATCAAATTGAAACATATGCCGGATAGATCTATAATTTTATAACTATAGCTAGATAATATAGTTTTATAACTATAACTATATTATAGCTAGATAATTTTCTTTTTCACAGATTTTATATAATGACAAGTTTTATTTTTATTTATGTATTATCTCATCATGACATTTCTCCAGTTGCTCTTTTTCGTCGGCTACGCTTCACTTCAAGCAAAATACAAGATGAAAGTGTTAAATAGGTGTTCAAGTAAAGTACCCCTTTTTCTCTGTGCGATTGGGCTGAAATTTGATATCTAATTGTCTTTTTTCATTATAAAGACCTTTATTTAAAGTACTATTTACAGAGGGTTGTTAGGGAGCCATGTAACAAGTTACAGAGGGCCAGAAAAGGTGGAAAACCCCTTTCACCACCATCGAGTGTGTTCAGTCTGGTAACCATGCATAACTGCTATTGCCCTGCATCGCAATTTTCACTGCAGGATGCTGGAACCCAGAAGACCAAGTTCAATTCAAAACCATTACTGTTGACAAGCTTTCCAAAAACTCCACTGTTCGCGGTAGTTTCTTTCTGAGGGCCCGTTGTTTAAGTAGGCCAAAACCACAAAAATCCATAGGCGATGCGTCCGGCGACTTGGCGGGCATTTTGCTGAATGGAATGGAGCAGATTACGGTATCTTCATGCGTGCATTCCAGGAACAGGCAAGTTGTTGCGGCGGTATGACTCGACGCCTTATCTCGGTGCAGCCATAGCTTGTTTACCTCTGTTACAGACTCTGTACCTTAAAAAACGGGAATTTCACAGGTAATTACGGGGTTAGAACGTTAGTCTGATAGTACATGGCGTTGACTTTGGTCTCTGACTCAAATCTGTGTAGAGTTAACTTGCCCTTGTAGCTATATCCCGGTACGATCACGAAACCTTTCGAAAATGTTTCCTTGCATTCACGGTACCATTTTCTGAAGTTCTTAGAACCGCTTGGGCGGTAAAATATGGCTCGGCTCTTGTTGTAGTCGCTTAAATATACATACGCCTCATCTCGTGTAACCAATTATTTCCACTTTTCATCCGCCAGGTATGGTTCATAGAGTTTACGGCATTGGTCCGTCGCTTTTGAACATGGCGCGGCAACAATTGTGAACTTGGCTCTTGTATCGCTTCTCCAGTTGTAAATCACGGTTGATAATTGTTTTCACCCTGTACACACATGTCCCTACCGTCTGTGCAATGGCCCGTTGTATTGGTGGATTCCATCCGGTTGCGAGAGCCCAACTTTCCGGACATCGTCAGGAGTACGGCCCATGGATGGTCTTGGATTGGCCTGTTTTTTAACCTCAGGAATGGCGCCGCTTCTGGTTTTGCCAATGTTATTTAATACATTTGATATTCCTTTTCTTGGACTAAGAAGGCTTGCTTCTTGCATGCTTTTATAATTTCGAATAGTTAAATTTGACGTCGTAAAGGGTTGTTATGTAGCCCTCCCATTACCTGTCAATTTTCGGTGGCATAACTCAATGATTTTAACTCGCTGTTCGAATACTATTTTAATAGCTGGCCTAACAATACTCCAGGTGAAATGAAATGAACGCGCGCGCATCATTTAAATATGCCAATTATTACTTAGATCCTTAACAACCCTCTGTACAAGAAGAGAGCATGTGTTTAAATTATTACTTTCGGTTGACAGTTTTGGTCCAAAAGTTGATACAGATTTACAATTTTGATACCAAATTTCATCCATCTAGCTCGATATGCTTTTGAATTATCGTATTCACACGAGTACAGACCCACAGGCTTAATTACAAAAATCTGTTTTTCGGATTTGGGGAGGTCTAAAAACGTGGAGATTCATCAAAATCCCGAGATGGAATTTTTTGACGATTACAATACTTTTTCTATTACAAGAAAGTAAAAACTAATATTTGAAAAAACAGCGCCCGATAAATTCATCACAGTGCTAAGATATCAGTTATCATTTAAGTAAAAACTATTATTTTAATTTTTTTAATAAATATTTTTTTCATTCCTCTAACAATAATTTGAAAATATATAATTTAAAATATTTAAATATTTAAGTTACACTTATATCAGTTAAACTTTAATAAATATCGTATTTTAGAAAATATAATTTATTAAAAAAATTGTTTATAAAGTTTCCTTTTTTCTCATACAACTCAAATCATTTTAGTAAATTGGATAACCCACAGTTTTCATATTTGCAGTTGACAATCATTCTGATATGTTTATCGGGTGCTTTTTTTTCAATTATTAGTGTTTTCTTTTGAAGATGTGACTTGTATGTTTGTGAATATTTCTTAGTAACCTCTCCTTCCCGGACAACAGCTGATGTTTTGGACAGAAATTGCCCTTAGCCCAAGCTAAACGATAAAAATGTTAACTTTTTGTTACTGGTTAGCTTTGACTAAGGACAGTCTCTGTTCGAAACGTCCGCTATTGTTCTTAATTGTTTCATTCTGCTTCCATCTTGTATTATCCAGTGCAATTTTGCCTCTTTCTGTACGTCTGTGGCTTGAAAATTAATGAATAAATACTTTAGAGTCTTTACAGTAGTACAGACTGTATTTGATGATACCAGCTTCGACTGTATTTTCGACTTTCATAAGGTTTTACAAGAACAGAAAATAGCAGCCCCTTTGCTTGAGCTAAATTTATTGTGAAATTTGGATCGATAAAAGATATTTGATAACAGTAAGCGTTTATAAATGATTTATTGAGGTCTCTTATTCGTTTCATGATCGACGTAAGCCCATTCAGCGGCGTCACTAATTTTTGTATCACCCAATGCAGTACCAGATCATATGGAATACTATATCATTTCCCAGTCTAAGTATATAGGGTTGAATATGTTGCACCCATCAGAGTCTGGGCGCACTACATGAATTCAGTATGGCAACAACAAATAAAAAACAAGCTAAAAGGAACATTACCCGAAGGATTAATCTGAGAAATTTTTAAGTTTATTCTTTTATTCAATGAATGATACAATGAATCTAAAAGTATTTTTTAAATTTTTTACATAACTTTTAAATACTTTATATATACAGTGTCCTTTTTTTTTTTTAAGTACGTTGTTTATATTGCGTGTTATTTATTGGTTTTTATCTTTTATTATATAGCGAAAATTAGGAAAACTGCCGTCTTCTATCAGCGCTTGCTGCCATCTTCATTGTCGGGATTTTATTTCGAAAACCAAAATCGTGCACGTTCTGAAAAATACGTTGAAATTCACCTTTGCACGACCGGAGAGCAACTATCAATTTAAGGACAATCTTCCTTCATTGACCACTTGATTTTACGTGATGTTACGGCCAATCAGGAACGAACTATTTACGTGAAGTAGAACTCATTGATCACGCCACGCCACTAATCACGCAGAGAACCGATTCACATACTCTAACAGATTCAACTGGAAAACGGTATAGGGAATGTTGTTTTTTTTTTGTACTTGCGTTATTCGTAATTCATAATTCCCATAAATAAGAATGCATGTAATGGCATAGTAGTGGCATAAACAATAATCAAAATTAGTATGGCGCAACAATATTTACAATATCTACGGCCTCCATGTATTTATATATACAGTTTTATGTGTAAACTGAAATTTTCCTAGACTGTGTCATAAATTTTAACACGTCATATTCTTTAAGCAGCTATTCACAAGTACAGGGTGCTTTTGAAAAGGATGTCGTGGGATACCTAGCGATGTTCTGCACCTTAAAATAAACTCAAGTTTCCTCATACGTTTTGTCGAAATTGCATTTCTTAAAAGAATAAACAGCTCGTGAAATTTGGTTAAACTCCGCCCATAACGTAAACAAAAGCGCATGAAAAAAAGTAAACACCACCACGTGTTCCTTAATAGCTTTCTGCGAACTACCTATGCACTTTTTTCATGAGCTTTGTTTCCTTTAATACTGTATCTCTCGATCATTTATCCACTTGCACGTCTTTCCTAAATTGTGGACAAGTTCATTTCTGAGGTCTAGTAATTACGAATCTTTCAATGGGCTGTGAGAGTGGTTGAGTTTAGGGCCAACACATTAGTGTACATTTCGACAGAACGTAAGAAGAAACTTGTGTTTATTTTAAGATGCAGAACTTCGCTAGGTATCTCACGACAGCCTGTTCTCAAAACACCCTGTACATCCGTAAAATTTCATTCAGAAACTTTGAAAAAAATCAGCGACTATACAGTAAAAAAAATCAACAATAATGAAAAATGTAGCGTGTATAGGTAAAAACTTTCGTAAACCTTTTTTAAACGGCCCCATTATGCTCTCTTTCTGAAGAAGTGTACCGCCAATCCCCCCATTGAAATTCTTTGGGGGATTTATGACCCGAGAAGTATACACAAATAGCCACTAGTTTTTCATCAATGCAAGAGGTAAAGAGAACCATTGAACAGCCCTAATGCATTATGTTCAAAGATCCAGTTATTCTAACATTTTTTGAACAAACGATAAATAAACACACTCTTTGCACTTATCCAGTAATAATGCTTTATCTCATCTTGATATTCTTTGAAATAAAAGCAATGGTAAAAATGTAAACATCACAATGTTTTATTAAAGAAATTATTATTTAATAAAAAAAAGAAGATGATATAAGATAGTCATCATTTATAGCGTTCTGTTAAAAACTTTTTTTTATTATCTTTACGCTTTGCGTTTAGCCGTGAAGCACATCTTAAACAAGCGTGTTTTGGCGTATAGTAGGCACAGGATTCGCTCATCCGAATGACTTATTAATTTAGTGATTGTACATTTATTTTCAGGCTGAATGACTTCACCATTTCCGTTAATAGATCCTCAGTGAACTTCTCTTTGTGTAGAAGGGAAATGAAACCCAGCAAGATCATCAACAGAGCAAGGCCGAAGGTGAAAAGCGCCAACCATGGATGAACTATTTTCTAAGATTGATTGGACTGCGTAAAAAGCAATGAGGATTTGTTGGAACTTTTCCAATGTGTGATCCTAACCTCAGACACGAACAAATCAATGATGACTCACACATGACCCTTCAATCATTGCTTTAAAATAAAAATTCAACGTCCCTTGCGGGAATGCTCCAGATTATCTTAAAGCCAGAGCAATTACTCAATTCTCAGATTCCATAATTGCAAACCAATAATCATCAAGGAGACGAAAGAAATGTCTGCCATATTAAGAATTTCTTATTTTTTAAGAAGGGCCATATTAATGCAACGTAAAAATGAAATATGGGTTATTTGACATTTAAAATCAAAATGAAAGTATTATTATAATCACGAAGATAATACTGCATTTCTTCACAATCGCTAAATCTTAACGTGTAGGTTAACACTCTTTAACAGTTTCTTCCGAACAAGACAAATAAGAAAGAAAGTTTCTTAGAAGCAGTAGAAAAATACTAAAGAGATCTAATTTCATCTAAATATTTAATATCTAAATGAAAGTTCTTCTAAAAAACATTCTCAAAAAAACATTTGTTAAAGATTACTTTTTTGCTTTTTTTTCTCTCGGTGCTCCAAGGTAATTGACTTCAAATGCGTATTAAAGAAGAACTTTTGTTGTCGACTGATAAATATCAATTTCTGCCTAATTGACTACCTTAAAATGAATTAGAAAGTAGTAAATAGATGGTAGAGATAAAGCTTCAACATCAGTTAACATAGTAAAGTGAAAAACAAAAGGAAAAATTCCGCAACTTGGATTAGAACCAGAGACATTCAAACTCTGTGACATTCCCAGTTTGCAAGCTGGGTACTGTACTCTAATTAGGCTTCTTCTATTTTGACTACTTATAGTGCCCGGCACAAAAGAAAAGAAAACTGGCGCATGCGTAAATGAAAAAAAATCTCATTAGACCAATCAGAATCGGAGCATTACTTATTCCTGGCATTCCCTTAAGTGAAATCACAGCTGAAACGAAACCGAAACATATCTGACACGCGATTAATCGAGAGTTTGAATACGATACTCAGATTATGCTGTTCTTATTATTGTATCATTACTCTATCCTTTACCTGCTCGGTGGCCGGTTACATGAAGGTTACATTGTTAATCGGACTAACATGATCAGGTGTCTTTTTCGCGCAAGGGAACACAACCTAGACAGAAGGCCTGCGCACAGAAACGTCATACATTGTTACATCACACTAAAGCGCCTATTGATAATCGTATTTCTACCAATAATAAACCATAAATTTGGACGTTTGATGATGTAACAGTGCGCAGGCCGTCTGCCTAGGTGGTGTTGGCAAGGGCCTGTCTTTTTTGTGGGCTACGTCAACACCTAATAAAGAGAAAGCCTCTGCACGGAAACGTCATACATTGTTACATCATCTAAGTAGTGCATTGTTATTCGTATTTCTACCAATAACAAGCCCTAAATTTGCACTACTATGATGATGTAACAATGTATGACGATTTCCGTGCAGAGGCTTTCTCTTTAGGAGGTGTTGGCTACGTTGAGGAAAGAAGTTTCGTCAAACGCATGGACTTCGCACGAAGAGACGTCACTTCCTTAATGATTCGCCATCTTGGTTCCACACAGCCGTTGCTAGGAAGAGTTTAAATCATTTTCTCCTTTCCAAATTAATTTTGGGTCGTCATAAAAAACGTAGCAATAAACTATAGCTTTATTGCAGACATTCTGATCACTTGTGTAGCCAAACAAGTGCCAGAATTAGCATATGTAATGCTTAGCAACGACATGTGTGGAACCAACGAGGCAAGCGAGAGACAGGCCAGGGCACTCAAAAATCACATGATCATCGGGGTCCGGGTAACAATCCATCCTTCATTGTTTCCAACAAACGATAAAATACTTATTGTTAAAATCCAAGATGGAGACAATGAAGGATGAATTGTTGGCAGGACCCCGATGATCATGTGACTTTTGAGTGCCCTGGCCTGTCTCTCGTTGACCTCGTGGAACCAAGAAAGCGCGTTGCCAAGGGTGGAGCTAACTGCTACGTCACTCCTGCGAAGTCCGAGGCCGACGAGATATCAAGGTCTGGAAGCGAAAAAGTCACCTGACCATCGGGGTGCTAGCAACAATCCAACTTTAACTATGGCGTAACAATGGAAGGTTTGTGTGGCTATGTTCGTTCAAATTTTTTGGTTTTCACGGTTTATTTTGAAAGAAACAAATTTTCGCGATTTCTCATGTTGCAAGCATTAAAATTTAGCTCTAGGTGCGTAAAGTACAGTAGAACCTCTTTAATTCGAACCTCTTTAATTCGAAAACCTCTTTAATTCGAATTATTTTTGTTCTCTAGGAAAAAAAATCTATTATTCGAAACCTCTTTAATTCAAAACCTCTTTAATTCGAAATCCCTTGAGATTTTGAATTAAAGAGGTTCGACTGTATTTCAGTTTGGTGTGAAACTGTGAGATCGTTCCCTTGTTAGAATCACAATGATCCGATCACGTAGCATTCTGGTGTAACCAAAAAAAGGGAGAACCTAAAATCCACAAGGAGAACCTCTCCTTGTGGATTAAAGTTCCCCTTTTTGGTTGTTCCATTTCACAGTTTTTGCTTAATTTTTGCTCTTGTATAAAAAGAGTGAACAGTTGTTCGATTCTGAAACATTTCTTTATTATTATTATTATTATTATTATTATTATTATTATTATTTTGAACTCTATATCTATTATGAAATTGAAACTCTAATTAATTGATATTTAATCGTAATCTTCTATATATATAAAGAAGGATGTTTGTGGGTCTGTCTGTGGGTCTGTACGTTTTTTATACAAATCTACAGTTTTATTCCGATCTTGATAAAATTTCGCATACATGACCTTCAAAGCATGAGGAAGGTCACTGTCTACCTCAGATTTCGGAAAAATAATAAATATCGATAAAAAATCGATATTCATGGTTATGGCAAGACATATTAATGAGAAATATCTCATGACCAACAATGCAAGGCAAAGTTTGTACAACAATAGGTATCAACAATGGTATCAACACGCAATTCACAAACGCTCTGCATGGACCAACAATCAATATCTCATGACTAACAATGAAAGGAAAAGTTTGTGCAAGGGTAATTATCCCGGGCAACGCCGGGGACCTCTTCTAGTTTTTAATAAAAATAACATCTTTTTATTTTTAATTATCACTTTTTTGTTTATTTTTATCTTCTTTTTTTTTTAAATTATCTAACTTTACTTGTTATATAACGATTGACAATAATAAAGTCCCAAATTATTATTAACAAATAATTATAAAAAAATCGAATATCTGATACCCAATAGATCCCCTTCTAAGTACTAAAGCAAGTAATACAGGGTGTCCCAAAAATGACTGATGGATTTTGAAAATCAATAAAAAAAAAAAAAAACGGAATGCGATAGATAAGTATCGTTTACAGCCTTATGTTTAGGAAATCAGGGAATTTTATCCCACCAAATTTCAAATTTAGTTAACATTTCTACCAAGAGATGGCGCTGCAGGCGATCTGTAACAC
The DNA here is from genome assembly GCA_023313115.1 of Rhysida immarginata. Lineage (NCBI taxonomy): Eukaryota > Metazoa > Arthropoda > Chilopoda > Scolopendromorpha > Scolopendridae > Rhysida > Rhysida immarginata. The sequence goes on from JAHWFO010104687.1 coordinate 2,362,183, forward strand.
AGGTATAGTTAAAACGAAGTATTTCAGCTCATCGTCAAGCTTATAGCGTGTGCTGAAAATGTCATTGTTTAGTTTTTTGCAACAGTCCTTGCAACGTTTTCATACCGGTTTTTATTTTTTCATAGTTTTCAGCGCCACCTGTGGGTGAAAATGTTAACTAAATTTGAAATTTGGTGGGATAAAATTCCCTGATTTCCTAAGCATAAGGCTGCAAACGGTACATTTCAATCGCATTCCGTTTTTTTTTTATTGATTTTCAAAATCCATCAGTCATTTTCGGGACACCCTGTATGTTGAAGCGCATTCAGTAAGCAATATTATGCGATGAACGATCCCAGCATCTTCTTTAAAGTAAGCTTTTATGCCGAAAAAAAAAACATATCGCCGAAGGGAATATGCCGATTAAGATATTCCCTTTTATTGGCTCATCGGACATAAACTCCTCAATCCAATATCCTTCGTTAAAGGTATCGCTTAATGAACTGAATTAGATGATGCTTGAAGGAAAGAAATAGAATTACATGGAATAGCTTCATTCGCAATAATAAGGTTTCTCTTAGCGACGCTTCCGCATGTTATCTTTGAAGCTCTTCTTTTTTTTTTTTATTGCATCCGTCTATAAAGACTACCATTAACAACCATTTATGCTTGGTTCCGTGAGTGGTCGTTATAGACACAGGTTTCGAAATATTTCAAATATTATGTATCCTAATGTTAAAAATTCACACTAGGATTTATAAAAGTTTAGGAAGTTTATAACCGAATTATAAACGAATTCTTTCAAATTCAACAAATATTGAAAGAAATATTACAACTGCTCATAAAAATGGACGATAAGGCTAATTGGTGGCATCATCTGTTACGAGGTTTATGGTGAAGTAAATCCACGTTGCCACTTTGTTTTACTCGAGCAACAGTAATGTCGGACGTATGATAAGGGAAGTCAAATTTAGGAAGCCAGAAAACCTTCCCCATAATTCCTTGATGGCTCCTCCTAATTTAGCAGGCTAGTGAAGTCTGGGAAACGAAACCTAACTAAAAGGATTAAGACAAAGGAGGGATTAATTTCTAGAAATGAAATTTATATGATGGTCAGATCGTAAGATAGAGGAGCAAGTTTTCGCGACCCATTCAGTATATCAAGACGTAAGGACGAAGGAATATAAAAGATTGATTCCATTTTCCCAGTATAAATATAATTAAAAGTAAAGCCCTAACGTTGTGGCTAAATGTAAATTAGAATATTCCACTATTAATAAATCAAACACGGATAAGCAAATATTTAACATTTTCATATTGGTACGCAATATTGAACATTCAAATGTTCTCATCTAAAATATCCCGTCAGAATGGTTTCATCAAAATAACATTATATTCAAAAATCCCTCAAAATTAATTTCCTCATGTTATAGAAATACTGAATTTATTTAATTTTTAATAAGAAGAGGGTTGATTGGAAATTAAGCTCTCCAATTGTATAAAATCAGTTTCCTACAAAATAAAAACATGAAAGTTGTATCACAATAAAGGAAATTTATATCTCTTAAACATTACCACCTTATTTTTCAACATAGTCACCATTTACTGCCAAACATTTTTCCAATGTTCTAACACGTGAGCGGCAGAAGGGTGTGATTACAATTGGCTATGTTACACAGGCTGTATAAAGGACATAGTGCATCGGAAGTAGCCAATTTTGCGGGTGTATCAACGAGGACTGTACAAGGAGGTTGCAAACAATATTGTTTTTCATGAGGAACCACTAGCCATCGTCGTAACTCGGCGAAAGGTGTTCACAGACGGGGACCGCCGACGTAGTACACGTACAATAACACGAAATCGCTTTCAACAAGACAAGAATTGCTACAGACTGTAGCCACAATTCAACCGATTTCAAACTTAGAAAAGAACTTAATTAAGTGGGCATTTCGAGCAGAATCGCTCGAAGGAAACCTGTGATGAACGCTGCATACAAAAAACGAGGTTACAGAGGACCAAGAACATCCTCACTGGACTGTAGACTTTAAGAAACGCGTTATTTGGTCAGACGAGTTACAATTTTGTTTGTATTCAAAATATTCGAGACGACGAGTTCATCGCCGATCATACGACGCCTTCAATGAAGATTGCATACAAGGTGTGCTTTAATAAGACGGTGTATCTAAAATGTCTTGAATTATATTAAGGTTTTTTTACATGCACAGAATTGGGACGCTTGTGTGAAGTAGTTGGACGCATGAACAAATTCGATTATACTCAGCTTCTGGAGACCCGCTCTGCTCTTTGTCCACCATCTCTAAGCTGATTACTACGTTAAGCATTCAGTTTTACCAATTGCCGCAAGCACGGGGTGCACGAGTGTTGACTGGTTTGATTAAACATTCCTCTACGTCCGCGCACATGAACTGGCCTGCCAAATCCCAGATTTGGATCCCATTGAAAATCTGTCGTATCACTTAGAACAGAAGGTGAAACGTCGTAAAGGCCTTCTGTTAATTTGGGTAACTCCGGGATAGCTGAACAAGCATGGTTAGAGATTGCCCCGCAGTACGTTCAGACACTAGTAGAATCGCTGCCGAAATGAATTGTGGGCATAGGATCAAGCGGAAAGAGGCGCTACTCGTTACGAGCCAGGAGTGACTATTTCTTATTTTCTGGTGAGCTTCCAAATGTGCTATTGGGAAGATTCTTACTGATAATGAAGCCCATGAAGGTGATGCTGTCCGTTTTTTCTTCTAATGTGTTTGAGATACAGCTGCTAAATTTGTTGAATGATTCGATAAATTTGGTGGCGTTTTAATTATTGTTATCATATAGAATAAGAATACTAACTGTATCATTTTTATCACTTAGATAATAAGTCACAGGAAACTGTGGATATCATCACAACTAAAAAATAATAAAAACGAAACAAATTTCCACAAGATTTAAAAATATTTTGCACGAATGCACACTTCAACGACCAAGTCGCCATCTTCAGCCTCATCACATGAATGAAAAGATTACAGAATTATAACAATTATTGTGATTCGTTATAACAATGCATTTTTCTTAAAAGTCAAAAACAAGACCTACAGTAACGCTCAGAAAATAAGGCACGAGTACAATTTTTGGTTTTTATTCTAACAGAACAATAAGACTTGCGAGTTTTTTCAACAAGTGGTAGATGACATGGAAATACAACTTTATAAATAAAAATATCTCAATTTTTTTATAACATGTTGCTGTAAAAAAGAAAATTGTCTTTTATGTGTGTTCAAAAAATAAGGCACTGGTTAAATTTTGATACATATTTCATATACCAAACATGTTGCAAATCTGAAATAAAAGTAAGAAATCAAAGGAGATGATGTCATACGTTAGTACTTAATCGGATAGCCGTTGCTCTTGATAACAGCTTGACATCTGTTAGTCAAAGAATCGACTGACTTTGTCATGGTTTCGGACGGAATCTTAAGCCATTCTTTCTGAAGCATTTGCAATTTTTCATCCTCCCAGATGACGTTCGATGGGGTTGAAATCAGGGGACTGCGATGGCCAATCAAGTAATCGAACTTTTTTGGAAGCCAGATAATGCTTAACAAGGTTGGACGTGTGTTTGGGGTTGTTGTCGTGTTGGAATAGCCAGCCTCTGGGCATGCAGTTTTTTCCGTGGGGATGCATGTGGTTCTGTAGAATATCTCTGTACATATTCTTATCCATAGTACCAACAACACGCACAAGAGGACCCACCCCACTTCTACTAAAACAACCCCAAACGATCAGAGATCCCCCTCCATGCTTCACTGTGGACACTTTTGTATTTTGGATTGAAACACTTGTTCTTGGGGCGTCGAATATACTGTATTCCTTCTGTTCCAAAAAGCAGAAACTTAGATTTGTCACTCCAGAGGATTTTCGCCCATTGCTGGTACTTCTTTGCAAAGGCAAGTCGGGCCTTCTTGTTCGCTGCTGTAACGAGAGGTTTCTTTGCAGGTCGCCTACCATTCAAGTCTGCTTCTACTAGATACCGTTTTGTTGTGGAAACACTAACTTTAATCCATGCGCATCTTGCATTTCACGGTTCAAGTCCACTGTTGCAAGTCTGGGCTGAGCTTTCGATAACCGACAAAGCAGTCTATCTTCCTTTTCTGTGCTAATACGTGGTCTTCCTGATCCAGGCTTTCGTTGGAGGTCTCTTCTTGCTCTCTTTCGTTGAATAATATTTCTTACTGTACTTTTTGGAACATCGAAAGCAGATGCAATGCTCTTGTAAGATTTCCCCTCCTCAGCGGCTTTTGCAATTGCATTCTGGGCCTTCAAATCGAGATATACCCTTTGATTTGACATTTTCATATATTAATAAACTTAAATCAATTATACCCAGTTCTTAAAACGGAGCCCTATCATACTTAGACCTCTTAATTTATAAAGAAAATAATAGCCTTTCAAATAGCAAACCAAATTTTATTTTATCCTTTATAAATTCTATATCTAACCACTGCTACTCACATAACATAGCAGCTTTCCATCAGTCAATCTTGGAGCACAAAAATACCTCTATCCAAAGAAAAAAGACCAAAAGAAAATGTAAAAAAAATCAAAGAATTTGCTAAATTTAATGGCTATGATCCCAACATAATACATAAATAAATTAATTAAAAAGATTCTAAAGTAATGATATATTTTTCATGTAATAAAATGTACAGATGGAATGTACTTAAGTTCCATGAAAGTAAATTTGACCACTCGAATGTTAAAACTCACGATTATTTCTTGTAGTTCCAAACGTTGGAGGCTTTTCTAGAAGAAATTCCACGCAGATGTTGACATTCGATGATAACACATTTTATTACATGGAAATATCATATCATTACTTTAGAATAACCCTATTTTCCCTTTGGCAACTCAAATATTAATTAAAAAGATTAATATAAAAATTAAAATAAGCAATACCACAACTCTCAGCTGCAAAAAAAATAAATAAATAATTAAAATAAAAATTACATTTCCCTCCCATATAATACAGTTGACAAAAAGCTTAGAAAAAGTTTTTTTGGATTCTCAACAGCATACAAAAACACTAACAACCTCATAAAAACTCTTAGGCAAAGCAAAGGACAAAATTGAAAGTAAAGACAAATCCGATGTATACGAATTAATCTCCAACTCTTGTGAAAGCTCCTACGTAGGCCAAAGTAAAAAAAATAAACACTAGAATTAAAGAGCACCTGGCTACATTCAAAATTGTAATTTTAATTGCTCCAGTTTTATAGATCCTATATAAAAATCAGGTCATAACTTTGACTCCAGTAAGTTCAAAATTTTACACATACGGATAATCTAAAAATGCTAAATTTTTCTCGAATCAGTGGAAATAGCTGAAAAAAAAACCCAAAAAAAACCCAACAATTACTAAATAGCGGCAATGGTCCCATAAATGTTTCTGAATGGTATGAATTTTTCGAATATTTAAAATAACTGTCTTTTCAAATAATTAATTATTCCAAAAGGAAATTTTTTATTATAAAGAACCATCTTGATTGTTAAGCCTTTTAAAAATGTATTGTTATAACGAATCAAATTAATTGTTAAAAGTTCTGTGATCTTTTCATTCATATAATCAAGCTGAAGATATATTCGTGCACAATATATTTTTAAATCTTGCGAAAGTGTGCTTCCTTTTTATAAGCTTTTATTAACTTTGCTGTGTTAGTTGTTTAGGTCAAATCTTGTAATCAATATTAAACCAACTTTCCGACAAGCTAGGGAGCTGCAATTTGACACACTTATGCAGAATCGATGACAATTTATGATAAAGGAAAAATTTTCAAATCGGTTCATTAGTTCGTGTTCTAATGGTACTAACTCATTACTACGAATTGATTGTTGTAACAATTGGACATTTCGTTATGGCGAGAGTAAATTTGTCTATTGTTTATTGTTGCAAAATTAAGCTGTATTTTTGCCACTAAATAAAACATTATAAAAGCTTGGTTTGATAAAACCTTTTTCCTCTTAACTTGTTATTATTTTTTAATTCATTTCTATCAGTTAGATGATGTACTCGTTTTCTAAGTGTTGGAGGAAGAAATCGACAATGCATGATAGTGATGTATATTTATTATTGCCATTGAGTTTGCAAGCATTTTCATGTTCTACGAATACGATTGGAATATTAGAACATATCTGCTGCGATTCGCGTTTTTTAAACTTCTAATTGCATGTCTAGGCATTTGCTGAGCCTGAAATAAATATATTGGCTCTTACGATTATTTTCACTCTTTCCTGTTACTTTTAATGAATAATTTTCTTCTATACGATAATTAATAATCAGATGGTGAAGAAGTCTCATCAAGGAATTCCTAAAACGTTTACGGGAAATAGTGCAAAGAAATTGGTTCCATCTTTGCTTTATTGATCGACGACTTCTCTATCACAATGATGACTCTTATCATTGTGATAGAGTGTCGTTCACATGCAAGAACTTTAAGCAGAAAAAAAAATTGCCAAGAAAATTTATCAGATATTGACTCAGTGGTCCACCCCCCCCCCCCCTCCTAGAATCGAAATGAAGTTGAAAGTGAAAAGACTCTGTGCCTCTGATGCCCTCATAGTAATGTGACAGCGATCCTGAATAGTCAGAATTTAAAAGTAGCAGTAAATAAATAGTCGAGAATCTAGAAATGGCAGGGAAAAGTGCACTCTGTATTATTAGCATAAGACAATTTGGAATGGACCTTCAAACGCGTAAGTAAATGTATTTTCACGTATAATTTAAAAATAAGATCCTATATTTCCAAATTAAAAAATGTACATCAAATGTTCGCGTGATACCAATAATTGCATTTATAAATCTTCACTTGTATACTGAACATTCTATTACAAGCAATGATTACAGCTTATACTTAAAAGCGTTAGGCAGTGGTTAACCTTTAGTATCTTTACTGCGTTTTCAAATTTGCAATATCGTTTTTTTATTTTCAAGGCTTTTTTTGTTTTACTTTCTTATACGCAGTAATCACGAAAAATTTCGACCTCTAGATTTTCACTGATCTTTACATTTTAGGGTACTAGATTACGAAAAAGTGATTTTTGGAAAATGTCTGTATGTCTGTCAGTGTGTGTGTGTGTGTGTGTGTGTGTGTGTGTCTACGATAGCGTCCAAACGGCTAAAGCTATCGAGACCAAACTTTAAACTTAAGATTATAATGTTCCTCAGGAGGTCAGAAGATTACTCCGGCGTCAAAATACAAATTTTGAAATATCTCGTTAACCATTGCGTTTATGAAAATTTTGAAGGGATTGAAAAGTATTACAATTACAATTTTAAACAACTTTTGTTAAGAAAATTTTTCAAAATTCCAACCGGAAATACCAGTTCTACTCTTGTCAAAATCCAGTTTTTTGCTAATACAGGCGAAATAAGTCGGTATAGGAAAATTTGGAATCTATACCAAAGTGTTTAGAAGCTAATTTTAAACAATTTTTGTTGACGAAATTTTTCAAAATTCCAACCGGAAGTAGCCATTTTAGACAGTTGTTTAATTTTTTCTGTATTTGGACCAGGACATTTACGTATAAGAAAGTCGTGTGGTGACCATACCTCATTTTTTTTTTTTACTTGGTTTACATATTTCTAACGGAGATTTTTTTTAGTTTTATTTGTTTTGTCACCATAGCGCTGTCCCCTGCATAAATAATTTTCTTTGGTTTTATGGAGTTCAGATTAAATAGTGAAAGATAGTGCTTTAGCGAATGCTAATAATAATTCCTTGATATAAGAAGTTAGCCTTTGGTGTCTCTTAAATTATTGCAATCCACGGACAAAACGAACATTCATTTTGACAACACTGAAGAGAAACTCTACATTTTGCACTAAATAGCAAAGAAAACAAAAAGACTTGAATTTGTGGAAAACATTCTTAAGGAGAAAAGATTATGGCAGCGCAAATTTCAATTTGATGTCTTTCTTATTAACAATTTAATGAAATAAAAAAATTTTGCGCCATGAATATCCCGAGGGGGTTCAGCTCTGTTGCTCAGTCGCAAAGTATAGAACTGGAGTTGTGCAAATTACGTTTTTAAAAAAAATTAATATTATTATGTATTTTGGTACATCTGAATCTGCATCTTTGAGCCTTACTGACAAAACGTGCAATTAAATCTTCATTTAAAATTCCTTTTCTAGAAATGAGTGCATATTTTTCGTTAATATTTGTTCTGCGTTTTATATATAAAAGATGAAGTAGCTCTTATTTTAGTTATGTTCAAAGCAAACTTTCTATTTAGTGAATTAATTTAATATTCTCTTTTTTGAAGATTATATTTTAATTCATTTTTGCAAAATAACATTACCGTTTTATCTTGCCTGTGCATTGTTCAGCTATAGAAATGAAACTTAAAAATTTATGATGAAAAATAGGAAAGAAAATTTTCTTTCCTATTTTTCATCATTAATTTGAACAGCTGAGGTTGGCGTACAATTAAAAATCCTCACTGACCATCTAATGATTTATTTTTTAAAAATGTAAGTGAGCAAATACTCTTTGATGTTGTTCCTTTCATTTTTGGCACTATTTAGGTTATTTTTTTAGCTCTTTCGGAATATGATGCCATTTTTTGTCCATGGTTTCACAGTGATAGACTGTTCCTGTTACATTTTATCACTACGTAGTTTTACATATATAAATGTTTTCTTCGTATGAATTTCTCCACATACACTGGCTCATATAGAAAATGCCACAGCAAGAATATTTGCTGCAGTGGTGCGCAAATCACAGGTGATGCTGGAGATGACAAAAGTAAAAGAGGAAGCGATGCTGGGAATGACTGAAGTAAAAAAGGAAGCGATGCTGGAGATGACAAAAGTAAAGGAGATAGCTTTTTTTTAATGGGTGCAACCTTTTTTTTTTGACGATGAGTGTACACTTAAATAAAGCAGAATTTATATAAACTCCTTGCCAAAAAATTAGTATAATTCAGTTTCAGCAATACTATTGACCTTTAACTAACAAGTCCTTTAAAGAATAACTCAAGAATAGTCAATTAGAATTTTTCCTATGTTACACCTCAGATCTTTTAATTATTGATGAAAATAGGAAAGAAAATTCCTAAGCCTGGTTCGAATGTAGGCTGTAAAATTTTCTTTCGTATTTTCATCAATAGATAAGTTCTGCCAATGATCGTAGTTTCCAGTTATTCATGTGATTAGTAAGCGAATTAAAAAGGGAAAAGCATGCTGATAATTTTATTATTTTCCTAAAAACCACAGAAATTCTTGCTTTGCGCCCTTACTTACTTCAGAATAAGTCTGAGTATTAAAAATCCTAGAAAAATTGTCGTGAAACTTTTCAGCAGACTTACATAAGCGCTTACATAAGTATTTTTTCATAAGCTGTCGTCTTTACATTGAGCTGCCACTTTATTAGGTACACCTGCCTAGTAGCGTGTTGAGCCTCCATTAGCCCTCAAAACCGCCCGTACTCTATGGGCATGGATTCAACAAGATGCTGAAAACGTTCAACAAGGAATGTTGGTCCATGAGACATAAGAACTTCGCGCAATTCCAGGAGATTTGATGGAGGTATAGGCAGGAAGCGAACGATCCTTTCCAGCCAATCCCAAAGATGTTCAATGGGAATGAGATCTGGGAACTAAGCCGGCCACTGCATCAAGGAGAACTCACTGTCATGTTCCTGATTCCAGTGATTATGGCCATGTGTGCTGGTGCATTATCCTCATCTGCGTGCGGATGAACTGTGAGCATTAAGGGATAAACTTGATCTGCGACAATGTATGCCTTGGCGCTCAAACGACCGTCTACAGTTATTAAAGGAAATCAATTCATGCCAAGAAAATATTCCCCACACCATTACTCCGTCTCCACCACCTTACAAAGTCCGCACCAGACATGAGGGATCCATGGCTTCATGTTATTTCAAAATGATGCAGTAGGAACCTAGAGTCGTCTGACCAGGCAACGTTTTTTCCAGTAATCAATGGTCCAATCCTTGTGCTGCTGTGCTCACAGGAGGCGCGGTTTCTTGTTCTTCTCTGACAGCATTGGTATCCGAGATGGCCTTCGGCTTTGGTTACCCATTCGAGCCAAGGTGGACTAGCTTTGGTTCCGATATTGTTTTCTGGCTACCTGAGATGCAATCAGCAGTAATTTGTGCGATTGTTTCCTTTCTGTTTTCGCGTACAAATCTTTACCTTCTCCTCTGACCTCTTTCATCAACAAGAGTTTTCCGTCCACAGGAGTTACTATGGCTACATGTTTTTGTTCTTTGACCCGCTCTCGATAAACCCTTGAAACTGTGGTACGTGAAAAATTCAAGAGAGTCGTCGTTTCTGAAATCCTCATTCCAGCCCATCTTGCACCTACCATCATGCAATGCTGGAAGTCAGTCAGATTAGTGATTTTCCCTATTTTTGCTATGGATTAACGCTTAACTAACAGTAGAAAAGTTGCTTCAGGATATTTATACCGTGATTTGTGGTCATGTGACATGCAAATTAGGCAGTCACTCAATTTGCATATTTTGTGAGGTGTACCTAATAAAGTGGCAGCTCAGTGTACTGCAGCGAAGTTTAATGTGTTGCGACAACCGTAGATAGAATTGGAGACAGTGGACAGAAAAAAGAAATATAAATCTTCGTAGTGGACTGAAACACCTAGATGAACATCAAAAATGCATATATCGACGCATTCGACGGCAAGCAGTAGCGGCTCCAACGTCCGTGGCTCTCAACATTTGTAAAGTATAGAGGAAAATTTGGATGCATTAGTCTCAAAGAAGATAGTCCGAGGCTGTCTTGCAGTCTTTACGTAGACTGCCTGTAATACCGAGCCATTGACGTGAACGATTGCATTGGTGTCATTTGCTGATGGGCTAATGAATGGCATAGTGAAGTGCTTAGTAAAGAATCTCACTTCTATCTCAGGAAGTGATGACCACTGAGTAAGAGAGGCGACAGGGTAACTGAATCGTATTGCTGAGCAACACGCATCTTGCCGACGGGAAAGATATTTGGGGTCCCATGAACATCAACAGTTGATCATCATTAGTATGCATAATGGATACTATGGTGGCATGCCGATATATTAACAAAGTGTTACAAGTCGTCGCATTAGCAATTTTCAGGGCTTATCAAATACTGTTTTACAATAAGATAATGCATTTATATGCAGCTACCATTAGCAGGCAGTTTTTCAAGGTGTCCAGATTCTTCTTTGGCCAGCACGATCTCTAAAGTCAGATTCATTTAAGCTGACATCATTGGGAGAGTTAGCGACCACATCACCTGATAATAGCTTCCTGTATTCCTACGCATCTACTGCTAATCAAGCTTTCCAGCTTCCCTGCGAGCACATTTCTTACTGTCATTTCATGCAGATATTAAATAACATAGTTTATTACTTTACCATTATTAACTAAAATGTCCGATAAGAAATATGTTTCAAAAGATGGAAGCTGGAATAGCGATAGATGCATAGGAATACAGGAGGCCATTCTCAGGTGATGAGGTCGCTAACTCTTCCAATGGTGTCAGCTTAAATTGAATCTGACTTTAGACTACTTTCAAATTGAGAATATGTTGGATACGATTGTCCGTCGAGTGAATTCTCTCCCCCGCACTAGAAATTACTTTTTGGTTCGCGACCTGGACTCGAACCAGGGACCATTTGATTGGGCTATAGTCGTAATTCTACAACAAACCTACATAATTCTATGAAATTTCTATTGAAATATTATCTTGAGCTTTTCAACTTCTTTAATATAAATATTTATTTATGTCTTTGACTATTTCACGCTTGGTCTCACTTGCGTGAGTCAGTTGTTGAAATTTTTCATATTTAGCGAGCCGGTTTTATGCCAGTTTGTTCTTCTTTTTCTACATGTTTACCTAGCAGATTATCGAACAGGCGCAATAAACGCGCGTTATTACACTTAACTTCACGTGTGTGTTTGTGCGCAAATTTTGTAATCAATATTTTGCCCACCTCCTGACTAACTACAGCTCTGCAACTTTCCCCAACGGCTCTTATCGATGACCATGCATGTTTCATTAGTCTTTCACTCGTTAATTTCACTAGTCTTTCATTTATTCGTAATTTAATATTTGAGTTTAGTATGTATCACGATCTATTGATATTCATGGTCATCGAGCTCCATTGTTAAAATGAAGCTAAAGTTTCTAGCTCCCAATAGGGCGGGAACTCTCTTGAAAAGTGGCGATGCATGTACAATCGGCCCAAAAACGCCTGCAGCGTCGCCCTATCGACAGACAGAAACTTTACTTTCATTTTCAGTTTCAATGAAAAACCTCTATCGCAGGTCACGGTCGGCACTGGTGCGATCTATGCGGCACCTGGTGAGATCTATGCGGCACCTGGTGCGATCTATGCGGCACCTGGCGCGATCTGTTTTCCTTAGCTTCTCGAAACAATGGAAAATGGCCGAAGCTCGATGACCATGAATATCTATAGCAATGACGTATATTAAAGATAGACTCCGAAGCAATTGTTGTAATTTGAAGCAAATTGGGAAACTCCATGCCCAGAACTGTCATAGCCGAAATTGAGTGAAGATGATGCAAAACACATGGCTAAACATGAGAGTAGCTGATTAATAATTCTTTCACACGCCGATCACGGAGTGATAAGTTTATCTTTTCTTTTACTTTGTATTTGAAGTATTTTATTATATTTTATAAACAATTTTTCGATCATGGTTTCAATTTCAACTTCGTTTCAGTTATGTATTTTCATTTTAGTTACGTATTTTTGATTTATGCTTGTGGAAAATGATTCCTAATCTTTTTTCGTGTCTGTTTGTACAGTTGTACGCAGAACAACTTTGAGGAGTGATTTTGAATTAATTATTCCTCGGGCCCAAAACTTTCAAAAACAAAGCAGCCAGACAGCTAATTACTCCACGGCTCACTCCTGCCCAGAATTGTCATGGCTCAATTTGCTTCACTTTTTGCCGCTGTTAACAATAGAATTCGGAGTCTATCTTTAATATACGTCAATGATCTATAGACCGTGATATGTATACAATGAAATCATGACATAATGACTGCCTGTGGTGTTTATTGTTGTCAATTGTTGTATTTAATTGTTGCTAGCAAAATTGTTGATTGTGACGTCGTTGTAGAGATGATTATTTATGATTAGCCAGCGTAATGCATAGTAAATGCTTTCCTGAGATACAGACATAGCCGACTGGGCAGATTTCCAAAGGATTTTGGTTTTGTAGTTATCATATAAAAGATTGTTGTTGTTTTTTTAAATAGACTAAAAAGAATAAAAAAAATATAAACTAAAATTTTTAAAGCACAGACTCTCTCCAATAATACTTTCAATGGAAGAATTATTGTGCTTTTATGTGAGGGCTAATTATGTGTAATCCATTTTCAAAAAAATCGACGCCATTTTCGAATCTGGAAGTCAATTTTAAAATGTGCAATGGAAACCACTATTTTAATGGTAATCACTGATGTTGTCGAACGTTTTTCTTATTGAAGTTCTTGATTAGATTGCAGACGCATTCTAATTCCATGTAAAAAATTTAAATATCTTTATAGTATTTTGGAGAGGATTGGACAGGGTATTGTACTTCTTAACAAAATAAATAGAGGCTTTACAATACTGCATTATAAGTAGCATTGAAAGTAAATATTAATCAACATAAATTACCTTCTAATAAATGAGCTCGTATTAGACTAGAATCAAAATTTTAAATTTCGTTTTCCGACGCATTTATTCGTTTCAGTCGTTCATGAATCAGATTTGTCTATTTTTAATGCATTATTCACATATGTCGCATATATAACCTTTGCCCTGGGTACGATACGAGTACCTAGCTGCGAAAGCTGCATTGGGATTCTTCCTTGGAATGCAGTTTTAACAGTATCATATGGTTTTATACGTTTCATATGATCTTTCATTAGATGGACTGGGGTTTCGTTGACATGAAACTAAAAAGTCAGATAAGATTAACTTCGGATTGAGATAATTGCCTTAAATTCGACAGCTAAAATTCTTCATCTAGCAGTTTAATCTTAAGTCGCATTAAAGGGTTTCAGCGCACATTAACATTAATCTTTAATGCGATAAAATCCACCCAACTTCTACAGAAAATTAATATAAAAAAGAATCAAAAGAGAATCATTTAGGCTCGTTTTCAAAATGTTCCCGTAGGTAGGATTCTTCACGCAGTTCTTTTGAAGATACGGAAACAAATTATTAGGTTGCTCGTATTTATAGATCTCATTGGATTTTTCTTCAGCGATGTTCGTCTCTTTCATCAGAGGAGAGCGTTCTTCCTTACTTGTGCTTCAATGAAGTTCATTTTCGGTTGTATTAACGCATAGCCTAAGTGGGCTCGAGAAAACCCAAAATTCAAGTCTCTTTAAATTTGTAAGTCCATTATTAAACTTTTCCTACAAAAAATCTTATAAGCATGGATTATATCCTTGGAAGAATTAAAAACTTATGTTAGTTCCATTTAACCGTTCTAGAGTAGGAAAACTATTGTTCATAATCTGGATCAGATTGTAATCCATTTTTAAAATACAGTATTTATGCTTGAAGGGCTCGGCGGAACATAAAGATAACCATTAACTTTTGTCAATATTGAGATTATCATCATTAGTTTTTGAATAGTAATAATTACTGCAATCACTTGTAACGCTAGACATTGTCTATGTTCGTTTTGATAGACATCAGATTTTCAAGTTCAAAATATCTCGGAAAAATATGAATGTACGAGTAGGTTAGCACTGTTCTGCCATTATCATTCAATTCTGTAATGTTTGAAATTTTCTATCTTTAATTCGCGATTCTTAAAATCTAAACGGCGAGCATGTCTGCAAATGGAATGAAAATCTCATCTCTTTATCAGAACTCGCCCAATGTGGATCAGCGGTGATTCAATTCCATCTGATGCTCAATGAAAGTTCAGGATGAGGCAATTTCACGATTTTATTCCTACTGCTGGAAGTTAATTGCCATTTCCTTGTCTTTTCCTGTTCCTTGTCTTTTCCTGTTCCTTGTCTTTAATATGACATTATCTCATTTACATACACAAATTAGATGATGCAAGAAGCCTGAACTTTGCACAAGTAGGGGGTTGCGAGGTCAAACACGTTAGCCTCGATATGTATGAAAATTACATGGCAATAGTGCATCTCGATCTTCGTTATATTTTAGATTTTTTCCTTGTACATCTGATTTCATATAATAATAAAAATCTTGCAACATTCTAAGAAGGAGCTGTAACTGCGACAAAGCGATCGTCACGCGCACGTGCCCATGTCAATAATGCTTAAAAGCTAAACAGAAGCTAACTAACAATCGGAATTAAAGTACAATGATCTTATTCAGTAATCATCTAATAAGATCAAGTGAATTCCCTATTCGAGAAACCATGTCGACTTAACACCGGTCAAATAACAAACTTACCGGTATTGGAAAACGCATCCATATTTTGCTTTTTCTAGCTTTGTGCTTTATGACCTGATGAAATTTACCATTCCAGACAATCAATGGAGTTCAAACAGTAAGATACAAATAAATATCGAAACCGAACTGAAATAAATTACCATAATGAATTTACCAGGGAAAATCTAGAAAATGAGATTTATTGAAATATAGAACGAACCTTAAACAGCTGATAATGTCCTGTCTTAATGTAATCTCCACATTTCTCAGTATACTTGCGACACCTGCTTGAAAGTGTCTAGATTCGACTTTCTTCATGTCGTTATTTGACGACCGCCTAGATGTTTTTTAGTAGTCCAAAAAAACGGGAAACGCACGGTGCCAAAAGAATAGAGATTTGGCAGATACGATGATATGCGTTGGTGTTACTAGCAGAGTGGGGACGGGCATTGTTTTGGCATTAAGGAAATGCAGTAGTACCGCTTAATAGGATTCTGAAGGGACCATACGAAAATAAGGTATTAAAAGGAAAAACGTCTTAGGCGGGAAGATCTAAAATAAGCAAAACACACACTATTCTATCGTATTTTTTATTATTCTACATTCTTCCGCTACTTATTGTTTTCACAATGTCCGTCTGTCTGTCCGTCTGTCTGTCCGTCCGTCCCCTTCAGATTTTCCGCATTTTTTGAGGTAGAAGGTTGAAATTCGGAATGTAGCTTACTATGGGCATGTGCACCTTCACTATTTAGTTTGGTTTTTGATTGGCCCACTGGGGTCGGAGTTTCGGTGGCGAAAATTAGAGGGGACCAAAAGGTCTACGCGTATTAATGCATATAAAGGAGTGAAATTCGGTATGAAGGTTCCTCTAAGCAAGATAAACTTCACTGTAAAGTTTGGGCCAAATTGTCCTAATAGAGTCGGCATTGTGGAGTGGCAATCACTTGGTCTTTAGAACTTTATGGCAACATAATAGGGTGTGATATATCATTCGATCGAAAATGATGAGAAAAGAAAGAAGATACGGTTCTTTTATATTTTCTAAATACAAGGTTCGAGAAAATCAATATTCGATTTTAAAAAATGGGGAGGGGGGTTAAAAAGTGCAGATGAAGGAATAAAAAAATAGATGAACTCAGGGCTTCCGCTACTTTCCTATACCTTAATTTCTTGTTATTATTGTTATACATATTACAAATAGTAATTATACTTCAATCACATACCTTGTCATTATAAACGTAGCTACTATCCGGGACTCAAGAGAAGACCTCTGAGTTGCACAATTCCACCACTACACAGCAGAAACGTCTGGGCGACTTCATTTCTAAAAAGGTTAGATAGGGATCATAGTCTTTTTATCCCCTGGTCTGTGCACACGCACAAATTCCTTTGTTGTAGTCAACAATTGGATTACTGTATTTATGGAAGAAGCGCTTTAGTCCCTTCTATTGCATGAATTTGGCTACATCTCAAACTTAACAATATAATTTAACGATCGTACAATGTAACAAAACTGTCAGCTGATGTTACGTACGGTTTTGTTACGTTGTACGTACGATCGTTAAATTGCATTGTTAAGTTTGAGATGTAGCCAAATTCATGCAATAGAGGGGACTGAAAGCGCTTCTTCCATAAAGCACTATATGAAGAAAGTATGGACAATCCATTGTTGCAGGCAGCCAGTTTTTATCCTATATCAAATGACGATTGCTTCTTATTTGCAGCAAATTCAAACTTCAGAGGCACATTCCTCTCTAACTTTTGTCAAAAAAGAAGTATTCAATCTGCTTTGAATTTACTGCAGTACACTTTCAAAACAAGAAGCAATCATCATATGAAAAAGGAATCAAAATGGCTGCTTGCAACAATGATCGTCCATACTTTCTTTAAATAGTGCTTTATTCTTTCATAAATACAGCAATCCAATTGTTGACTACAGCAACGGAATTTGCACGTGTGCACAGACCAGGGGATTAAAAGCACGCACGCAACCGAAAACAAGGCAGACACGAGAAGAGACAACATGCGACGCAGGAGAAAAATATGATAACAATTGCAATATCCCTGGCCAACCTTTTTAGAAATGAACTCACCCAAACGTTTCTGCCGTATAGTGGTGGAATTGTGCAACTCAGAGGTCTTCTCTTGAGTACCGGACAGTCTTTGACAGCATACTTCCAAGTGAGAGCGTTTTTACGTTTAATTTTGGATATTTTTGACAAACAACCATGGGGCAAATGAATTACAACAAAAATCTGAAGAAGGCGTATGCGAGGTAGGGACATGGAGATGCGCAGGTTCGGATACGCATGCACTCAGCCTGTATCACTGACAGTCGCCATGGCATAAACGAGCTCAAATTTACTACGCACGGTGGCGAGAAGAAGCGTAATATGCGGGAAAACGATCGTATTAAACGCGATAGATTGTATGGAAAATGAACATAAAGTTAAGAGGTCGACATAAAAGCGCTTATTTTGCGGAAAATCGTATTAAACGAGTACTACTGTACTTGAAATACAGGGTGATCCAAAAGTCAGGAAATACTTTAAAACTCGACAATTCGCACACGAATGCAGATAAAGAGATCCTGTTTGCAGAAACTATTGAACTGAAGTCGGATTTTTTTCCAGGAAAAAAAATTAATGCTAGAGTTGTTTGACTAACAGATAGCGATTGTGCAAACAGAATCTTTTTGATTTCGATGATTGACAGAGCTATTAATCTCCCACTAGGTCAATCCTCATTCAAAAAAAAAATTTCCTCAATTCAGAATATTGCAGTTAAAAATGGCTATAGCACACGTACCATCACCGATTTGGTCAGGAAGAGGAAGTTAAAGAAGTTCATGGACGAAATCACTACCCTCAACTGGACAGAAAGTAGAGGGAGAGTCATATCCTTACCTTACAATAAATCATTAATCAAAGGTCTCAATTCTGTTTTTAAATCTTTTAATATTTCGTTATCTTTTAGCAATCCCAAACAGACCAGGCATTTATTACCTAACTCAAAGGGACCAGATTCCACCACTACAGAAATCAGGAATATACGAAACCAGATGTTCCCAATGCCCCATGATGTACAAAGGACAAACTTTCCGTAATATTGAAACAAGATTCGTAGAACACATGAGACACACAAGATATGGTAGAGGGAATCAGTCATCCATAGCCAAACACTCTCTAGATACCGGGCATGAATTCTTAATAAACAATGTAAAACTTATTGAGTCAATAAACAAGAAACACCTTCTGGACGCCTTCGAAAGCTTAGCCATTCAAAAAACAGATAAAAAATTGTTACTCAACTTAGATAGCCCTATTAGCGAATCACCATTGTTCAAAAATGGGCGACGCAATTACCCAATCAATAAAATTCAGTTGGATCTTTTTGTCTTGATTGGCTTCCGTTCGTTATAAATACTCAGCATGTTCTATTCCAAGTCAGTTCTCTCAAGTTCTCTCGAGGGGCTCCTTGGCTGCTGAATGATGAAAGCAAAGCTTTCGAAAAGCGCTTACAGACTCAGGTTGTATTTTTTCATTTTATTTTCGGTCTTTTTCTTTTTATGTTTGTTCAATTCCTGTTTCGTTGTGGAAAAAGAGTTTTATTTTATTCTTAAGTTAATCATTTTCCTGATGTTTGGATCACCCCGTAGTAGTCCTTGCCGCTTGGATCGAAGAGCATTGCCCTAAAGCATGTCTAAGTAATTTGTCCATTCGACATATAGCTTGGAGTAAGTTTCCAGTTGATCCGCCATTTTCGAATCTGCTCATTTATCATTATTACGTTAGCGAAAAATTCAGGGCCAAAAGCACTAACCAGAAAGCTCGGTACAAAGTGATGGTGCAATATTCAGATTCTTTCTTACACGTTAATGTTGCCCTAGCCACTACAACTCTTTAGATGTGTATATGAATTTGTGTTCACTTGTATTTATTTTGATATATAGTTTTACATCGTTTTATTCTTGCCATTGTTGACCTTCAAAAAGAGCGTGGCATGTGCTTTTAATAAATAAATAAATAAATAATAAATGAACGGATTTTCTAAACTTAGCTTCTTTCCCCTCGTATTTAAAGTTTATTCTAAAATCGCTTAATGGGTTTATTTAAATAATATGTTATTGATTTCCAAGCTAAACATCAGCTTTCAAAAACTGGAAATTTCGATGCACAGGGAAGACAAACATGCAACCAAGCAAGATAAAAGGTGCTCAGAATTGATTTAAGAATTCCTTGGGGGCAACAAATTCTATGTGGTCTTCGTATTTTAATTAGAACTCTTCTCATTGACTAATGCAAAAGCTGTACAAGACGCTGAAAAATTTGAACCCATGATCACAAATTTTCATCCACAGCCATTATATCTATAACGCTCGAAGTATCCAGTTAATCGTGGAAAGTACTTTGATTTAAGTTTGTTCACTGATTTGATTGGCTTACATTCTCTTCTGACTCTGAAGAAATAAGCTAACGTGAGTCTCAACCTCATTTAAACCATATTACGTTAAACGTGATTACTTGCTTAGTTTCTTTGCGCATTCGCAGGATGTCACGACGTGCGCTATCGACCAGGGATTCGCAAGTTTTCAGCATCCGCTTACAAGGCAAAAAGGATGAAAGCGTTTTTGTTTTTTTCTTCTTACGACTATTTACTGTTTCTTAAATATTTTTTATCTATTACCATACCGATTTTTATTCTACTCGTTAAGCTATTACTGTATCAATAGCCACAGTGATTCCGTCATCATTACTCTGTAATCATTTATTGCCATTATTGTTTTGCAAAAATATTCGATGTTTTCGATGTTTAATTTTCTTTTTATCACTCGTTGGGGGAAATGGTTGTAAGCTGCTTTCTTTTACTGTGAAAATTTTATTGGTGTGCGTGAAATCATTGACAGTTTAGAGGACGATGAACCTGCATAAATGCCTAGCCAAAAAAACTTTTTTCACTTCACAGATATAAAATGACTTATTTACGCACTTATTTTCATATTTTCCATTCGGTATTTCAAAATACCAGTCAAAATCCTGTTTCAAACTTAAACAATATACAGGGTGAATACAAAAGTCTGAACCTCCCTTTTATTTTTTGAACCGATGCAGATATGTCAATTTTGATTAATCCAATGAATAGTAAATTGTGGGTGGCCTATCCCATGGTGCACTTTTCATCATCCCAAATATGCAAATTAGGACACATTCAAAATTTATCTCAAAAACCGTAAGGGATAGAGAAAAAAAACCAAGTGCAAACTTGTTCAGCATAAAAAAACAAACAAAACAAAAAAAATCATCCAAATCGGACCAACCAATCACCCACAATCAGAAGATCATGTTGACTATTTCCGGAACAGTGTAGCTTGCTATCCTGGAATTGTTCTGTCTTCTGTGTGCTGAAATATTTGCTTTTCCGCATAAAAGTGAATGTGAGTATGGTAATTTATGTTAATTTTTTGATTTGCATGTTTTACATGGTGGAAATATCAACATTCAGTTTTCCTTGTGCAGTGTGACTGTTTGTAAGCTACAAACAGTTCACTACGTGATTGTGGGTGATTGGTTGGTCCGATTTGGATGATTTTTTTGTTGTTTTGTTTGTTTTTTTATGCTGAACAAGTTTGCAATTGGGGTTTTTTTTCTCTATGCCTTACGGTTTTTGAGATAAATTTTGGATGTGTCCTAATTTGAATATTTGGGATGATGAAAAGTGCACCATGGGATAGGCCACCCACAACTTCCTATTCATTGGATTCATCAAAATTGACATATCTGCTGCGGTTCAAAAAATAAAAGGGGGGTTCAGACTTTTGTATTCACTCTGTATAAATTACACTAACAACACAATAGAAAACACTCATCATTCTTAAATACTGAATAAAAAAAATACGGGTGGTTATAATTCAAGTTCCCCACTTCTGCGTTATTGCACGGATAGTGATAAAACTATGTATAGACTATTCAGAGCATGGGAAAGAGAATTTCAGTCCACTTCATTTATAGTAACCTTGGTTTGTACTAAGCAGGTGTAACGCCTCTCTAGTCTATGGTGTCTATCTTGCGGCAACATGGCGATAGTGAGAGCTATGTAGGGCAGAATAAATAAACAAAATCAAACCAAAAGGAATAGGTTAATTCACTACTGTTTATTAAACCTGAGTAATTTCCACTACATTTTCCATTAATATAACCTATCCTCACACAGAAAGACAGTATCATATTTATTTTTCTTTAGCGTCTCTTTCTCAAAACTTCTATAAAGACTGACTAGGGATCTTGTCAGTCAATAAAACAGGTGAGTTGCTTAGGTAGAGAGATTCCTTGAAGAACACGAGTGAAAAGTAGGATCGTGGGAATTGTAATTCAGATCACATAAACACTCCTGAGAGTTCAGCTTTGGAGTATCAAGATCAAGAATGTTCAAGGTGCGTTTATCAAACTATGCTCCAAAAGATAATTGACGTCTAATCGGGGTACGCATCGTTCAGTGGATTGTCTAGTTCAGGGGTTTTTAATAAAACAATCTTTATCATACTTGCAAGGCTCGTAAGGTTATCTTGATATTATGTTAATTGCTTCAACATTAATTGATCATGGGTCCATTTAATGCAAAATCGTCCGAACATTATCCCCAAAGAGTGGTTGTGAGTTTTGGGCCTCGTGTTCGTGAGTTCGCATTACTGGTAACGGGAAGGGGGGAACTGTGTAAGCGTAAATGGGGGGGGGGGGGAGGAAGGTCTCGTTACCTGCTGGCTTCACTATCCGAGCAGAGTCGTCCATCCCGTCCGTCATCCGGTGGAAAATGGTCCATGTATGGGGACCGTATATCTCGGGTTGTGGACACATCCCATCCATCCTCGCTCAAGAACTTAGGCGCGTCTCGTCTTGGTTTCCAGCGATGCTCCGTCGTCTTCGGCGGCCGTCCTCGCACGCCACCAATAGAGGGTTGTTGGACTGTAGAACCAGCAAGGAGTTGACGCTCTCTCACTGAGACAGTACAATCAACACCCAGTGGATTCGGTGTGTGCTCCTTATGGTACCTGGGAGCGGCCCTCCGTTCCATACCAATTGACCATGGGGGGCAATGGTCAGTCATCTCAGTCAGCCGCATTTTGAAAGGTGTTGGGTTGCCTTCAGGATACAGTTACTCACTCAAATTCTGCAAGATCTATTGTCCAGGTTCAATTTCACGTGACTTGACGTACGAAGCCAGAGAAATTGATCATATCTTTGGAACCCACAAAATGGATGCAAGTCGACTCATAAAAATTCGTCGTGTATATATCTTTTCCTCTTCACTCTCGCCGCTATTCCATTTTTTCTTGACGCTTTTTCCAACGAAGCTCACAAAACGGCTTGCAGAGAACGATCACCAATTGTTGCCATCTCTAGGTTTGCTTCAATGCATGCCACTCTGGAACGCAGTGGAAAGCCATGTTTCAACTACGTCAGCAACAGTGAAAAAAGAAAGTTTATAGCTCATTATCTTAAAACGTGATAATCAACACCTCCTAAAAAGAAAGCCTATGCACTGAAAATTCATACATTGTTTTACATCATCATAAAATGCATTGTTAATCGTATTTCTACCAATAATATGCCCTAACGATCATGTAACAATATATGAATTTTCAGTACACAGGCTTTCTTTCTAAGAGGTGTTGGATTAATCTCGTAACAGTTCATTACAGTAATAAAATTTTCATAATTAAATTAAATGAATATATAATTATGCTGGAGATCTGTCTAGACATGTAATTAACATTCAACGGCGATTGAATTTCTTGTTGTTCAATAATAGTTGTAAAGGTTAAGAGGTATATTATCCCGGGTCGGCAAAAATATTCACTCCAGGGTAATTTGCACTCTGGATTCAATCGTGGAAACTGTAGGGTATGCTTTGAAGTTGGTTAGGGTTCTATAATCACTGATTCTGGGTCGATAGCGACAGCAGCGCTGCTATTTCACACAAACGCAACCTCGCCTTATTTTAGCATTGGTTACTGTGTAAGTGATCACACTATCTAATTTTATTCGTTATGCTTAAACTCTGTTGTTGCTAATAATAATGGTGAAAACCGTCCTGGGGCCCTATTCTCGAAATTTTCGTGTTAAGAACTCCCATGAGTTGGGAGGGTCACGTGGTACAAACACGAATGATCAGACAAAATTGGTATTCTCGAAAATCAACTCCCATGTTTTTCGTTCTCCCCATGTGAGTTGTCAACTCACGTGAGTAGAGCTTGTGAGATGGGATGTGAGATAGTTACGCACAAAAAAAAAAAGAAAAAATATGGCCGACGTTTCGTTACGTTACGCTGCATTGAATCGGAGCATTGGAAACAGCGGAAAGGCGTTGTTTGAGGAGGCAACGAGTTTTACGAACGCGGATTGATGCTTTCGACTGTCATGAATAACATTTTCGTCACTTATTTCGACTATCAAAGGATTTCGGCAAAAATTTTGATAGGTAACATTCGACCGATTCTAGGGGATCAAGCTCGAAGATCAGCATTAAGCCTACAAAACAGAGCGATAGATAATATGCACAATCGGCACAGTCCCGCGATGACTAATCACGCGACCAAGGTAAATGACATCTTTATTAATTTAGCGACGGTGGTGAAGTTTCGGTTTAGTACTACGCAAAGCAGAAACTGAAACTATTTTTTTTTTATTGCCCAGACAGTTTTGGTTTAGTACTACGCAAATCGCCAGAGAGCGCCACTGAAAAAAAAACCCATCGAAATATTGGTTCTTGTCTGTTGCCATTTCTAACATACTCTTCTTATTAACCATTGATTTGTAAGTTGGGAATGCCATAAAGGTTTGGTTAACAATTTATGATGAATTGCAAGTACATTTTTTGTTTGAACATTTTATGTCAGAAATTAAAATTTTTAAATTGTGTTGTACAAAATGATTTCTTATTCGCCATGTAGCCACTTAACTAGCGGCCGTGTCCGAACACAGCCCCGTACAATTTTCTTTATAATTTCTGTCGTATTGAGAGAGGTGCAGTGGGAGTATACGCTCCCCCTTAACCTTTCTTTTATTTGCAAAATTAAAGCAAGAGAACGCAAGAGGCCATCCAGAAGGTCAAGCAGAAAAACACTCGAAAAAGTAAATTGGATGTCCTCCTTTAAAATTAAATGGTCTCCATGCCTCTTTAAAAAGATCGCTGTTATGATCCCTTTAGAACATCTCATGGAAAGTGAAGATTATTCTAATTTTTGATGTCAGAACATTGCAGCTATATATAGAGGCTGCAAATTTACTAACTTTTTTGTTATCGATAATGCGGTAAATTTTTATGATTTAACGGATAACAATAAATTACCGATAAAAACCAAATTACGAATTTGGCCTTTAAATCGTGCTAATAAATTCTGTATATTAAAAAGGTATCAACTGAAAATGAAATAAATAATAGAATAATTAATTAAATACTTAAAAGACTACATTATTGTTATTTTTTTCTTATTGTGTAGAAAGTGTGCTCTTTAAAAACAGAATACTGTATTTCTCATCCTCCAGTCGCGTTATAATTTTGATTCAGTAATAACTTGTGTTAGAAATAGTTATGGGGCAAATTGTAATTAACATATCAAAAACTTCGTAAAATTTTTCCTGGATATATATTATTTCTTACGAGTTTTATTTATTTTGAGTTAAGAAATAAAAAAGTTCAATTCTTCCATCTTTGGAGAAAATGTCCATTATGAACTGAAATCGCAAGAAAGTGGTAGCTGTTCTGGCGCTCGCTTGAAAAACGAATTAAGGCAACGCCCAAAATTTTGTAGGCTAAAAAAACAAGAACACAACAAAACCTTATAATAATTTCTAGAACCACTGCTTTTGGATTTCAGATGTTATAAGAATTTATAAGTAAAAAAATTGAAATTATTAGTAGGGGAAATCAGTGATAGTTGATATATTTTTCAGTTTATAATTTTTTTTATAAACCTTAATAAGTTCAAAGCAGTTTGAAATAACAGCTTATTCTTTTGTTTTTTTAACTGACTAATAGTCATTTTCATCTATGAAGCCTATTTTTCGAAAAAATTTTTTATTCGCCTATGTGAAGATGTCTTAATATCTCCCAAGTTGAGAGAAGTGTCTCAAACGTGGCCCCCAAACATTAATCTGAGCCTCTTAGTAGAAAGTAAAGGCCAATTCATTTTAGCAAGCATTTGCTTATTAAGAACTTTCAATAGCCTTTTGAGATAATGAACATACAAATATCAGGAGTGACATTTTGAAGTTAAAGAAATTGAAACTTGAGCTCCATATGCTTAACTTGGACAACCTGAAATTAATATTTAGAATAATGATATTTAGTTTAATATTCACGTTGTTAAATTTAATCGAAAAAAATGACTTGCATTTATCTTTTCTCTAAATAAATAGTTCATCACAGCTAATCGCTTTCACTTGATGGCATGCACATACGGAGTATCAGGGGCGGATTTACGTATAAGCTAAATAAGCTACAACTTAGGGCCTCACAATCTGCAGGCCTCTTCTGTAGTGCCTCACAATCTTTGTTTAACATGGTAGAAGCTTCATATAGCTTAGGGCCTCATCAAGTCTAAATCCGCCCCTGTGGAGTATCAACCTACGTCTCAATATGCACCATTTGACGCCATTGCAGTTTTTTTCTTTTGTATAAAAACACATGGCCAGTACGAAAATAAGAAACTAGCCAAATTTACTCATGTTTTCACCCTCTGCCAGGTTATTACTCTGAAGAAATTTTCCACGTTAACTTACAAGGTGTGTTGAGACTATAACAGCTATACGGAAACTTCCTTCACACTGGTTAAAAAACAACAAGCTGCCCCGTATATTGGGACTTAATAAAAAAAAGTGTACACACTCAGTTTGAAAACGAACAGGAAGCGTTTCATTGGTGGTGATTTAAAAAATTTGCGCATGAGCATTATCGCGTAAATCACGATGTATCAACCTGTCCCCGTATCAACTTATCCCTTTCACTCGTATTTTATATTTTTTAAGAATGTTCCAACACGATAAAACTATCCAATTAAGAATTCTAAACGACAGAATTGTGATTCTGACATTAATTTGTAATCATTTAAAAGTTTTATCAGATGGTGGCATAACAAGTTTTCGTAGTACAATTCATAGGTTCCACCTTATATACAGGATGGAATGTTGAAGGTCAATTTGAACAAATTAATATGAATACCTTTGATTTTAGACATTTTGTTGAATATCTAAAAAAATACTTGACAAATTATCCTGAAACTTCAAGGGTGTATAGAGCATGTTACACCTCATATTTCAGAGAAAGATTTGTTTCGAAGTCGAATAGAGGACCAGCAAAAAATTGAACAAAAATATACCTTCATATCAACGTAAGGAGAAGTTGATACATGCGTCCGGTCCAAAAATAAAAATTTGGAGAAAACCCCTTTCCGTTTTGTTTATTTTTGAGAGGAACTGAAATTTAACTCATTCTATCGGCGATTTCTTTCTGAATTTTCAAGATATTTGCTTGGGCTTTTTATAAGATTACCTCTCTACATTTGGCTAATAAATTCTGCAAAAGATATTTTGGTAACGCTTGCGCATGCGCAGTTAAACATTATTTGGTAAAAATGCTCATATTTCATCAAATATTTAATATTTTTATTTTCTATAGTTTGTCAAGTTTCCTGGGTTGAAAATTACACTTGATGTTGTTGCAATTTCCTTTCTTCTTTCGATGTCTTGAAGCAAAAATTGGCCATTCATCACTTTGTGTAGTCTAGCGGTTGCCGATTCTTCTATTTACTTTCTACCCATTTACTCAATACAGCACGGAGCTAAAGGAGTGCTTCCTCTATTGTCTTTCACTCTTTCTCAATAGTCTGCTAACTCATTATCTCTAGTTACTGATCATTTTTAAAGATTTTCAAGAAATTGTTAAGTACAAAGAATTCTCTTTTCTAAGAAAAGCCTGAATAACAGGAATTCTATGCATTGAATTCTATATTGCACAAACTTTGCCTTGCATTGTTGGTCATGAGACATATATTGTTGATCCTTGCATAGTGTTTGTGAATTACGTGTTGATACCATTGTTAATACTTATTGTTGCAAAAGGTCTTGCATTGTTGGTCATGAAATATTTCTCATTAATATGCCCTGCCATAACCATGAATATCGATTTTTTTTAATCAATAATTATTATTTTTTCGAAATCTGAGGTAGACAGTGACCTTCCTCATGCTTTAAAGGTCATGTATGCGAAATTTTATCAAGATCGGAATAAAACTGTATTTGTATAAAAAACAAAAAAACAAACCCACAAACAAACATCCTTCTTTATATATATAGATAGATTGAATTTTTTATTTTTCTTTAAAAAAGCTTCCATGTCTCTAATTCCTAAGATTAATTCTTTATAGAATGAAACATTATTAACGATGTAAGTAACTAAACTGGGAGCAAACACTATTTTTAAATGCTTTTTTCGGCTTACTTTCAATCTAATATAATTAACGTAAGTAATACTTTAGATAATGTTCTTTACCTAATGCTATGATATACCTGATACGTATGCAAGAAAAACCCTCAGAGAATTTTAATCTTATATTAATTAAAGCAAATGCCACTTGAGAATCATATTCTTTTTAGAAAACAGTTAATCGAATCTTTGTTTTTCAGTTGTCCTTGATGCAAAACAACTCGTAAACAAATCTCATTTTTTTTTTACATTCTTGTAGATTTTTTCTTTTCTGTCTTTTGCGCCCACGTACTGCCTTTCGAGACAATGGATAATTCTCTGTTTTCTGTTGGAATCGAGCCTTCGTATTTTTAAATCGATTTGGTTTTCTTCATTCAAGTGTATTATTGATCTAAATATCCCAGTTACGAAAACATGGCTCAAGAGTCTGCAACATGATGAAATGTTCATTGGCCAGTTTTTATTATACGGCCTTTTTCTGCCAATTTGGAAACTAACAGAGCAAACTTCGTGAAATTCCTATCGCCAGTGGTATTATCATCTAATAAATCATTAAATATCATCTATAATCTGTGAGGTTGTTCTTTGTACTGTGTTTAAAGACAAAATGAAAAGAAACCTTAAAATACAGCATTGTAGGTTAAAACCAACTACTTTCGGCATTTAATCCAATCTTTATCAAGATACAAGAAAAATAGCCTAAGCAACCTTAACAAGATGACACAGTAAGTGATGTAAAAAACATATTATAACAAATGTCGAATTGATTTTGTTTGAATCGCTTAAAGGACGAAGGTTAGTAAGAAAATAATGCCGAGCATTAACAAATTTCATGTAGCCGTCTACTTTCCTTTTATTATATTTGTATGATAGTTACGAATCTCGACCTATATTATAGATATTATGAAAACGAAATTGCTTAACAACCATCAGATTCAAAGGTATTTCAGGGCAGTAAATATTAATCGTCTCTGATATAAGACCAATATAGACAATTCTCTGATACAGAAATTAAAAGCCGGTTTTTCAAATAAGGCAATGATTTAAAATTTCAAAGATTATAAATGATTTCTAAAAACATTTAAATTTAGAAAAGATTATCATAACCAAATATTATATTTAATGTCTTTTATAGTTGCATAGTCTCGATTTATGTGTTTTTTATAAGTGATTCGTACTTTTGATGGAAAAGGCTCAGAAAGAATTATAAATAACCATTGCGGTTATTGCATTTTGTAAAATATTAATCCGCCGAAAAATAGGTTTAAAACGCTTTAATTAAGATTAAGAAAAATGAGCACGAACATTCATAATTAAAAACACGAATTTCATTAACACTAAAGAGGTGGTTCGGCTCTAATTGATTCCGCCAGTCATTAGGTTCTCAGATTTTCAGGCATAAATTTTAATACAATTTTCGAAAAAGATATCGGAAAATTTAATAATACATAAAGGAAGAAAGTTGTTTTGATGTGTACAATTTCAAGACATTCTAGTTTATGTAAGTATTACTTAAAGAATAATATATCCATGAAGAAACGAGATTTTGAAATATATCACATTTAAATATGGTAATGTCAATAGGAAAACAAAATTAACGCTTAGTTTTTCAGTGGGCTGCTAAGTCTTCTGCTGTAATTCAAAGTAGAGCCGAAATTTTTTTTATATTGGATTTCAATAAAAGGGAAAAAGATCCCGTCCCCCTTAATAACTGCGACGTATATAAAAAAGGTCCCTCGATAGGTTTGGTGAAGGCTTCGGCGCCCGTTTTACCCTTAATAACAACGGCTTGTTTTTCATCTGGTTTTTCAACAGACTCTTAACAATAATTACTCCTGAGTGATGACGCCGACCTTGAGTCATAAGCGGGGGACCCGAGCGCAGGTGCAAATAACTGCCGGCGATAAAAAGATTATTGTCTATTTGTTCCTCTCGTAAATTTCCCCTACTTTTTATAGGAAAGAATTATTAGTATACAATAAGAACTCCCTTCGTGTCGCTCGGGTCGGCCAAGGCGTTTACATCTCTACAAATCTCTCTGTCGTTACGGCAACCCAAGCTCTTTTCTTCTAGTATAGGAAATTTATACGGCATTAAGGTAGATGAAGGAGAAAGAAGAAGCTGTTTATGCAATAAATAATAAATAAATTGACATCCAGAAGAAAATCGAACATGTGATCCTCATTAAATTTTCTTTCAATTTATAAGCAGTCTGACTATCATGAAAATACTTACGAGATTTTCGCATACAAGTAATCTATTCATATATTTAAATAATGACTCTATAGAGCAGTTTATTATAATTCTTCATAACTACATCGTAAATGGCACTTTCAAAAACGCCGAGCTTGACTTGGTATATTCTCGTTAAAATATGTAAATTTTGTTCATTCATTGTTCACCTATGCAACAGAGGCAGAAATGCTAATGGCAACGTCGGAATCTCCAAAAAGAATGTTAATTGAATGTAATTGATTTAAGTATTAAAATTACCATTTAAATTTCACGGGAAACGACATTTGTTATTTCTTTTTTAGCTTCAGTCTTAGTGGCGCAAATCCCCTTTAATAAGCCAATATCGCACGAGGCGAACGGTTTGTTTTGGTTTCGACACGGCTTAAAAGAAGCACCGTTGCGCGATAGGCAATTACAATTTTTAATTAAAACTTCAAAAAGGCCTATAATTTATATGCAACAAAATAAAGTGTAATGACTATCAAATTTCGAGGCGACTAAATTTAACATGAAAGCTTCTTTAAAAAATTTATTTGAGATAGCAATGCATTTTTAAACGGATTTGAATTTTGATTACAACTTATTCCCATCACATAAGGATTCGCATTCCAGTTCAGTAATTTCTTTATGTAGTGCAATAAACAAGAAATAAATTTCCGACTATAGTAATCGATTGCCAAATGATAAAACAATCATTAACAAGATTTTTGTTTTCATCTTTTTTGTGTTTTAAAATTAATGATTATAATTTTTTTTCTGCATTTCCTACGAATCCACGCTTTAGCCTATTAATGATCTTACCTGGGTTCCAACATTTACTCCATTAAAGGGTGGAAATGTTTTTTATAAAAATGTTTTTATAAAATATGTTGTTATTCAGCAAATGAACAGTTGTATTTGCACTTCTGAAGACTGTGTGTTTTAGCGAAGGCTTTTATATTCAATAAAGGATTAATTATAATCACGCTATTTCACATAAATATAGTAAAAAAATAATTTACAATTTTTATTTTTTGAACAGATTACATTTTGTTTGTAAAACGTTTTAATAAATAGCAGTTGAGAATATCAGAATGAATAAAAAGACCACTATTCCACAAGAATTCTTGTGGAATAGTGGTCTTTTTATTCATTCTGATATTCGAAGTTATCCACAGATTCTGGCGTAATTATCTCCTGTTGATAAGCAGTTGAGAGTTTAGGATGTACACAAAAACACTCCTTGATTTAAAGTAGGCTAGTTATAAAGGCAAAATTTATTGGTATATTCTTATTCATTGTGGCTACAGCTGCATCAACTCAGTGTTTTATGTGTGTGCCCCTTCTATTATTCTAGATGCGATATTCTAGACGTCTATTTTTATGCTCGAAGGCTCGGATCAGATGTCTGCAGCATATCCGGTTGCATTTTCAGGGATGCATTCCTGCTCGTCATCCAGGGTTGCGGGGTAACTCTCTGCTAGCTCTGCGCAAAAGGCTTCTCTGACGCGAAGAACAACTTGCTCCGAGACCGGTACTTGGCCTGAATGTGCCTTTCTCTGATTACAAATGCACCATTTCTCAATGAAATTCTTGTACTTCTATAAAACGGACTTGTTAGTGGAAATATTGAGTTCTATATCTAGGATCAACATATAAATTCATTGGACAAACTTCGTATATAGATTCTATACATAAATATAAGATAAATAAGAGTTATTAATTAAAAATAAATAAACAAATAAATAAATAAAATCAAAATAAAAGCTGAAGTTTCGGATAGAGACTACCCTTTATCAGAAACGTCAGCTCTTAATTTTGGTTTTATTTATTATTTATTAATTATTATTTATTTATTTTGTATTTTTTAATTAATAACTATTACTTATTGCATTCCAGGGTTTTTGTGTCTCCTCCTTCTTTTATATATCCGTCTAAATATAAGATAGGAATGCAAAGAATGTGTTCACTGTGGATAATGATATGATGAAAAGAAACCAAAACCTCTTGCCCACAAAGAATTTTTAAAAAATACAAAATAAAAAAAAAATTAAAAAATTCCCTGTGGACAAGAATTTTTTTTTTTCATAAGATAGGAATGTCTAATAAACATGTGTCCAAATTCGCAGCAGTTTTGAGTAAATACAGGCTGTGTATCGGAACTCCGCACAGCTCTTCCCCTACCAGCATCGTGTCTCACTAACAATAAAAGTCTGACAAGGAGACTAACAAAGTAAGAGAAAAAAAATACTACGAGTAGCATTTCTCAATTACCCATTGCAAGGGCATTCGATGCGCTTCTCAAAATTTTACGAGAAAAAAAATTAATTCATGAAATTGATTTCAATGTGTGTAGCTTATAAATATCCGAATTGTTGAGTAGGATTCTAATATAAAGTGCATATACTGGGTGCGTTTAAAATCGCACATCAAAATTTAGCTGCTCTAAAAGTGCCGGTTTGAGAACTTAAATGCAAGTAAAGTATCACAGAGATTAGTTGAAATGTTGGCTTTTATTTTTAGCAGACAAACTTTAGGTGTTACAATAAATGTTCGAAATGACGTCCTTTTTTGCAAATACAAAAGCGTGTTCGTTTTACCAGATTTCGTTGGACTCTGCGAAGCATGGCAGTATTGATGTCAGAAATGGCTGTTGCGATGCTCGTTTTCAGCTCAGCAATCACGTGTGGATTATTCACATAAACCACATTTTTCAGATAACCCCAGAGGAAGAAATTAGGGGATAATAAATCTGGTGAGCGAGGGGTCACAATCCCCGGGAAATGACACATTGATCGAAAATTTCGTTCAAAAGAAGGGAAAATTTCGCTGTTCCTGGGAAAACAACAAACGCTTCACAAATGAAGTATCTGAGCACGAGATCACTGATACCGATTGAAATACTTTCGATGTAAAGCTCTATATATACAAGTATGGACAACTGAAGCCATTTTCGCCATTTTTGGCCTTTTCGTAGGCTCAACTACTTATTAAAATTCTCGAAAATCACTCGTTTTTTATGGAATCAACTACTGTTTTTGTGCTCAGCTTATATTATTATCTATAGTAAATATCTGCTATGAAGAAAATAATATCAGCTCACGAGAGTAAATTCAAAACTTGCAAGGAAAGAGCGCAGCTTCTGTTTTTTTTTTTTTTTTTTTTTTTTTTTTTTTTATGAACAATCTAGAATATTTCGCTGCTGGAAAATAAAATTAGGTTCAGTTTCAGTTTTAGATTGTCGCTTAACTTTTAGAATTGAAATATATTCCCGCGTTTGATTCCAAAAGAAATTTTTGTATATAAGAGACGTATCTGGAAATTAGGATTACAACCCCTGTAGGTAGACAAGTAATATTTTAGTGCATAAGTTGGCTATACTCGCTTTAATTGTTAGCCTTCCCTTCTCACTCGCGGCTATTCCTCATTGCTATGTGGAGTCTACTACGACTAACGCTTGTATACAATGGCTGGGCTGATTCAGAATCCCGCCAAATGTGAATGGTGAGCTCTGTCATACGTGTTTTTTCCAAGAATAAGGTAAGCGCCTAGTGAATATTCACAAAGCACTTGTTCCCATTTCTGGAAACATTATGAGTCGACAACATGTAAGAAAATGGTATCGTGAATTCTCTGCAGGCAGGACCTATATTCATGATGAACACAGGAGCGTAGGCAGTCCGATGAACTTCTGCACTTGTTTCTTAACTTGAAGAACCATATTAAGGGGCACGCCTCCACACGATGAAGAGATCAAGCACGAAGTCGAAATGTTGTTCCAGCAGCAGATGCCAGAATTCTCACTGTGGGATACAGAAGCTATGGATTGAGAAATGTTGTTCCTAGACTTAATGAGTGTTTGGACAATGGCAGAAAATACGTCGAAAAATAAATTGTAGTGGACATTTAGTCAAATATTAATTAATTAATTTTGGATAATGAATTAATTGAAAGATTATTAGCCATTGTAATCTTAATTTCATTCAAGTTTGACTCAGACTTTTTGCGCATATAAAATCGAGAAATAAGGTGTGTCCCAAAAATATAAAGGCATTAAGCTTTGGTTTGTTATTAGTTGCTGCAGTTATTTGTTGATAATGTGCTTTTATTAATATTCTTTTAACCAAAATACAAATAATATTTGTTCCACATTCGGTACTTAAATAATTTTAACATACAATTAGGCCAAAAACATAAACGAGAGCAATTTTCGCTGTCCCATAAATTTAAAGACATGAAGTATAAACCTTAAATTAACACGAACATGTACATATTTTAATAACCAATAAAGTTCCCATTTTTGCTAATGACTTTGAATACACGCTCTGGCATTGATGTGCTTAAGTTTTTCACAAGTCTTCTTGTCGATTTCTGACCATTTGGCAACAATAGCATCTTTTAATTCATTAACACATGAGTATTGTTGACCATTGGCGTAAACCTTCCTGGCTAACAACCCCCACAGGTTTTTCATCGGATTCATGTCGGAGGAAAGTGCAGGCCAATCCATAACAGGCACTCCATCGGATAGAAACCATTCATAAGTAGAACGTGCTGTATGGATAGGTGCGTTATCCTGCTGGAAAAAAGCCACAGTAACATGTGGTAGGCAACAGCATTCATCCGGCCGCTGACAAACGCCATCTTTGCTCGTCCATCTCCACACCATCACAGATCCGCCTCCTTGTTGGCGTTTTAAGAATAGTTGCTGATCTTTTCTCAAATCACATCAGAAATACTTCCAGACATCGGGTCCGTCTAAATTGAACTTTTTCTCATCTGAAAAGATGACTTTTTTCAGTCCAGGCCATTATCTCTTTTTTGGCCACTGAACACGCTTTGCCTTGTGCAATGTGGGCCGAATTTTAAAATTAGTTGGACAAAAGTCATTTTTTCAACTTTTTTTTTTTCGATGAAACAACGGTTTAAAATTATTCTTAGATGTATATGAAACTGTTTATAACAATTAAAACATTTTGTTTGCAGGGACATATTGAGTGACTGAGGTGTGAAGTTGCAACAAGTCTGTAGTCTTAACAGATTCCGCAGCAGCTCCTCAACAGCAGAATACATTTCATTCTACGATTGAAGTGGTTAGTTTTGGGCTGAGAAGCAAAACAAAGGATGGAAAAGAAAGCTAAAGGTACGAGGATTTTGAATTTTATATCATGAATAAGATATTTTTGTGCAGTTGTTTACTGCAATTACGAAACAGCGGGCGTTGTAGATTACTTCTTAAGCTATGAAAACACTTAAAAATATTTAAGGCTACAGAAAATATTCCGCTAGATACCACAGTGAAATTGGTTTTAAAGTAATGTTAAACACCTCTGTTTTTTGGATTAACAAGAATTAGCTGCTCAGAGCCGCTCTCAAAATTTAATTTTATTTTTTTAGACCCTCCGTCATTCAGCCGTCAACAGCTGTTCGAAATTATTCGACATAAAGGCACTTTCGATGAAGGACCCTCTAGCTTATTTACCTCTTTTATCCATGAATTTGTTAGAAGAGTGTTCCAATGAAATTGAAGCTGTGATAAAACAAGTATTACGAACATTTTCAAGCAAAATTTCAAAATGATGGTCTGTTAGCTACAGAGACATTGAACGATTCTTTAAAAAATGCCAGCTGGCTGCGGAATGATGTCAACTTTCCAGATTAGGTTTATGATGCTATACGGCACGTTAATGATATGCCTTCAGCATCATTTGATGTCGTTGGACCATCAACAGGTCGTCCCGAAAAGAGTTTTTCTATGTCGAGCTACAAAACAAAGAAAAGAAAGACAAATTGTTTGACAGAGAATATTGGCGAGCCAGAGCTTATTTTTACCGCCCAGAGTGCTCTAAGAGCAGTTGGTAAAAGAAATGCAGCTGATATTTTAAGGAAGCGGCCCAAACTACTTCTCAAAGGGCAACTAGAATGAAAAAAGCGTATTATTGTTCACAAAATTTTAATTTGTGGTTCTTAAGTGATATCTTCTTCAATATTTCCTATTGGACAGTTATCTGAGGAAGCTCAGGAAGCGTGAAATAAGGACATGAAGAAGTTTAGAGAAGGGCATACAAGAAAATCATCACGTGAGAATACTAACATGGAACGGTTACACAACTTAATAATCTCTTCAGAACTAGTTGTATCAAGTGTGAGACTCCTTTCACAGAGAAAGAAAGGAACACTCTCTCCTCAAGTGCTGAAATTACTTGCCAAACCAACTTTTGGTTTGCCAGATTCTGAAAGTTTACAAGTTACGTCGAGCTCTGAATATCCAATATTTAATAACAAAAGTAAACATTTTTTGTTTATTTCATTGTTTATTATTTTTTTGGATAGAAACTTTTGAAATAACTTATTAATAATGTATGTTAAACGTCTTTTATGTGTTTAAAAACTTTGCAGTTAAAGATATTTTTGAGACATGCCGTACTATGTAGGTATTTAATAATTCGTTGTAATATCCAGTAATTTTTTTTAATTTTCCTTTGTTTCATTACATTATTATAAAAACACTTTTATTTGAAGTAACATTTCGTTTTTAGTTTTGTCCAGCTAATTTAGAATTCCGGCTCACTGTGTTGTGGTGTGGTTGTAGACATGGTGCAGATTTTATTTTTTGGTACTGCAGGTGTTGACAAGATTTTACGACTCTTCCAACAGTTGATTTTGAAACAATAGTGCTTGGATCTGCAGCAACCTGACGCAAGGAGCTTGCACCCTTTGATACAGTTCTGATGATCTGGCGCTTTGCAGTTACTGACAACTTACACGGACGCCCTGTTTGTGTTTTTGTCCCATAATTGTCACTAAGTTGTCCACCACTGTAGCAGATCTGAAAATTCTTTTGGCTATAGCACGATTTGAATAGGCTTCTTCTTTCAGAGCAACAATTTGACCCTTTTCAATATCGGCTAAGGATTTTTTCCTACCCATGTTTAATAAGGAAATGCAATGTGTAATAATAATATTAACAAGAGTTGAAATGTAAGCCTAATATAGATATGTAAAATAGATTGAACACTTTAGAACATCCTATTTCGCACAAATGGGAGTTGCCTTTAAATTTTTGGGACGGCAAAAATTGCTCACTTTTATGTTTTTGGCCTAATTGTATGTTAAAATTACTTAAGTACCGATTGTGGAACAAATATTCTTGTATTTTGGTTAAAAGATTGTTATAATAAAAGCACATTATCAACAAATAACTGCAACAACTAATAATGAACCAAAGCTTAATGCCTGTATATTTTTGGGACACACCTTAGCTCTGCATATTACACTCTTCACGTAACGTTATGTAACTTTTTTGAATATCCCGCGTTCGGCATGACGTATTTGACCCATGCGTATCAGCTATAGCAAATATGGCAGAAAACAGTATCTCTGTGGCTCTGGAACAGCATTGAGTACTCAAATTTCTTGTGAAGGAGAACGTTAAAGCCGCTGAGATTTTGAGAAGGCTTCAAGCACAGTATGAGGAAGAAACTATGTGACGGGCAAGAGTGTACGATTGGTGTGATCAGTTTGACGGATGACGAGAGAGATGGTCAAAAATGCGATTGCGAAAAATGCGATGCGACTGCAATCACA
This sequence comes from Rhysida immarginata, assembly GCA_023313115.1. Classification (NCBI taxonomy): domain Eukaryota; kingdom Metazoa; phylum Arthropoda; class Chilopoda; order Scolopendromorpha; family Scolopendridae; genus Rhysida; species Rhysida immarginata. The sequence continues at coordinate 2,399,894 of JAHWFO010104687.1, forward strand.
CAAGTGAATAAAGCACCCGTTGAGCGAGCCACGTTTGATAAAGTATTACAGTTGATGTCCCGAAGTGATTGCCTCTATGCTATGGATAATGGTTCCCATCATTTTGGGGAAGAGATCCTAATCGCTCGTCACGGCGTTAGAAGTTGACTCCTCGCGTTGTTATGAAGGATGAATGGGGTCGTTTTTAGAGAGTGCCGTCGCTTTCTCCTTAAAGCTGGAAGAAGGTGGTGTTGCAGGAAACGACATTAGTATGCAACATCTACTATTTGCCTTATTGGATAGCATGGTGCAGTATTGCCCACTGGATGTCGTTAGTGCGCTTGTACTGTACTAACCTCCGATATTCTAATTTGACTCCCCAGTATTTGACTGAATATCGAACAACCGGTATAACCCACTGCATTAGCTCATCTCACTTTCGTTCTCAATCTCACAATAACCTAAGGTCAAGTTATTTATGTGGCTGACGTAGCAGCACTGTTGCATTATTTTTATTCAATCCTTGTATCGAATAAGAAAAGATCCACATAAGGAAAATATTTTATCGATTAGGAACTGATAATTCTTAAGGTGTTCATGAAGAGGCTTACTGTTAACCGTCGACTTGTGACGGGGTTCTATCCGATAGATTCGTAGTAATTTAATTTGATTTAAATTTGATTTGAATTAAAATTAAACCTATTTTTTATTGAATTGAAATATGAAATTAAGATAATTTTAAAATTAATATTGCGACCATAGTTAGATGCAACTCGAATGGTCGTACGAAGTGAGACGGTGGCTATCTGTATTTGCTTTCTACAAAATTGTTTTTTTTTCCTGTTAGCTATAATGAGACAATAACTTATTAACTGTAATGAGTCAATAACCTCTTAGTTCTTTTTTCTTCTACACTAAATGTCTAAATATATCTTGATGGTTGTAAAAACAGAGCATGTGGACTTCCCTTTCGTCTTCATTGTTGGTATTTTATTACCGTCGTAACCGATTTATTAATTGAGCACGTCCAATTCATTAGTTCAAACACCAATAGTTGCCGTTAGAATAATAGTAATGGCATACAACGAACGAATCGATTGAATTTACACAAGATGTTTCGGTTGACACTTAATCAAGAAGTGTTTATTTGTCAAGTAGAAAGAGGGTTTTCTGTTCTTCTCCATTAATCCCTTGAATTCTTTTTCCTATTTTGTATTCTGTGGCGAGCAGCCTCCTTTTTTTTTTACGAGTCTTTCACACCTGGGCGAACCCAGGCGAGGTGTTTTGTTTTTATTCTTCCTACGTAATTACGCTAGCCAAACAGAGGCTGCCAGTAATATTTATATACAAAACTTTATACACACATTGCTTTAACAAAGAACACATATTGATAGATTTTTTTTTGAGAAAATAAATTTCCACTTTTAATGAAATGTTTATCTAATCAGTAATTGGAGCATGCACAAATTTTCACTGAACTTCAAGCAGCCATAATGCAGTGATCGATTAAAGAGTCACTAAGCTAGATAATGTTTTCTCTTTAAATGAGTATATTGAGGTGAACGTTTTGGTACCGAGAATTTCTGTTTATTTTTCATTTATCCCAGGAGGAGATAAATATTAAAAGAGAGTAGGGAGAGAAATGCAGGGATAGAGAGAAAGAGAGAGAGAGAGAGAGAGAGAGAGGCTTGTTGCAATTCATCCGTGTTGTCACGCAGGCTGTTCGAGATTCAGTTCCACGGAAAGGAGCGTAAGCCTCGTGAGCTGGAAGGAAAATTTACTTCCTTGATCGATCCAATTTCCTCGTTCTCTCCTCTAATATTAGAACAAACAAAAGTTAGGAAGAACGACGCGGTAAAAATATTTAGAGATAAAAGGAAACAAACACGAAAGCTCTTCTTTTACTTCGGAAAAGCCTGTTTCACCTTCTATTTTTATTTTTGCTCATTAGAAGAAACAGTATTGCATTAAACTTGCAACATTTCCTCTTTTTTAATGTGAAAATGGTCTATCGAAAAAATGTTTGATTTTAAGTAAAAACCTTCAGCAAATACACTTTTAAAAGCTTTCATCAGTTTATCCTTAATTTTACAAAAGTTTTTGGAAAGTACATTAATGCAATACGCAAAGGAATTAAGTTGTTGCCAACAAAATGTTTTATTTCTGAAATCTGTGTGTGTCTTTCTACCTGTCCGTATGTCTGTCTCGTTAGATTATAAGATATTTGATATCTGATATAGAATTTCACTTTATTATAAATATACCGTTTTTCGATTTCTCCATAGTTTCAACTTTATTCGACTTGTAATGCTTGTTTATTATAGCCGCAATCGCTGGGGGGAGGGGGGTGTTATGGTAATACTTAAAATTCTGAATTGGTTATATAGAAACACATTGCCGAATTTATTTATTGTTTAATTTTAGATTTTAAATAGTAATATTCCTTATTAGATTTACCTTTACTAAATTCTCGCATATACTGCTTGATTCGTTATTTGCATGGAACACGTATATCCGAAACTTATGTAGGTACGTATGTATAAATTGGAACGGCTAAGATGCTATATACTTCCTGTAAGCCATCTTATTTTCGTACAGAGAATTTCCACAGAAACCAAGATATTCCAGACAGTGCTTAATGGCATATTGTCCTCGAAATGCACATGCGTGCAATAAATTACAATTTGTGGAAAAGTGTTTTAATGTTTGTACTTTAGTAGGTTTTAAGTAACATATCCGCGGTTTGTGACCTTAGTCCTTTCCTGATGCTATCCTTGTTTCTGTATACAGCTTTACATTTATTACTACAGTACATGCAATATGTACAGGATGCTTCAATAGATCTCGATAATGTTACTTGATTTACATGACAACGGACGAAGCTAGCGTCGCCAAATGTCGTGCGCATGGGTAGAACCTCAAGGGAACCTTATTTATGTATCAGAAACCATAGAAGAGCTGAAAACAGCGAAAATAAATGCTTAATTTGTCGGTAATGAAGGTCGGTTTCAGTAGGCCAACTCAAGCGGATTATCGAGAACTTCGAGCAGGGATTTTGTTTCATAATCTCCTAAAACGGCAAATATTTTGAGAAACTCATCTTTTAATTCTTCTCATATGTAAATCCTGAAAATTTGAAATATAAATCTTTTTCCGTTCAAACGATATTCCATTTTTTCATTTAAACACCTTGTAAATAGAATATATTTTTAATGACAAACTCGGTTTCTAAATTAACATCTGGCTTTCGTATTCTATGGTTATATGGGACTACTGTTGCAATAACAAGGAATATCATATACATATATAAAAGTGTTAATCTAAAACGGTCACTATTTGGATACAATGGAAAACGAAAAAATATTTTTAACACATTTAAATGCCAAACGAAGTTTCAAAAGCAAAATAACTTATAACTTATTATAACTAATTTCAAAATGCATTAAAAAGCTCATTCAAAGCATTTTAATTTTTTTCTTCTTAATACCAATTATAATATAATTAACTTTCAAGTTTCTCAGCTTCTAAGCAGTTTATGAAGAAAATTATTGATTTGCATTTCAGGTTGTCATTAAAGAAAAGTAAAAAAATATTAAAGTGAAACGTTATTTTTCAAATACATTCCCTTTTGAATTAATAAGAAGTAATTAGACCGATTAAATTTAAGTTTTTAAGTAAGGGATTTTTTTTTTTTTTTTTTGGAGCGAGTACGGGGTGGAGGAGAAGCTGCGACAATAATTAGAGCGATGAGCGAGTGGGCTTCGTGGATAATGAAGCGACAAAAACTCGCGCTGACAGGTTTGGAAACCACGAGCGCTGGCATTGAGTCGGCTCTCTCTAAACCACAGGAGAATCCTTGAACACGACCTGTGAAAAGGGTCGTTTAAGTAGAGAATAAGATGATCACAGGGTCTCGAAATTAACTCAATCTTACTCCGACATTTGGCAAGTGAGGCCAACTGGACGGAAGCAATGGTTTAATGCAAGGCTAATAAAAGACAATAGAATAAGAAAAAGCAAACCACCAAAAATCCCCTCACAACTGCAGAACTCTTCAACGCTTTAATCTTTCTTCTTAGGCTAAACAGTTTTTGCTCCTCAGTAATTTCATCGATTATGATGTTGTTGCTTTAAAGATACTATATTGGGACTTGCCAAGAATTATGGCGTGATGTTGCAATATCAATTTAATATCCATCAGATGCACTATGGTACTTCATAATTTTCTCGTATTTTCTCGCTTATCCTGCGTGATGTTCTTTTTTATTACCCCTAATGCAACAAGCTTTACTGGATAGCGGTGGTCTCCATTAACTCTTCGTTAGTTTCAACGCTATCAGATCCATCTATTTGTTCAGAAACTTAAGCGTATAAAACGAATGGTGATCGTAAAATTTAACATGTGTACATTAAATTCGGTAAAATTGCTCTGCGTCGCAAAGAATCCACAATGTTTTAGCAGAAGCATGTGTCTACAGTAAAAGCTCATAAAGAACTTGAATGAACGTAAAGTGCCTTCAGCTCGGAAATGGAGTGAAAGATTAAGAAAACATTTACTTTCATAACCTATATGGCTATCGATCTTTTTTCGATAAATGAAACAACGTGGTTAATCTGAAGCTGTACATAGGGGAGGGATATCATGTGCATAAGTTTTTATATGCTTTAAAGAGTGAATGTTGGAAACCAGTTGTTATGATGGATAAATTTTAAGCTTATATTGCAATTGCGTGACTTAAAAAAATATCAAAAAATCGAGTTGAGTGGCCACCTGTTCTTGATCCCCAACTAAAGGAAAAAAAAAAGTTGAAAATGTCAACCATTAATATATTCGAAACTGTTTGAGATATCGAAAAACGGATTGCATATTCGTAATCAGCCTGAAATTCTACGTCGGTCAAATATAAACACAAAGGCCCATGAATTAGAAACATCTGTGAAACATATGTAAATTTATTTTAATCCTTTTTTTATGCAAAATACTTTGAGGTCATGCGATTCAAGCGTATACTTATCGCTTCATTAAGAATTGCGTGAATCTAATCATAGAACTTAACCAGATAGGGAATAAAGAAGGACCTAACTGACTTTGATAAGGCACTCATTGTTGGTGGCCATCTAAGTGAAGTCACGATTGTAACAACGAAGCAGCTTACTGGCCTCTCGAAAGGCGCGATATCCAGAGTATTCAACTGTTAAAAAAATCCACTGTCTTTGTCTAAAAAGGGGTAACTGTGGCTCAAAGAGAATGAATCATGGGCAAACTCATCGGTTAAGACGACTTGTACGGAGAAACAGGACATCCAATGTACAACATTTGATAAATGAATTTAACCAAGGCTGTTTCCCCCTTGTTTGATCAGTGTTGAAGGAGATGATCTTCAGGGCGGCCGTCGCTGCTTCTTGCACCTCAGATACACTCTTGAAACGGCGTCTTTTTAGTTCATTTTCCAGACGGGAGAACAGTTAAAAGTGGCATGGGGTGAGATCGGGTGAGTAGGGTGGGTGTGGAAGGGTTGGAAACATTTTGGTTAGTGCAGCCTGCCATGAAAGACCGACGTCCGGGGGCATTGTCATGTTGCAGTAGCCAGTCCTTGCTTCTCCAGAGTTGTGGGCGTTTCTGGCGGGCAGATCACGGAGGAGAGCCAGAATCTGAGTGTACCTCTCCTTGTTCATTATCATCCCTTCCGGTACGAACACGTACCATGCCCTTTCGACAAACGCGAACAACTACATTTCACTGATACGCATTGTTTGGAAAAACCCTGCACAGCGGAGCTGCTTCCTCCTTCCCATGTCTCGCGCCATATGAGCCTCTATGCTTCGATCAAATAGTTCCCCTCTTTTCCAAGCCTGACTGGAAATAACAGCACACTCTCCGAACATATTGATTCCAATCGTCCCACCATCGGAAAAATCCAATGCTGCTGGTTTTTTTTGTTTTTTCTTTTTTATTGTTTTTTTCTTCGATATCCTTCGAAATACAACTGCGACAAAATTTAAACTTGTTTTTCAATTCAAAAAGAAGATAAGGAGACTGAAGAAAATTTTCAAGCATACTGTTAGACAAAAAATTAGAAAAGGGAAGGAAAATTTTCGCGATTTGAACTCGAACCAGGGACCACGACGTTCGCTGTCACTCCTCTAACCAATAGAGCTGTCGCGGACATTAAACCGCCAGAAAGTTGTTACACTGTCCATATGGACTTCCATGAAGTCACAAATCAGCTCAACTGGCAGATGAGGCTCCCTGGAATCTTCCTTACCCTTAAACCATCAAATAAATTGATGAAATTTCGACTCAAAGAGAAAATAAGGAGACTAAAGAAATTCTTCAAGCATACCATATATACTAATTAGAAAAGAGAAGGGAAAAAACTCCCTCCCTTCTCCAAATGTTTGACTGATGATAGCGGGTTCCATGTTTTCTCAGATCAAAGAACGCCCACAATCGCTCTGTAGATTAAACCTTGATTCCATTAGTCTCCAGTTTAAAGAACATACTGACTTGCCCACAGCAAACGCTCCCTCCTGTGGAGACCGGTGAGAGGTACACAAATGCCTGGTCTCCTTGCATAGAGGCCTGCTGATTTTCCCCTTAATTTATGGAAACTTGTGTATTTATTACATATTTATTCTACGATTTCATTCACGTTTGCACAGTCATTCTGTTACGTTCGTTAGCGTATACTTGATATATACGAAAAAAATATCATTGTTCATGTCACTTTTATTAACTTTGTTTTTGTGTAACCATAGGAAAGTGGTAGCAGAGGTACAAGAAAATGAAAAAACACAAGAGAGAGATTACCGGAAACATTTATTAACATACACTGAACGACCAATTTATTAGAGACACCCCGCTAATAGCGTGTTGCGCCTCCTTTAGTGGCAAGAACTGTCTCAATACTTGCTGGCATGGATTCAACAAGGTGTTGAAACCTTTGCGGAGGAATAGCAGCCCAGGCTGACATCACAGCGTCCCGTAATTGGTGCAGGTTGGACGGTAGTGTGGGAAGGCGTCGGATGGTTCTCTCCACTTCATGCCATAAATGCTCGATCGGGTTGAGAACGGGCGACTGAGCTGGCCACTGAAGCAGGTGGAAGTCCGCGTCATGTTCCTCGAACCAGTCCAAGACCATTCGATCACGGTGACAGGGAGCATTGTCCTGCTGAAACTGTCCGTCACCACCAGGGAACACAGTCATCATGAACGGGTGCACCTGATCGGGTCAGGTAGTGTGTCGCATTCAGATAGTGTGAGCACAGTCAGGTAGTGTGTCGCATTCAGGGATGTGCCTACGGATATCAGAGGACCCAGTGTGTCCCAAAAGAAGACCTCCCAGACCAGCACTCCTCCTCCACCCGCCTGTATGATTGCCTGCTGACAGGATGGGTCCATGGCCTCGTGCAGTCTGCGGCAGATGCGCAGTCTGCCGTCCGGATGATGAAGTAGGAACCGCGATTCGTCGGACCAGGCGACCTTCTTCCACTCATCCAGTGTCCAGTGGCGACGCATGGGTGCCATAGCAGGCGCGCTTTCCTATTTTGCGGTGACAGCGACGGTACCCGTACTAGCCGCCTGTTGTTAAACCCAGCTCGGTGCAAGGTGCGCCGCACCGTGTGCTCCGAAATGGGTTGGGATGTTCCCTCATTGAACTGCGCTGCAATTTGTTGGGCTGTTCCCGTCCTGTTGCTGTGGATGATTCGTGCCAGTCGCCGTTGGCCTCGTTCATCCACGGTCCTGTTTCGTCCGGAGTTGTGTTTGTTGGAGGTTGCTTTTTGGCATGACTGCCATTCACGGAATACCCTTGACACTGTTGCACGGGAAAAACCGAGGAGGTTCGCAGTTTGCGAAATGCTCAATTGCGCCCGTCGAGCTCCAACGATCATGCCTCGTTCAAATCCTTGGATTTCCCCATATTCAGTCCACTTCTGCTGCTGGCTGCAACTTGTGATCCAATGCATCCCTTTTTTACACCTCTTCGGCCTGTTTCATTGTTTGGGTGTCACTGGGAGGCCGATCCATTTTCCGTAAGAGGTGTCTCTAATAAATTGGTCGTTCAGTGTAAATATTACAAATGGCGTATAGAGGATTCCATTTCAGAATGTTACAGAGGTGCGAAATTTCTATTCAAAACACGTTGTACACTAGCCCGAGACCCTTCTACACCAACGTATGCTGATACTCGGATTCCTCTCTTTGTAATTTTGTTCCATGGCGGGCGTACGAGTCACTAATTTGAAGTCTCGTGGGCAATTCCTAATTTGAGGTCTCGCGGACATCTTGAGCTATGGTGATAAGTTAATCATCTCTTGAATATACCATTGCAATTTTGCATTTTTATTTCTAATTCAGTTTCCTAAGATTACAGCTTTGTTATAACGTTTGGCACACTATACAAACACAGTATGTGAATTTCTGATTTTTCCGATTTTTTTATTTATTTATTTATGTCAACCTAAATTTTTAATAATAAAAAAGTTAAACCATTATTATAGTTAATATTCTAAAGACTAAAACTTTGCGTTTAATTAGTTTGTCTCTCTTTAAGCTTTATCCCTATCAGAAAAGTTTAATGGTTGTAAGGAAAAAGAGAAATAAATTTTAAGCTACGTTGGATATGTGTCCGAATAAATGGCATCGTTAAGTCAGAGGGAGAAAGGAGTTGATCTTTCTTCGTAGACTTAGGAGTGACCGATGCAAATTACTTCAATCAGAATAATCCGAGAAGGCCTCCAATTACTCGGAGTGCAGTGGGCGAGATTGTTGGAGGCGAGTTCAAAGAAGAGCGGCCCGTGGGCACTGATAAAACCAATAGAACAGGTCGGAAACCAATAGTACAGGTCGGTCGGCGTGTTTCACACAGAAGACCAGTCAAAAGTAAGAAGCCGAGAAAGAAGGAAAAGGGGGGTGAGGGGCGGGAAGGTGATCGTAAAAGTGAATAGCAGCCTCGAAGAAGTCATTGAAAAGTATTCTGCGAGCACTATTTTGGCAATACATAATTCATGACATTATTGAAAAAAGCAAAGGGAAAAAAACCATGTGAATCCTCCTCTTTCATTTTAAGTCCATAACATAAAATGTTGAAGAAAATAACATGAACAGCAATTTTTCCACAGAAAAGATAGAAAATTGCTTCTTCAATTTTCCCACCTTATTGAATTTGAAGAAATTGTTACTTCGTTAACTTTTATTACATTATATAAATTATTAATACGAATAAGAAATAAATATAACTAGGAATACAAGCGAGAAGTCGAAGTCATATCTTTTATTTAATTTTAAAGAGTTTTGGATGTAAATCAAGGATCATAAAAAGAGTCATGTAAGAAAGAGTTATTACAGATTTTTGCGCTTAAGTTGGATTTCTAAGGTTGAAACAATATTGAAACATCCATAAAGATGAAAAGGAGGGAAAATTAAATGAAGCTTCGGCGACGACCTGCTTAGCTTGGCTACCTGTGATTCACGAGCACGAATGGCATCTCTCGTGAGACGGACAGTTCCATTTGCGTTAGCCGGAGAAGAAAGCAAGGAGGAAGGATCGCCTTGTTCGTGCTATTTATCACTTTCAGATGCCTTGATCGAACGATAAAAGCAATGTCACGTGACATTTTGTTGACAATGCACGAACGTGGCGAACGAAATTCATCTAACTTATACATTTTAGATACTAGAACTTAAAAATAAAAAAAATTAAATAGGAACATTTCCCATGGTAATTTTATTACAAAATTTTGAGTAACACCTTTATAGAAGCGTTTTAATGAAAGTTATATAATGAAATTCAAATGTTTATTGTTTCCATTTTGTCTTTATTGTTTTATGTTAATTATCTTCTATAATGATATTGTTTATCGAATATTTATCCCGCTCCCTTTGCTGCTTTTACCTGATATAGGCATATGAATGATAATTATGTTAGCAATTTCTGTTTGTACCTCTTCATTTCTGTTTGTTCGGTCCTTGTATTCATTTCGTGGACACATATTTGATAGGTCATTTCAAATCCACAGTTTATTAATGGGAGTTTCCGCAATTCTGCACTTTGGAACCCAGAAATACTTGATGCTTTGTTAAACATTATCGAAATAGGTTTATCTGACGAGGATGTTCCTGAAATCAATTTTTTTGTATACAGGATAAACCAAACTTATCCAGCATAATTGCTTAGGAACATTGTACGGTTCAAATGGAACAAAAAATGTGCTATAAACATTACATCTAGTTTCTACCGTGTGTGAGATATCGACGTTTGTCTATCTTCTTTTATTTAAGTCTTTTTCTGTGGCAGACACTGAAGGAGGAGACCTACAGCAATCCGCCCACCATCAGAGATGAGCTTATTGCACACGTTCAAGCTTGTAGTCGAGCAATTACACCCGACCAGATTGCGGCAGCTACCAGTTCAGTTGTCCGAAGATGTAACCAGTGCATTGGAACTGGGAACTTTCTCGACATGGATTTGTTACTTTCTTCTTATTCTTATTCCTTGTATCATTTTAGTTTTGTTTTGTAGTTCAATGTGATGTTCTGTCAGTATGCAGAATAAAAGTGATCTGTACTCTCAAGTGTTTTATTTAATTGCTTTAACAACTCTACAAGAAAATAGACAAACATCGATATTTCACACATGATCGAAACTAGATGTAATATTTATAGGACATTTTTTGTTCCATTTGAACTATATAATGTTCCTAAACAATTAGGCTGCATAAGTTTGGGTCACCCTGTATATAATTTACCGGATTGGTCCTTAAACAGTCATTGTATTCGTGTAAAAGTACCTAATTGGTTAGCTCTGTATATAATAGCCTGAGAGCAGTGTAGGCCTCAGTCGACCATCTCTCTTATGCTATCAACAAGGCCAAGAAGGCAAAGTTTAGTCTAGTTGTTATTTTTGGGCGTAACAGTGCTCTTGGAGTGGATAACAAACTTTTGCTATATAAAATGATAATCCGATCCGTTTTTCTGTGAGGTATGCCTGCCTGGACTACAATCTACAAATCCAGATGGAAGGACCTTTAAACCTTCCAAAACGTCACCTTGAGGACCATTGCCCAACTCGACAGAAGAATAGCAACAAATACTTCCATTGGAAACCACGTCCAAGAGTCGCTGAAGAAGTTGCTTCCGAAGATTAAGGACCATCCTAATCCATTTGTTGCAAATATTCTGGATCACCGGCTCACCTTTAGAAGTTCCTCAGGCATCGCAGGCCTCGTCACACTCTGGACGTCAATTCGACGACATCCAAGAGGCCATCTTTCCAATCTACTGGATCACCTAGCTCTTCGTGTCCTATCGTCAATCAACAATCAACTCTATCGTCCTCATAGGAAAGGACCCCTTTTTATCCTCTGGATGACTTAACCAGGTTCATCTGGCTTCTTTCCTAATTCAGCGTACTTCCTTTGGCTAATACTTGGACGAGTATGGCAGTGAAAGCATGACTTCCGGACCGCTCGTTTTGTTTCTTTTCTCTGCGCTGTTTGATTGTCGATTGTCGGTATGCCTCAGTCATGTTGAAAAATGAGTGCATAGCACTCGAAATACGTATTCATGGTAAATAAAATCTTATTGTGGAAAAGCGGTTGGCTTCTTGTGTTTTGCTGATATCATATCCACAGGTAAATTGGTTATTATTATTTATTTTTTCCTAGTTAATTTTGAAGAATCTGCAGACAAAAATGATTTTCAAGAAAATATGCTCCCTAATATCGCCCAGAATGAATCTTGTCTTAGATTTCATAGTTTATCGGGGGAAAATTACTTTTGAGGAGGAACCTTATCATTTCATATGCTTTATGAATTAATAACCTGGTGTCCATTTCAGTGGACTTGATATTTTTAAAAAATAATAATTACATTACATTCATTAGTCTTCATATATTTATTTAGTAACGAAGTAAAAAACATATTCAACACATATGAGGATTTTTAACTGGATGAAGGAGTTGATGTTCCCGTATGACGTGATTCTTTTTCCAGTCAAAAGAAAGGAAATATTGGCTGGAAATAGGGCTCATAACCCGCTTTACTGAACATTCAATCAAATACAGAACCATATGATGATGGATGGGAATGAAAACATCATATCCAAAAATAAATGACATATGTTGTCGATTTTCTATAATAAAAAGGAATTCAGGACCGAAGAGGATATACTTACTATAAATTATTTCATATACATGTACATGTACTTACGGCTATACCATATGCGGCGCTCCAGCAATCCCACTTCAATTCAGTTGAGTTCAAATCCGGACTCTGGATAGACCAAGACAGCAGCTTGATGTCAGCTTCAGTGAATCTCGCCTTTGTTGAACGGACAATATGACATGGAGAAGCAGTCTTCCTGAAAGAACCAGTCTAGTGCAGCGTTATAAAATTCTGCCATCGCTCCAGGAAGATGATTTTCCAACATCTCTTGGTATCTTGAGGCATTAAGTCACTTGTCAACACCAATCATGGGTTCGACGCCTGCTGTATAGATCGTGGCTCACACCATGACCCAGTCACCTTTACTTTAAGGACACGAGACATTCTTGATCGTATTTTTCTTTTGGTTACGTCCAGATTCACCCACGATCGTCAAATTGTTGGATAGTGTAGCGGTTTTCATTGCTCTACATAACCTTTGCTCAGTCATCACTAGTCCAATGGCGACGCTCGTTAAACCATCGTAGACGACGTAGAGCATTCCCCTTTGAGACAAAAGACTTCCTCTTTCCGGTCGTTCCGAAGAAGCCCATCTCATGAAGGACACATTGCACTCCGCGAATTCATGTGCCAAGAGCTTTGGTCGATGGACAGGTATCTGGGTCCGCTACAAAAATAGCAGGGATCTCCTTAAGTGTGCTTTTACAATTTTTTACCGCTCTTCGACATGATTCCAGGTCACCAAAATATTTTGCTGTTGTTATTGTACCTTTCTGTGCGTATTTTTGCACAACTTCATGCACAAGAGATCGAGGATGCCCGGTCAAAACAATGACTTAGTAAATTGACTTTTCATTTTTGAGGCACCCTAGGATAACTCGTCTCTGAGTGTCGGACAACCCATGACTATTCGGCATACTGGGTGACGGAATCAAAGCCGTATTAGCTGCTGTTATAACCGTAATCAAAAGATTTGTTTCTTCGAATTTTTGATATCTGTCATCAGGGCAGCTCTGCTGCAACAGTTATGATGACCTTGGGAAGAAGTGAAAGTCGCAAGGTGCAAAGTAGCGTTGCTTCCCAAAGATGAAAGAGCACCTTAAGGGACAGTTGCGTTCTGACACGAAGCTGCCATTCAATCCTCGTGTCAACGACAACCCCGGAATTCCTCTCCGACGGATTCAGCCGACTAGTCACGCATTGGCGCAATGCGCGGGAAGGGATGGGGGACTATGTCGAAAAGTGAATAGTACCTTACATAGAGGACAAATGTAAGTATCAGGTACAAAGAGAATTTTGCAAATCGGTTACCAAATAAAAAAGTTACAGCTATGGAGCCATTACTTTTCAAAACACCCTCGTAATTCACTGACCATTATTTATAGCTGTGTTTTTTTTAAAGGAAAGTTCATTCCTCGGTAAATATTAGTGACACACTAAAAAGTTTTTAAACTTAAGTACATGATTTATGTTAAAAATAATTAGTAGACGTTTATAATTGACTGATTCTACATAACGGTGATTGTGGTATAGCTACTTTCACTTGTATAGCGTTTGGTTAGATTAAATGTACAACAACTCTCGGCTGAATCTGCAATCTATCTACAGTGCTTTTTTTGGTATTTAGCATTATACGATTGAGGGGAACCCTATCAAAGAACGGGCGTTCACACAATTTTATAGAAATTCTGTTGTCGACTATATTGTTTATATTTGGAAGGCCTAAGATTTTTCTAATAGAGCTACTTGTTAAGCGCTTGATAGTAAAAGGACTTGTTCTTCAATATCCATTAGTTTACAATTTCGATGTTTGATGGTAAATTTTATACAGTAGTTTCCACCAATCGGATTTCAGAGAAATATCTAAGCCTATTAGAATTTGATCCAGATATTTCAGATGTAAAGCAAATTATTAGAAATTTGGTAAAGTAAATAACATGATCAGTTGGCTTTCACGCTAAACAGAACTATAAGTAATCCGATAATTTTTAAATTGTGAAAATTTGAAAGTTATAATTCTTTAGAGAATTCATATAATTTTCTATTTATTTAAACGAATACTCTAAAAACTTATAGAAGTCATCAGAGAGAACATGACATTTAAACTTTCTTGAAACTCTCTTTTAAAGCACGTCTTACTGCTAAACTACAGTTTTGTCATTACTTTAGGACCACTAAAATATTCAGATAAATTAAATTAAAAACTAGATTTATATATTCATATTATTTATTTTATAAATGACATATGTCTGTAAACATAATATATATAAAATAAATTAACTGTCTTATTATTTGTTTAAGTAGTAATGAAAATAGCTCAAGATGGGTTCCTGAGGGTTTAATCATATGCTTTACTGCAGATGTTAAATTATTAGCGATGTAATGAAAATTCATGAAAAATACAAAATTAGATTGACAAAGCTTTAAGACCATGCTCATTTTTTATTACTTAAGAGGAGAGCTACTTATATTTACACTTAATTAACATAAAAGTCTAGTTAAATGGCTCATATATGATTGAAAATTTCATTTTCCAAGATGCCTAAACGTGCAAGATTTACTGATTTTGAAAAGGGACAAATTCTTGCTTATCATGAAGGTGAACACACTCAACGGATGATTGCAGCAGCATTGCACAGATCAAAGACGAATATGGAAATAAAAAACCAGGAGGACGACCATCAAATGCTCGTGATAGAAGAAACATCGTAAAATTTGCAAAAGCAAAAGCGACACCTAAAGAGATTGAGAAAGACTTACACTTGCAAGTTTTAACCAGAATTGTTCTGGGTGTGCTAAGTAAATGTTCTACATTTAAAAATATCAAGAGAAAACCAAGACCACCCCTGACAAAGCGACGTAAAGACACCGGGATTGCGTGGGCTCGGAAATATTTTGTCGATGTTAAAATGTGGGACATCCATGTGTTCAGTGATGAAAAAAATAAGTTTAACTTTGACGGCTTAAGTTATTACTGCATGACATTCGGACTGAAACTAAATGGTTATCAAAGCATACACAAGGAGACGGGGGGAAGGGTCACTTATGGCGTGGGGAGCATTTGCAAAACAAGGTAAATCAGAACTAGTATTCATTGATGGACGAATGAATCCGACTAGGTATCGACATATGTTGAAGCAATATTTACTATTTACGAATGCGGATCAAACATCGGGTCTGAAAACAGGATATATCAGCAAGATAATGCTTTTGTTCACAAATCATCCTCCCCAATGAACGGGTTTTTAGAAAAAAAACGTAAAAGTGGCCTGCATTGAGTTCCGATATTAATCAAATAGAAAATATTTGTGGGATGATGGTTCGTGATGTCTACAAGGATGGTCGCAGTATTCAAACAAACAGGATCTGAAAGAAGCTGTTGTCAAAAGTTGGTAAAGTATGAATTAGGCATTTTGAAAAACCTCTCTAATTCGATGCACAGAAGATTAATGGATGCTCTTTCAAACAATGGATGGACCATTAACAAATAGACATTACTTATATTTGTTTCTGCAGTGTTTTATTTTTCATGGAATTGTCATTACTGCTTATACAAATGACAAGACAGTCGTTTTATTATACACTGCCCTACCAAAAGTATCCGGACACCCCTATGTTCGTAATGTTGGTGTGGTCTCACTCTGTAGGATGCACGTGACAGTATGCATATTAAAGATACGACTCATCAGGTGGTACAGCAGTGACAACACAAGTCAGCATGCAAAAGCTCCGAGAATTATCCGATTTTGAGAGAGGAATGATTGTGGGGTGCCGCATTATCGGGAAGTCACTACGCGAAATCAGCGCTTTGACTGGGCATCCTGTTGTGTACAAATACGAACAGACAGGTGCAACAACGACAGCATAACGTTCCGGGCGATCTTCACTCTTGTTTCCGAGAGATAAACGTGCTCTCTCTCGGGTGGTGGCGAGGCATCGCAAAGAGACCCTGCAGGACATCACTGCTGCCTTTGTAGGGGACCCGGCAGCCGCAGCTCGTATCCCATCAGTGCGCACAGTGCCCTCCATGAGATTGGCTTCTGTGGGAGAGCCGGAAAGAGATAGCCATTCGTGAATGATGTTCGTCAGTGGAGTAGTGATGGTGTACGGAGCGTCATGAGTGGACTAATGACGATTGGCCAAAGGTCTTGTGGAGCGATGAAAGCCGCTTCACCATCCAACAATCTGACGGTCGTGTGTAAGTCTGGAGACGGCCCAACGAGAAATACGATCCCGAGTGCCTCGTACTCACAGTGAAGTACTCTGGCGGTGGGGTCAAGGTGTGGACCATGTTCTATACAGCAGGCACACGACCTATCACCGATGTCGACATGCAACTGAATGCCCCACGGTACCAAGAGATGTTGGAAATGCACCTTCCTGGAGCCGTGGTGGAGTTATATGGCAACTGATCGGACTACTTCTTCCAGCAGGACAATGCTCCATGTCACGCCGCTCGTTCAACACATGCATGGTTTGCTCGTGCGGATATCCGGTTATTGCCCTGGCCTGCGCAGAGTCTAGACTTGAACCCAATCGAAGCATTGTGGGATGTGCTGGAGCGCCTTGTATAGATGCACTTGCCCTCGGTCACGAATCGTCATCAGTTGCTGGACCGTTTGATGACCGAATGGCACCATATCACACCAGTGGAATGTAAACGAATTGTAGACAGCATTCCTCGTCGTGTTGCAACAGTAATTGCAGCAAAGGGTGGCCCAACGCGTTACTAACTACAGCATTTCCATAGAGGGCACGTGGAGCTGGGTGTCCGGATACTTTCGGTAGGGCAATATATATATATACTTAAAAACATTTGATTCATAAAATAAATACTTTGAATATCAAAAGCTAGTTTTCATTTGATTTATCTAAAAATTTAGTGCTCTTAAAGTTATCCAAATATGTTCTGTAGTCTTTAAGTACAGAAAAAAAATAACGATTTAAATTACATTATCATTTATTGAGAAGTCAAGCGCATCTGAGAAATTTCATTTCATAATAGCTTCTTCAATGCGCGTGTATGTATAAATTGGAGCCATATGAATTGTTTATACATATGGCAAAGAATTCTGTAGTTTATTGGATAAGTATGTGATTTTCCCTTGTATAGGAAAGTTGTATGAAATTGTGCAACGAAGCACTATCCGTGAATGAATGCTAACCAATTTCAACCATTTTATTGGCGTAATAGAATAAAACGTTGATTGTTCGAGATCGACAGACGTGAGAATTGAAATGTTATTAGGCTCGGTTCATTTCGTCTGTTCCTCTCCATCAATGTTTGCTTTGCTAATGGATGGTTTGTTTGGAATGGCCATTAAACCACTCAAGCGACAACGAGCGCCTAGTCGAGTGGAAGATATGATATTGCCCTCTTAACGGAAGAAGATAAATAAAAGCGAATTGTTCACACTTACTTAAAAACATTTAAAGAATTGCGTCCACCCTTCATTCAGAAAGTAATTATAAAGAGTAAGGTACATTTTTTATACACGTCTTGGTGATTAAAATAGATGCCTGAAGCGTTTTCGATAGTGAATCTTTAGGCCTTACAAAGAGACTTGAACCATCATTATTTAAATATTAAATCCTATTCTGAATATCATCAACTCTCGCTGCCTATTCTCTGCTTTGCTTAATAAACCATTATAATAACGTAAAATGTTTTTTATCTCTAAAATTAATTATTGAAGATTATGAAAAGTTAGCGAAAACTAGTTGAGAAATACGTGGCACTGCATTACCATAACAATCTATATACAGGGTCGGGACACATTAATATGAGAACGTCCCATGGTATGCAGATGAAAAATCATTGCATATCATTAAAAGCTGACAACAGCAGACGTGTAGTAGCATCCGTTAACACAGCAATTGTCTCCGTCATGGGCAGAGCAAGTGACCTGAAGGACCTCCAAAAGGGGATGATCATTGGCTATCGGGCCAAGGGGGGGGGGCAGCATTTCAGAAACGGCCACCTTTGTGAACTGCTCTAAGGCTGCCGTTGTGAAGGTGTACCGCGACTGGACAAACCAGACAGTTTAGAGCAACCGAAGAGGTAACTGTGGGGCCCCACGGGCCATCGATCCTAGAGGCGAGCGTCGGCACAGTGAATGAATAGTGGGGCCAATAGGCGTGCCAGCACCAAGACAGTGCAACAATCCCTCTTGAGGCTGGGGCTCCGGAGCAGGCGTTTAGTAACAGCACCCATGTTGACGCCTGTGCATCGCCAAAAACGCCTCCAATTCGCAATGGACTATCGCCATTGGACCTCGGCCGAGTGGCAAAGGGTTGCTTTCTCTGAGGAGTCGCGGTTTCTGGTGAACAGAGTGGACGGACGATGTAGAATTCGCCGGGAAGCATCTGAAAACAGGCATCTCGACACCATCGTTGGCAGACGACAGGCTGGTGGGGGAGGTGTGACTGTTTGGGGGATGTTTTCATGGTATGGTCTGAGTCCACTGATACCGCTGGAGGGTACACTGAATGCTGTTCGTTACCTGACAATCGTCGCAGACCAGGTACGCCCCTTCATGTCGACAGTGTTTCCTGAGGGTGACGGCACCTTTCAACACGACAATGCCCCCTGCCTTTGTCCACGACTGGTTCGAGGAGCATGAGGATGAATTCAAGCTACTCCTATGGCCACCAAACTCCCCGGACCTCAACCCCATTGAACATTTGTGGGATCATCTCGATCGCCATGTCCGCAAGCTGGACCCTCCACCACGCACGGTGATGGAATTACGGGATGCACTGATCGCCGAATGGTCCCAGATACCTGCAACCACCTTCTGAGGACTTATTGACTCTCTGCCACGTCGACTAGCTGCTGTGCTTGCCGCCAAAGGTGGATATTCCGGAAAATAGCTGGTGGTCATATTAATGTGTCCCGACCCTGTATATATAAAAGAGGACATCCACTGACTGACTCATTGATTCATCATCGCACAGCAAAATCTACTAGGGCCACCGACTCGAAACATTGCAGGAAGGTTTCTAGCTACCGTACCAAAAAAGTAGTTTCCCCGATTTTCGATATTCGAATTTTAAGGGTGCGAAAACTGAAAAATCATTGGGGGTGTTTCACAAAATTTTCTGATATTTTGGTGCAACTTCGCGGGGAGTAAAGATAAAGCAACGAAACTCGGAGCGGAGCTTCTCGGGGATATTTCCAAAAAAAAAAAAAACCAGTTGCTGGTTTTTTTCAATTTTCGCTTCGTGAAGGGGGCCAGGAGGCCCAAAGATTGCTCTCCCCTTGTTTTGTGTTTTTAACACCTAACTCTAATGCGGAAATGCTGAGAGCTTCAAAATTGCGCACGAGGATGTAAAAGACATACATAAAAAGGAACCATTCGTTGTTTTTTGAAAATCGATATTAAGGGGGGCAAAAATCCAAAAAAAAATCCCAAAATAGGCCTAATTTTGACTTTCTCGTCCGATCAACCCCACTCTGTGGCAAATTAACGTACGACTTAGATATTAGGACCAAGAATAAATAGTTCACATAATTTGCAAAAACACCGTAAAAATATGCGATTTCTCGCAGTTTTTCCAGTTTTTCACATTTAGATATTGCAAAATTTCTTCAAAAAAAAGAGCCCGAGCAAGGCTGGATATATCAGCTAGTATGAATTAACAGCATCGTTATTGTATTCACGAAGTTACGTTCCGTCGCCATTTTTTTCAAATTTTTTCTTTTTGACTGCTGATTCCGACAGGGCATCAAAAAAATGAGTAAAAGTTATAATAGGCACACATGTTCTATCAATTTGGGAACATACCCGAAAGGATGGTTAAATTAAAACCGGCTGGAAGGACCAAAATGTTAATTTAACCGCCATTTTGGCCATTTTGACGTGTGTTTTTAATAGAATTTTTACTTACTTTTGGATGCTCTATCTTAATCTGAAATCAACATCAACAAATTCGAAAAAAAAATGGCAACAGAAAGACCGACTTTGCTAATTCAAAAGCTGTTTTGAAGATCGTTGAAAAGACAGTCGAAATCCGTTATTACGAAACCCGCTAATATGAAAAACTGTACATGTATAATACGAATTTTTCTCTGGTCTCGGTTTTATGGATAATATTTCTATATTAAATTGGTCGTTTAATACGAAATTTTTTATTACCCGAGTCTAGATAATACTAAAAAAACATGAAGAAATTTATTCCCAGAAAGTAACATAATACGAGATTTTTACTGTAATTTCATTCCCAAATTTATTTTTATTTTGGTTCTTATGCTGAGAATTCTGATTGGCTCTTAGTGCAAATAAACGGCGAAGCACTGGGAATTTTGAGTATTGGCCTCTAAGAGTGAAGGTTTTCGTTTCAGAAACTCAAAAAAATTTTTTTTGCTTAAATCGACTTAAATACTCATGATTCGTAAAGATATGTTGAAATTTTGAATAAAAAATTTTCCGTCTGTACGTATGTACGTATGTGACCAATTTTGTGCAGCTAACTCCTCTGAAACGGCAAGTAGCCGAACCAAATAAAAATTATACATACTTAGAGGGTTCCTTAAATTGTGCCTTGGCGTGTATTTTATGTCAATTGGGTAAGCCTTTTTCGAGGTATTAATTATTTTCTAAAAGTTCAAAAATGGCTGTAACGTTCAAACGAGCGAACCAAACTCAATAAACTCGACATGTACGTACTTCTCTCATTAAGGCGAATTTTTTTCGTAAATGACTTATTTGGCTGTGATGAGCCGTTTTGGAGTTATTTACTATCCCCTCCCCCAAGACTCCCCCTCCCCCCGTCAATTTTTTTTTATTTTTTTTTAGAAATTCAGACAGCGGGGGTCTCTGTGTCTATTTTTTATGGAAATGGGCTAAGCCTTTTTAGAGAAATTATTATTATTTTTTTTTAAATGAAGAAATGGCAGAAACATTCATTTCAAAGCTCCAAACACAATATAAACGGCATGAAGAGCTTCCTCTTATTGAAAAATACAATTTTCTTTTTGATGTAGAATCCAATATTTTTCAGTAGACACAGAGAATGTCTCCATAGGACCGCTGTCCCCAAAAGTTTACTTGTGCACTAAAAAATTTTGAATTTTTGAAATTCTGACTTCGGATTCTTAAAGACCATTAAAAAGTAGAATAGGAATGTCTGTAAGACCCACTCGCTATCTCTTTGTCTTCATCGATAAAATTGGGTTCAAAACATTGAAAGTTCCACACTTTCTGGGCCTCTATCTCCTAAACGGTTGGATCAATTGAAAAACACTGAAAATAAAACATTTCTCAAAAGCTCTGTACAATCTGAATATACCTTTAAAAGTAGGGGTTTCTATTTAAGATTCAAAGTGACCCCCTCCCCCCAGCCACCCTCACAAGGAGGGGGGTAATTTTTTAACTAATGAATTTCCCCCGCGAAATAATTCACTTTTGATTTTGGACATTTTTTCGTACAATGCTTAGTTTCTGAGATATTCAGTTGTCTCAAGCTAAATGCCTCACCCTGTATATCGCTCCGTACATAAATCGCATTTGATGAAGATAGTGCTTATGTTGACGGTTATGGCTCATTATAGACCTCCATGGGTTGGATTTTATCACCCGGTGTTGAAACGTTTATATCATCAGCTATGTTATTTGCGTCGAACTGAGCAGTGAAGTTATTGGCGCGTTCGTATCAGGCTATTGTTCACTTTGGCGTCGCTACGACTCAACTTTCAGTCGTTAATGCTGAGCCCTTAGACGTTCAACATCGGACATCTGGGTCTTCATGGATTCCCCATCTCTCGATCTGTTTACCTGTGACGTTTTCTATCATTTTTCTGGCGTTTATTATGCAAAAACTTGGAAATTCTGTAATTTTTGCAAAATTTCCACAATTCGAAGGCCGATATCTTAGATACTATTAAATACTGAGGTTAAATTTTTAAGCTATTTTATAAAACGCAAAAAGATAAAACAAATGACACCTAAAGTGTCGTGCTATCACAAAGGAAGCCGGAGCTAGACTAAAGTAATCTCCGCCAGAGAGCAGATTTTCTGACCCAACTTTGTACTTCGATTGCATCAGCCGATGACGTCAGCATGAAGTCGCTGAAAGTCTAAAGCATGCTTTGTTTTATATATTCATCATCATCATCATCATCATCACGGTAAACCCTTTGCAATCACTGCTGGATGAAGGTCTTCTCTAAACGCTTCCATTCTTCTCTGTTTGAAGCTTTGGATTTCCAGTTGACACCAGCCACCTTCCTTATTTCGTCGAGCCACCTTGCATGGGGTCGTCCTCTTGGGCGTTTAAAGTCTCGAAGGTACCAATCCAGAATGACTGTGGTCCATCTCATGTCTTGTCTTCTAGCAATGTGACCAGCCCATTGCCATTTAGAACGTTTGATCCGTTCGATGACGTCAATCACCTTCGTTTGGCTTCTTATCCAGCTGTTGCATTTTCGATCTCTTCTTGTAATTCCCAGCATACATCTTTCCATGCTTCTCTGTGTTGTCTGTAGTCTTTGTGTTGTCCTCCTTGATAAAGTCCATGTTTCAGCTCCGTAGGTGAGTGCTGGTAAAACACAATGGTTGAAAACATTTCGTTTCAAGCTAAGTGGCATGTTGCTCTTCAAGATAATGTTATTCTTGCCAAAAGCACTCCATGCTGTTTTAATTCGTCTGTTAACTTCATTCAGAATGTTGCCATCCATGTTGACTTTTTGTCCCAGGTAAATGTAGCTCTGTACTTCTTCAATCACAATGCTGCCTGCCATGGCCTTCTGTTTTGAAGCAAATGCATTGAATATAACGTTTGTCTTCTGTGTGTTCAGTTTCAGTCCTACACGCCCGCTAGCCTCTGCTAGTTCTTGTAACATTTCCTCCAATTCAGAAGGACTATTACTGGTGAGAACGATGTCATCGGCAAAACGAAGGTGGTTAAGGAATTCACCGTTTATTTTAAGTCCTTTTTTGACCAGTTCAGTTCCTTGAAGACTTCTTCTAAAACTGCTTGTGAAGAGTTTTGGTGAGATGGCGTCTCCTTGTCTTACGCCTTTTCCAAGGTTGATCCTTGCTTTTTCTTTATCCAAACGAATGGTAGCAGTCGCTTTACTAAACATCTTCTGAAGAATACTAATATAGCTTCCGGCTATTCCCATTCTTTCCAGAGCTTTCACTGCAGCATGTGTGAACACCGAGTCGAAAGCTTTCTCAAAGTCGATGAAGGCAAAGCAAAGTAGCACTTCATATTCGTTGTGACGTTCGATAAGTTCTCTAATAACTTGAATGTGGTCGATCGTGCTATATCCACTTCGAAAGCCCGCTTGTTCTCTTGGTTGTGCTGAGTCTAGTGCTGAATCATGTCTGTTTGTCAGGACTTTACTGAAGATCTTATAAACAACTGACAAAAGGCTGATAGGGCGATAGTTCTGGATATTTTCTCGGTCTCCTTTTTTGAAAAATAGAACCATCATTGCATTATTCCAATCATCTGGTACGTCTGACATCTCAAGGCATTTCGTGAAAAAACTTGTTAGTAACTTGTTGAATTCTTCTCCTGCTTCCTTAATCAGATCAATTGTAATTCCATCTTCTCTGGGGGACTTTCCTTTCTTCATGGATTTAATAGCCTTGTCAACTTCGCCTTCCATAACCGGTGGCATTTCATCTTTTCCTTTCAGTTGGTCTGCTCTTCTTACGTCATTATCATCTTCACATTTGTAAAGTTTATTGTAGAAGTCCTCCACAATTTCGATGATTTCACTTCCATTCTTCGTGATTGTGCCATTTGCTCTCTTGAGTGCAAATATTCCTCTTCTTCCAATGCAGAGCTTTCTCTTCGCAGTTTTCAAACTCTTGTTATCTTCAACCGCCTTTTTGACAAGATTGCAGTTGAACTTCCGAACATCTTCCCTGATGTGTTTCCGTACTGTCTTGCAAAGCTCCGCATATTCTATTACTGATCTTGTATCTTCTCTTTTTGTCTTCATTTCTCTTCATTTCTTCATTAATTTCCTCGTTTCCTCTGTGAGTTTCGTCTGTGGTTTGGAAACTTGTTCTCCAGCTACTACTTTCGCTGCTTCTTTTATGTGTTTAGTTAGTGTCCTGTTAATATCTGTCATGTCATCTTCCTGAATGCCGCTCTGTAAGATTTCAAAGCGATTTCGCAGTTCTAGCTGGAATTCCTTTTTGCGTTCTTGCAGGCGTGCAAAGTTGATGATCTCCTTTGTGTTCCTGAAAAGCTTTTGTCTTTCTGATTTCGTGTTTAGAACAAGCTTGCATCTTACCAGTTTGTGGTCGCTTCCTGTGTTGAAGTTGTTGAGAACAGTGCACTCTTGGATCAAGTGCTTCCTATTTGCTAGAATGTAATCTATTTCACTAGTTGCTCCATTTGGGCTTTTCCAAGTCCATTTACGCTGGGGTTTCCTCTTGAAAAAGGAATTCATGACGTACAGTTGTTCATACTCTGCAAATTCCACCAGTTTGTTTCCTCTTTCATTTCTTGTGCCATAACCAGGACTACCAAGAAAATTTTCTCCTTTCTTTTTTCTCCGACACGGGCGTTAAATTCGCCCATAACGACTTTAAGATAATAGTTTCCTGTTTGGTTCATCTTGCTAACTTCCTCATAAAAGTCATCGACTTCCTCATCAGAGTAGCTTGTGGTTGGCGCTTAGGCCTGTATGATCTGTATCTTGTATCTTCTCGACAATTGGATGACCAATCTTGCAATTCTGTCGGAGGCACTATCAAACTCAATGATTTGATTCTTCCATTTCTTATGAATAAGGAATCCAACACCACTAAATCTTCCGTCGGTTGTTCCTCTGTGGTATAGTATGCGCCCACTGTTCAGCTCAATTTTATCTTCTCCTTTTCTTCTTACTTCGCAGAGTCCAATGATATCCAGTTGATCCTATCCAATTCTTCTTCCAGTTCTTGCAGACGACTCTCTGAGGAAAGGGAACGTCCGTTATAGGTAGCCAGGGTCGGTGTCTTGTGGTAGCCAGGTCCGAACCGGATATTTTCAGCACCCTCTGCCTTCATGTCTTGCTGGTTGCCACCGTAACCAGGGACAATCTGGCTACCGAGAACTGAGGGCCATGGCCGATTTTGAGAAGTAGTCATGTGTTTAGAGAGTATAGTGATCCTCCGCGCTGGCCCAGTGCGTGTTGGAGGAAGCCCATCCGTGTCCGTTCACCATGCACAAAGCATGATTACTAACAGGCTGCCCCAACTGGAAGGTACGGATTGGACAGTAGGCTTCTACTCCTAGTTGTTTC
The DNA here is from genome assembly GCA_023313115.1 of Rhysida immarginata. Classification (NCBI taxonomy): domain Eukaryota; kingdom Metazoa; phylum Arthropoda; class Chilopoda; order Scolopendromorpha; family Scolopendridae; genus Rhysida; species Rhysida immarginata. The sequence continues at coordinate 2,425,288 of JAHWFO010104687.1, forward strand.
CTTTAAGTCCTTGAAGGCAATTAGAGGGTCATCCCCTAGTTATGAGTAGAACCCATAGTTTTATATACTATCGAATGCAATATCATTCATTTTTCTATCATTAATAGTTTTGACGTTATTAAGGTTTTCGTGATCAACACTTTCGTGACATTCACGATTTAAGCGTGGCATCCCAGTATCGAAACATAAAACGTATTCTACGTCAACAAGAAAATTGTATTTTTCAATAAGAGGAAGCTCTTCATGCCGTTTATATTGTATTTGGAGTTTTGAAATGAATGTTTCTGCCGTTTCTTCATTTTTTCAAAAAAAAAAAAATTCATTTTTCTAAAAAGGCTTAGCCCATTTCCATTAAAAATATGGTCAATATATAGTTTAAGGACCCTACTGTCTGAATTTCTAAAAAAATAAAAAAAAAATAGGAAAAAAAATTAAAAATGTCTCTAAGACCCACTCTCTATGTCTTTGTCTTTTTCTCCCACGAAATAATTCACTTTTGATTAGTTTCCGTACAATATTTAGTTTCCGATATATTCAGTTGTCTCAAGATAAATGCCTCGCCCTGTATATGCGACAGTTTGGGACACGGAATTCATATTTCCTTCTATATTCATAAACAATGAATTTGGATTTTCGTGTAGCCTAATGTTTGTGATAGATTATTTTTGAGAAGGACTTGAAAGCCCAGTTAACAGAAGTGTGATATCTTGGCTTCATCACTTTCATCAGTCGTGTGTGAAAGATTTCATGCTGTGTAGAACAAATATAAAACTATTCAAAAATATGTTATTATAAGTTATATGAGAGCAGGCGTTTTTGCAATTTTTTGAAATGTAACTCTTAACGAATGTGAACCTATACTGACAGACTAGTCTAACTATAGACGACTGATCGACGCAGATATCAATGATATTTGTATTGTTAAAGCTTTGTACAATGGTGTAGTGAGATCTATACTAGGAAGTGTTGACTCTAAGTGGCCATATTATTATGACCACTTGATGTTTTTAGGCAAATTAGCTATGATATCGCGCTGAAGTTGCTAAAGAGCCGGACTAGTGTAAATAGGCAAGCAGGTTGTTTACCACGACATTGGAAGTGATTTGGTTTAGAAGATTATAGGTAAACGAAGCGATTTAGCAGCCTCTGATGATTGTTGGCGCTCGGAGCCATAGAGCTAATATCAGCAAAACGGCTGCATTCGTTAAATGTTCAAGAGCAGCGGCTGTTAAATTTTACAGACTGGACTGTCTGCCGCAAAACTGGGTCTGAATTTGCCAGTTGTGGCCATCAATGTTCGGGCAAGACTGGTACAAGACAACAAAAGGGCAACAGCGCATCAAATTCCTGCAGATCTTTATCAGGGATCCTCTCAAATGATCTCTGAACGCACTGTTCGCCATACACTGCATAGTATGGAACTAGTTGTTACCCGCGGCTTCGCCCGCCCGCGCCATCTGTTGAGGGGAATTACAAAGCAAAAGCAGATAATTTTAAATGAAAAACCCAGATAGTGGGGAAGGAGGGGGGGGGGGGGGGGGCTGATTTTTGGCGATAGAGCAGGTCCTTTATTGATAAGCCTGCCCTGAAAATTTCAAGTCGCTAGCTCAAACCGTCTAGGAGGAGATAGAATTATAGATAAATAAATAAATACACGCAAGAGTTTTAGTATACAGGGTGTAAATTTTAAGTTGACAAAGCAGAATAACTCGAAAAATAAGCTTCACACGAAAAAATGCGTAGAATCCAAAGTTGATTATTTTCGAGGGGGCATCTGCTGGTGCTAAAATTAGCCCACCCCCCCCGGCCCCGGGGGGTGGGGCGGGGGGCAACTTTAAAATTTCAAATGGGAACCCCTATTTTTTATTGCAGATTCAGGTCCTACATAAAAAACTACGTACATTTTGTCTGAAACATTTTTTTTATTTTTGGTAGATGGCGCTGTAATTCAAGAAAATCCATTTTCTCATTTTTGCGTGGAAATAACTAATTTATTATTCATTTCGATTCCTACATTGTTTTAACTACAATGTAATTTGAAGACATTTCGTCAACAAACAAATAACGTAAACATTGGCATTTTTTTCAGAATGTTTACATTTTAAATTCTGATCTTTAGAAGAAAAGATTGTAATTTTTCAACTGTTTTTGTGAGTGTACAACGCCGTATTGCTTTTGAATTTACATTATGAATTATCTTTCTGTGGAAGAAAAAATTGAGATGGTGTACATTTATGGAGAAAGTGGGAGAAATTTTGATAATGCAGTCGCGCTTTATGCTCAGCGTTTTCCTGGCCAAACGCGATCACGGTCTTCTTTTGTTCGAGTTATTAAACAATTTACTGCGGAAGGTAGTGTGAACCAGAAAAAAAGAACCCGTGCAGCTACTGTTTGTGGAGAAAACAATCAAGTGTCAGTCCTAGCTGCTGTGGCTCATAATCCACATGCGAGCACAAGAGAAATATCAAGGCAATCAGGAATTTCACATATGAGTGTTTGGAAAATGCTGAAGCTCCACAAATTTCATCCATATCATGTATCTATGCCTCAGGAACTACATGGCAATGACCACCAAAACCGTCTAACGTTTTGTCACTGGGCACTTCAGCAGATGCAAACAAACCAACATTTTTTTGCACGAGTTCTTTTCTCCGATGAGTCAACATTCACAAACCACGGGGAAGTTAATCGACATAACATGCATTACTGGAGTGAACAGAACCCACACTGGATTCGAGAAGTCAACCATCAGCGACCTTGGTCAATTAATGTTTGGTGTGGGATAATTGGCGATAAACTTATCGGTCCATATTTTATAGACGGTAATTTGAATGGCAACAAATATCGTAACCTACTTGAAAATGAACTACCAGATCTACTTGAAGACCTGAGTATTGAACTTCGACAACACATGTGGTTTCAACATGATGGTTGTCCAGCGCATTATTCATTAGTAGCGCGCGAAGTACTACATCGACTTTACCATGGTCGCTGGATCGGCAGGGAAGGTCCTGTGAATTGGCCAGCCAGATCGCCTGACCTTACATCGCCAGATTTTTTCTTATGGGGTTACCTCAAAGATATCGTTTATAAGGAAACGCCAACCACTCGCGAAAACATGATTCAAAGAATAAGAGATGCTTGCGCTGCAATTACACCAGACATGTTATCAAGATGTGTTCAGGAATTTACAAAACGAGTCAATAAATGCATCGAAGTTGGAGGTCATCAATTTGAACATTTAATTTCATAAAACGGCGAGATGCAAGGGATTTAAGGACAACAAGCAGGCCGAAAGTGAGAGGCGAGGGGACTCACTGGAAATACAAGCACCCCGAAATTCATTTACTTGCAAGTATTTGCAAATAAGAAAAAATAAAACGAAAACAATCGGTCCTTTTAAGGACCACCAAATCTTAAACGGGAATAACTTCATCTTTACACAGTCTTTTACTTTTTTACTCTGTTAGTTAATGAGTTCACTCGTTAGTACGTAGGATGTTCGGTTAGTTAGTTAGCTAATCAGTTGATTTGTTTGATAATTATAAAGTTGTGTGGCCTCATGACCACGAAACAAAACAAAATTATCCTAATCCGCGGCAAAAAATAATAAAATAATAACTTTGCGGCAAAATTTACGAAGTAAATAAGTATTTTTTATTTCTCCGTAACCATTTCCACGCAAAAATGAGAAAATGGATTTTCTTGAATTACAGCGCCATCTACCAAAAATAAAAAAAAATGTTTCAGACAAAATGTACGTAGTTTTTTATGTAGGACCTGAATCTGCAATAAAAAATAGGGGTTCCCATTTGAAATTTTAAAGTTGCCCCCCGCCCCACCCCCAGGGGCCGGGGGGGGTGGGCTAATTTTAGCACCAGCAGATGCCCCCTCGAAAATAATCAACTTTGGATTATACGCATTTTTTCGTGTGAAGCTTATTTTTCGAGTTATTCTGCTTTGTCAACTTAAAATTTACACCCTGTATAAGATATGGGAGCCGAAGGCCAGTTCGAATACCTTTTTGCTATCTTGCAGTTAACAAGACAAAACGTCTCCAATTTGCACAGGAACACGAGAATTGGACAGTTGAGCATCGGAATAAAGTCATGTGGTCTGATGAACCACGTTTTCAGTTGCATCATGCAGATAACAGAATGAGAATTTGACGGAAACTGCATGAAAGCATGGACCCCACATGCATGAGTACGATCGTTCAAGCTCGTGGGGACACTCATGGTTTGGGGCATATTTTCCTGGCATAATATGGGTCCTTTAATTTGTGTAGAAAAAAGTCTGAATATCTACATACCTAAGTATCTTTGCTGATCAAGTTCATGCAATCTTGTTGATGGTGTATCGCAATGGAGATGGCTTCTTCCAACGTGACAATGCGGCATGCCACGCTACTCGTATATTGCAGGAATGGTTTCAAGAAAAAACAATTCCTATGCGTTGTTTGCTGCAAAAAGTTTTTTTGCTACTGAAAAAAGCTTTAACCCCTATTTTGATTCGACAATTGAAAATGATAGTAAGGCGAGATTGTTGCGATCGCCACGAACGACGACAAACCCGGCTTAGGTGGCCCCCATAATGACCAAATCTCAATCCAATTGTGCTTTTGTGGGAGAAAGTTGTAAGAGCCATCGATGGTTCCAAAACAACAAATTTCACTCAACAGGACAGTGTTATTCATCAAGCAAAGACTGTTATGACAGCCTATAAGAAGCAGGGAAAGCCAAGCACAACATTGCCCGAAAATCGAAGCCCACTGATAGTGACTGAAGGGGTTTCAAGCGGATTGTGGCCAGAAAGCACAAGACAACAGCATTCATGGTGTCAGATTCCTCCCTTCACCTTTCAACATCTCGTGGAGTAAATGCGAATCGCCGCAGTATTGAAGTCAGAAGGTGGCCCAACGAAGTACTCATGGGGTGGTCATAATAATCTGACCACTAAAGTGTATATTCATCCTAAAGTGTCGATATCTCCTATGGAAATGTTGTTGTTCAGTGCATAATGAAATATTCACCAACAACTAGACCAGTCAGTGACAATATGGAGGTGGATACTAATATTGCAATTATGACAGTTAACTGTATCAATGTAGATGCTACATTAAATTTATACGCTCTTAGCTTTATGAAGAAACATTTTAATTTAGATTTCAAACCCATTGAACCACCTATTACATTGGGTGGCAGTACTATAAATTTGATGTTTGCGCGAAATATTGATTCTTGTCTGTTGCCATGCCATTTCTAACATACTCCTCTTATCATTGACCAGTGATTTGTAAGTTGGGAATGCCATAAAGGTTTGGTTATCAATTTATGATGAATTGCAAGTACATTTTTTGTGTGAACATTTTATATCAGAAATTAAATTTTTTAAATTGTATTGCACAAAGTTCTTTTTTATTCGCCATGTGGCTTCAAGACGTATTCTACGATTTAACTAGCGGCCGTGTCCCAACAGAGCCCCGTAATTTATTTTTGATTCCGTATCATTATTTCGCGGTAGGCCTGTACGAGTGTACCATTCCGCCATACCAATTTATTTCTTTTTTTTATTAAAATCTTTGCGAAGATGTAAGAAATTATTCTAAAACAAATACGAGAATACAACTTCTCAAGCTTTTGGTGAAAGGTGATGGTACTTTTCCTAATGAGCTAATAATGGAGAAAAGTTGTTATTCATATGGTTTTTGTAATGTAATAACTTTCTTTAGAGAAGTTATAGATAATGTTTATCTAAGCCTATTAGAAAATTATAATGATCTCAACTGATTGCGTGAGAGAGAATTCCTTGCTGATAAAGCTACTATTGTCAATATAAACAACCACATTCAGGACATGAATCCACGCTCTCTGACTGAATACAACTCTATTGAAACGGTTATATGTTGATGAAGGATGTTGATCAGGCTAAAAGGAGTTGTTCAACTTTCATATTCCATCTATGAAGTATTTTTAATATAGACAGAAATAATTCAATACCCATAGCCTTTCTTTGATATTCTAAAATATTAAGGATGCAGTGTCGAATTTTCCTGGGCAAACACAATTGGACACAAAATTCCAGTGCGAGCATTTTAAAGAATTCTTTTCGTTTTTCCAAAATGAATATATACGTCATTAAAGGTTTTTTTTATGTGTTCTTATTTATATTCAAATTCAGATATTGCAAAATTTTATCAAACAAACAGCCCAAGCAACGCCCGGTATATCAGCTAGTTACATTTAACAGGATAAACACTTATTAATAATTCGATCTGTCTTCAAACTGCAATTTAATAATCCATTTGTATTAGAGTAAAATTTGTTTTCCATGTTATGGTCTTTCGACGTTCTTCTGCTATTAAGATGCAATAATAATAAACCATTAAGGAATGACATAACTAAGTACCGAAAGGTGAAATTAAACCATTCGCGGAACCATATTTTAAACCGCCCTATGTTAATATTATAAGATTCTAATGGACCATAATGATCCATTAAACCACGTACCTTTGAACCATTTTGGATTGTCATTAATTTTACCTTATATTCATTTATGACACATCATTCCAAGTTGTTTGATATATAACATGCCATATTTTACCTTTGAAAGTTTCAATGAACCATAATAGTTCCACTAAACCAGGTGCCTTTGAACCAATTTCGACTATCAATGATTTTACGCTATATTCATTCATGACACACATTCCAAGTTGTTTGATATATTACATGCCATATTTTGGCATTGAAAGTTCCAGTGAACCACAATGGTTCCACTAAACCAGGTTCCTTGGAACCAATTTCGACTATCAATGATTTTACGTTATACAGTGGGTTCCAAAAATGCCCAAATGATTTACCTTCAACATATTTTCGAATGATTTTGAAATAAATAATCTTGTTGTTCTACAAATTTGCATGGGTGATGCCATGTGTTTTTACTTTCGAATAAGGGGTGCTAGATTTCATTTTTAATCTAAGAATTAAAACGATTGAGTGCTTTTAGAGAAGGGAGCGATATGGGCAGTTGTGTAATTTGCCTTTCAACTATGCATTTGCAAGTATGCATTACTGTAATTCTTTGCAGATTTCAACCAAAATAATACAAAACATTCATTTTGTGATGTTGTGTCTTTAGCAAACTATTTTATTGAAATTGCTGTTCATTGCCAATTATGCGTCTTATCTCCACCAACATTCGCAACAGCATCCTTTCATTTGCTGACAAGGGTTATTCTTCTCGCAAAATTGCCTTGCAGGTTGGAGTGGTCATTCAACAGTAGACAACGTTCGCAAGAAATATCGATGTAATGATCAGATCTCTACTCCAGGCCGTCCGCACAAACTAACACCTGACCACCGTCATCTGGCTCTTTTATCGCCACTGGAAAGGTCAGCAATGCGGCTCAGGCAACTAGAGAACTTCGCAACATCACATGCAAAGATGTCAGTGTCCAAACAGTACGTAGATCACTCAAGCAATCTGGAATGAAGGCCATTGTCAAGCAGAAAAAAAACTCATTTGACGACAAAACACATGAAGGCTCGATTGGAGTTTGCACGTAAGCATCAAAGTTGGACTAATGAAGACTGGAAACGAGTTATCTGGTCGGACGAGACCAAAATCAACCGTCAGGGCTCTGATGGATGCGAATATACATGGATTCATCATGGTCAGCAACAATCCCAACAGCATTACAAGGGGACGGTAAAAGGAGGTGGCAGTATTATGATTTGGGGCTGCATGACTTCTAAAGGTATTGGTTACGTAGCAAGAGCAGATGGCCGAATGAATGCACAGAGTTATGTCAACATCCTGCAAGGACATCTCCTCCCCAGTCTGAAGTACTATAAGATGAAGATAAAAGACAACGATCCAAAGCATACGTCTAAGCTCGCACAATCTTGGCTTAAAAAACCACCATATTGAGACATTAGATTGGCCGGCGCAATCTCCTGATCTCAATCTGATTGAACATTTATGGAGTGAATTGAAAAGACGTCTTGCATTATATAACGAACAGCCAAAAAGGCATGCACGAGCTTTGGGTTCGGATTCAAGAAGAATGGGCAAAAATTCCAGTTGAATGCTGCTTGAACCGGATTGAGAATATGCCCAAGCGCATTTCATCTGTTATAAAAGCCAAAGGTGGTAACACAAAATATTAAAAAATAAATTGTACTAAAAATTCTTAACTCAGAATTAAAGTTACAAAATTGCCTACATGGTGGTATTCCTTTTGACCTGCTCTAGCTCCTTATTCCATTGGGTTAGAAACTTTATCTACACCTCGTTAGAAAGAGATTAGACGTGTTATTTACAATGTATCAGATGAGAATCATTTGAATACCTATTAAAAAGTTCTGGTCCCATAACCACAGACTTTCCAAACATTTGGGCATTTTTGGAACCCACTGTATTCATTCATGACACATCATCCCAATTTGGTTGATATATTGCATGCCTTATCTTATCATTGAAAATATTTGAGGGTATCATAAGGGTACCATTAGAGCACGTGCCATTGTTTCGATTTCAACCATTTTCAAAAAGGTTCATTCCCGGAACCATATTTATTAATTGGCGAAAATAGTAATTTATATCCGCTTCTATGTCGTCATTACGATTTGTTTGACATATTACTTAATATATCTCTCCATTGAAAATTGCTAGGTGGGGACATGAAGGTACCATTTGTGCACGTGCTATTGAACCGATTTAGATAATATTTGTGATTGGCTCGTGCCATGTACCATGTTCATCGACTGACGAAAACAGATTTTGAAAATCTTTCATAGCCTCGGAGGAGTTAGAGCTACGGACAGACAGACAGACACGTTTCCCCACACTGATAGTATAAAGCACCTTTCGGTACTTAATAAGGTATAGCTTGAAGCGTCTTTAATGAATACCGTGTTATTGCAGCTTGCCTTGTTCAAATAAGTTAAACGTTAAACAAATATAATAGTCCTGAATTATTCGTGTGTGTTATCTAATTTTGAAAAATTAAATATGATGTGTGCATGTATATTAGATAGATAACAGATAACTGACAACAGATTACCTATACAGATTTTGGTCGTGAAGTTTTATTTGAATGACCACATTAAAGAATCGAAAACTAAATTCTAAGCTTAAAGCTGGAACAATGCTATAGTGCTTTTTAAAGATTTCTTTCACAAAACGTTGTTGAAGTTTTTTCACATTGTGTATATCTTGCTTATTTAATAACCAAAAGCATCAAATTGTTAATATAAATTAGCAATAAACGATAAAACAGAAAAGAACAAATAAACGAATATCATTAAGATTTGGCTATTTCAATCATAAAGGATCTTATTTTGTAATTTTATAGAAACACTTGCTGTTTTTGTCTGAATGCGCGTTATGTTATAGTGACAACTACCAAATGCAATCGGACATCGTTTTGGCAGGAAATTTTGCCAACCTTAAAAGGGTAGGATCAAGACAGTTCCTCTAGGGAATTTATAGTTTAACTTCCTTTCCATAGGAAGTCGTGACCAGAGATTTTCTCCCTGAGCAAATGCAATCCTCCCTCCCGGCTACTCGGCCGGATTTGAGCAAGCCATCCAGAGTACCACTGACAACCATATTCATCGCTACCGAAGCCACCGAAGCGGACGCGCGAGATCAAAACGAAATCTTATTTAAAAATTCAGAACGCTAACAGGATGAATAAAATATCTCGTTCCGTTTCGTAACAGAACGGAATATGAATTCGACGAATCTAAATTTCATCTGGTTAAATAGTTTAGTCTATGCAAGTGAACGCATAATGATTAAAGGCGTTAATCATTTCAAGAAAATATTATGTATTCTTAATGCATCATTCTTATTTTTCTTATTTTACGCAGTTTTTATTCCTACACATATTAGTGTATCAAAAATGTATACATGCTTCAGGAGAAGAAAAATCTATTTAAAAATTGTAATACTAAATTCATCAAGTGATAATTATAACTCGACTTCTACAACTGCGATAGGTGTTCAAAGTGATTTTCATAAGTGTCGAGATACTTTTGAATAGCAAACTGTTATCAAGTAATCTCCCAGGTGGCAGTGTGGTCCTCTTTGATCGAGATCGTCTTCTTGGGATGTAAGCTATCGATTTTGCTGTTACAAAAAAAAAAGTTATAGGCGACATGTAGTAAACTATGTATACATTCTATTGAAACGCTCTGCATTTTATATAGTGAAATTAAAGAAATTTAGGAAGCCTGGGAAAATATAAAGCATACACATACTGTAAATTAATTTCAGCTCAAATGTTATTGCTGGTTGTCATGTGGATTGAAGCAGAGTGAAATTGACAAGGAAGCGAGAACGTAAAAATAAAATAAAATTCTTTTTATTTTGCGAAAAGACAATATATTGAGTACACTATGACTTAAGGGTAATCAAGATTTGTAAAGAAACAAGTCCAAAAATAAACGTGGTAGTGGAAGATATGAAGAAACAAAGTTATTGACCTTAAAAAAAATGTCACTGTCCTTTAGAGCACCGGCTTGATGCGAAACATAATTTAGTCGAAAGTTTAAATAGACATTGTCATTGAGCAATTTGGTCGTTGCATTCCGGGAAGGTAATTCAAAGGAAACAATGGGACCATCCCCTTTGATGAGTCCAACTCGCTGATATGGTCAAAATCGGTGGAAGATATGAAGACTTGTGGCTAGGATGAAAAGGTAGCATATGAAGCTAAGGCTAGGTTACTCGGTGTCATAGCATACCTTTAGAACCATTGTTAACTATTGGAATATGAGTGAAGCGGAGTAATGGGAGTCCATGACCGGTAAGTAAGTTCTTGTGTGCGATGGTCGATATAAACAGAGGCAGGTAATTCACTGTATTACAGAGTTCCGATGGTCATCAGACACCGAGACTAGTTAACTCCATGCCTGACAACGAAATCGGGAACAAAAGGGTAAAAGTTCGACTTGGCTGAGAATCTTGCAGACGAAGGGTCGTAGTATAGACCTGGTCCGAAGAGAAGCGTAGATCAGACAAGTAGCTGTATGTTCTGCGAGGTAACGAACTACAGTCGCTGAAATGTCGCAGAATTCCGATGAAGCGATGATGTCGCAGTGGAGCACAATCGTCGCTATAAACAGAGCTGTGAATTCGATGCAAACACTTTTATAACGTAGCTTGCAAGATAAACAATTGATAGGGCACTCACAACGCATCCGATACAAGGATATAATGCCTTATCTTGTCTCTTCTCTTAAATTCACTATAATCGTGGTAACAATATATTCTTAGCTTAGCATAGCATTAATCACACATAGTCAACACATTTAGAAAGGACCGTAACAAATATATATATCTATCGGTAGATGCATTCACACGCACTCACTAAAATGAGGTCGACAAGTCGTATGCTTAAGGTAACACTTCCATTTCGCTCAGTACACGAACCTTACGAAGAACCACACACAATGAGCTGCCATTAAACACAGCAAGGGTAGATGTCGAACCTCTTTCACCAAGATAACAGGCGAGGCGCTGCACTTGCTCCTCGCAGACACAAAAATGAAACGACGTCTAGCTGCGAAGCTTGCAGATTCCAAATGCCCTGATGATAAAAGGAAAGGTATTCCGTAAACACAAACACAATGGTAGACAGCTTCACTAACAAAGCATGAAACATCAACACGCTGACTACTTCGTACAAGAGAAGAAATGGTTCCGCTGCGATGATCCATAAAGGTATGAACGTGCACAAATTCTCGTTGCACACCAATAAACGCATTAAAATACAGGGAACGATATCATATGCCTAGGAAACAATCCGCCTAGGTCACTCGATAAATATACGCCCAGTGACCACGGATAGATTCCGATTACGGACAGGCTTTCGTTCAGATCAATGGCGTCTTACTGGAACGCCGCTTGAAAAAGTTCTTGCAAAGACAATATCGTTGCCTCAATTACGGTAACATTAGAGTAGGCATTATTGCGCACTATTGCGTTAAAGTGAATAATGTTCAAAGTCCTACCGTGTTCACGTCGTAGCCACCTCACGAGGACTTGCTCGCTCTCCGACGGCGGGAACTCTCCATTGCTGCCGCGCGTGGAACAGGGGTTACGGGTAGCTCGTTGAGTTTTTCCTGGTTCGTCGTTAACGTGGCTTCTTTCTCGCTTTCCTCAATAATTTGCTCGATAGCTTTTAAGAGCAAATTTTGCCATGGCTCGCCGCCGACTCGCTGAGAATTTTGTAGGCCGTCTCCGTAGACGTTACTGCGAAGATAAGAGATGCCTCGCTCGCCGCCCGCTGTCGTCGTTTCGTCGGGCTCCTCTCCGCAGGAAAACGACTCGCTCGCTAAACCTCCGTACGGGGAAGACTCATCTCTATTTATCGCGTGCCAACGCTCTCTTTTCTCACGGCGTTTTGACGGGGAAAACGAACATTTCCGTCCTTCCAGCTTGCTGCCATGACACTTTCTGTCTCCTTCCTTCTCCGTTTCCACGTGGTGCTTTCGGAGTGGCTCTCCAAAACTGACGTCCTCTGGCCGCGTCATCAGCTCCTTTCGGTTTCGCGGAGCGCTGATTCTGCTGAGATCCACGTGACACTGGTGAATTCCCATTAACATACATTGCCCTGCCAAAAGTATCCGGACAACCCCATATATATAGATGTTTTGTCGAATATCTAGAAAAATATTTGACGAATTATCCTCAAACTTCAGGGGTGTAAAGAGCATATTACACCTTATAAGCTTATATTTCAGCGAAGGTTTTGTCTCGTAGGCAAATAGGGGACCAGCAACAAATTGAACAAAAAAATAATGTTTGGGATCAACCTGTAAAAATAATGCTTCAAATGCGTCACAGCTGTAGCATATGATCATGAGGCTTCTTTTACTTATCTGTGTTCATTTGGATGAGAATAGCATATACAGGGTGTTTCAAAAGGTATAATCCAAATTCACACACATGTAGGAGCAGTAAGGTGAACAGATTCTGTTAATACATGAGGGATCGGAACTCAGTTATTATCAAGTTAATGGGGGAGAAAATGACAAGTGATAAAGCATGCAAATGATGGTACAACACAAACAGGTTGCAGTTCTTTGGCAAGGAACACGTGGTTTTGGAGGATGTGCCCTTGGCTATTCGCATGCAAATGTGGTTCCAACATGATGGAGCGCCCGCTCATTTTAGCCGTGATGTGCGCAATTACCTTCATGCAACATTTAGCAATCAGATAGGAGGAGGTGGGCCTGTGGCATGGCCTCCTAGGTCACCAGATCTCAATCCGCTAGATTTCTTTCTTTGGGGCCACATGATATCAGTTGTGTACCGAAGCATTGAAGTTCTGGCAGCTCGCATCGCAGTTGTTTCAGACGACATCAGAGAAATGCTCGAAATGTTTGGCCACATACGGGAGTCCATGTTGCGCCGATATCATGCATGTGAAGCCATAGCTGGTTCACATTATGAGCATCTTTTGTAAAGCTTCAGTGGATTCGCAATTCCATGTATGTGCACAGTGTATACTTACTCATGTGTTTTCATTTACTGCTCCCCCCCTCTAACAATACTTTGGCAATGGTTGAGTTCCGACCCCTCAAGTAGTAACAGAATCTGTTCACCTTTATGCCTCTACCTGTGTGTGAAGTTTGAATTATACTGTTTGAAACACCCTGTAAATTCATGGAGTGTTGCATTCCAGTGGGAGTGGAGGGGGGGGGGGGGCACTGACCCTCAGAGTTTGAGTTGATGAAAAAATGGGCATGTCAATTTTTTGGAAACCCTCCCCCTCCCCGTTTTATTTTTACTCCTCACTCTAGTGTTTTGAGCTTATAGAGCAACAAAGATTAATGTCCCCCCCCCCCCTGGGAAAATTAAAGGCCTACTTGACGCTTTCCGTGCCACATCAGTTGTTTGCTCGATTCTTTTAGCTCTTAAGCTCGCACCGTTTTGGGGAAAGCTTTCTGCTCCTGCGAGGAATCAGACTTTCTCTTCCCGGCCAGAACCCTGCATATTGATCTCTGGTATTGGTCGTTTCTTGGGGCGATACTTACTTAGGTTCCTAAGGTGGAATGAGACTGGGGGGGAAGGGAAGGTATGGCGACTTTCTAGGATCATGACGTGGGATCAGTAAGCGTAGTTTGACGCCAAAGAAAGGTTCCCTTTGCCCGTTTCTCCAAGTCCGCGATCATTTAATAATTTTATTGTTTTGTAATTAATTTAATCATTTCAGCAAGTTTTCCGATTAACGATATTGTTAAAAGAGGCTTGCTCCTCGCTACACCCCATTGTTAGCGTTTAGCTGGCGCGAGGATGTTTCGAGATTGTGACTTTTTGCTGCTTGGAATTCGGGGCTGTATTTGGGCTGAGCGTGGAGGAGAAGAACTGGCTTTTTTTTGTTTTTGTTTTTTACTTTTGGGCTATACCGGTCGGCGAGCGACCAGCAGACATGTTGTGATTTTAAGCCTAGAAAATGCTACTGGAGCGGGCTTGATAGATTTTCGAAATGGATTCGCCCGGAATGTATGGGCGGAATTTCCGATGGATTCGCCCGCAACGTCATCAATCTTGAGGAATCTGCAAAGTTGAGAAAAGCCGATGTCCTTTGCCCGTCGAACGCTGGCCGCCATGTCAGCTTGTCCATGAGAGGATTGAAGCGACGGAAACATGACCTAGACCATAGCCTACAATGATAAGAGAGGATACTTAAGATTGTAGACTATGCTCAGACTTTAGTTAAGCAGCTGGAACTCCACTAATTCTTCCCTGGGATACACTTAGCATGCGGCTTAGAAGCCTTTGCGCCCATGCTCGTGTGTCGAGAGGAAGATGAAATCGTCGTTTCCACTTCAAGCCATGAATTTGAGATACTCGTTCCGAATTACTTGGCGTGCCGAGGAAAGCCATGGTCTTTTCAATCGAATGCGTTTTCGTGTCCATTAACCAGATAAGTGAACTTTTCCACCAGTGTTGATTCCAATTCTTAGCTTTCAGAACTATAACTGGGATTTTGTCTCATGAAACTGTTCTTTTGTTGTCTCTCCAAGAAACACCTTCGAGCGTCTGCGGCAAGAACTTTCACCACGGAAGTTTTGTCATAAATAGGCTCGTCCTGAGCGCGTCCATCGCGATATATTTGACGTCAGCGCATCCGCCTCCAAGTTTCCATTGATCGTACTGGCCTTATGGAGAAATGTCTCGTAGACGTGAATTGTCTCCATCTCGGATGCCGGGCTAACTATATTCGCTCTTTGTTAGACCGCCTGTGGTCCCTCCTCCTTAATTGTTAATGTATTGGAGGGTTTTGTGGTCCCTCCTCCGTGTTGTTTTTTTGTCGTTAACCATTACCTTTTTATTGTTTGGTATAATTAGGTTGGGCCATCGTTTGTTCGTGGGAGTGTTCCGTGACGTTTCTGACTCAAGCCCCGACATGAGAGCCATACTCAGTCTGACCTTTCATGAGCGACCCTCACAGATGACTTGGGTCCGGGAGTTGACGGTGCCAAAGTTGACTTTGCCAATTGAGTCTTAACAATTTCTTGAAAATCTTTAAAAATGATCAGTAACTGGAGATAATGGAAAAATGACAGAGGAAGCACTTCTTTAGCTCCGTGTTGTATTAACCATTTAATTCCTAGTTCGAAGGAGATTATACAATACTTTCTCTTTATTTGTTTTGTTCCTTTTCTGTCTTCTATTACAGATTATTCCAGTTTAAGCGGGAGGTGCCTTTTATTTTTCCTCTGGCCAAGAAGTGCAGAAGAAAACCACAAACAGTTTATCCGGCGTCGTTCTGTAGTCCAGACTGAGTCCCTGGTGATAACCACGCTACGCCCTTAAACCAATATTTTGTCAACCATTACTATAATTGTATTTGAATAAAATTGCACCTTGCTTATTCGGAACCTATTGTAGTCGCCCTACCTTTCCTCCTTAACACACCATTCCACCTTGCGTGACTGCGGATAGGCTTCTGTTGGAGTTGCGGATTCCTGCGTTCCGTCCGGGCTCTCGAGAGGCCGGGTTTGGTACTGTTGCTTTATTTCTCCTCCGCCTCCTGACTATTTTGGAAACGAAACCGTTTTGAGTATGTTAATGGTATAATTAAGATATACGGTTTTACCGGTCTGTCCTAAAATCTTAGGGGAGATTAGCTTTGGGAAACGGGCTTGGCGTAGAAAGGGGTCCTTTCGACTCGTGTACGCAACAGGAGATATAAAGGTTTCTATAAGAAATTAGAAAGTTTTTCCTAAGTTTTTTTTGTCTATATCATGCGGGGTTTTCAACTCGATACAATTTTAAGGAAACTTGAAAAACTAGAGTAAAGACAACACCCTGCAATCAGAATATAAAAATACTAGCTGATATGCCCGGTGTTGCTCGGCCTGTTTGTTCGATGAGATTTTCCATTATAGAGGCTGAAATTTAAGCTATGATCTCTTAAATCATTATACAGGGTGATTACAAAAGAACTCCACACTTTTAAAAAATTTATTTCATCAAAGCTATTCAGAATATAGACACACCACATACGGATTCTTAAA
>JAHWFO010104687.1:2442225-2484207 GCA_023313115.1 Rhysida immarginata
TTTAAGAATCCGTATGTGGTGTGTCTATATTCTGAATAGCTTTGATGTAATAAATTTTTAAAAGTGTGAAGTTCTTTTGTAATCACCCTGTATAGTAATTTTACTTCTATAAACGAAATTAATTAATAAAATAATATTAATATGTTAAATTAAAGTTACAATAGTATGTAACTAAATAGAAGTGTGCCGTCTAGCATCGCCATCTAGTGACATTCTTTGAAGTCTATTCAACTTTACGAAAAATAAGAAAACTTAATAAATTGATAAAAACACGGTATAAAAAGTACCCTAAATAGGGCACAGTAACTTTAACTACGTACATGGAACGTTTCGTGGAAATTCGTTGAGTATTTTCTGAGTTGTAAAAGGACAAACACTCCAACGGACTCTGATTTATAATATACACTGATTGGAAGAAAGTAATTGGACACCCATCCACCCGGCAAAAAATGGACCTTTCCTCTACCACACCAGTCACTACTGTATGGAAATGCAAAGATAGTCATCAGACAACACCATTGACTCTAACTGAAGCATCATGCCGCGACAGGCTGAGCTGACAGAGTTTGAAAAAGGTGTCCTTGTTGGAATGTCGCTCCAAGGCGCATCCATACGAGAGATTGCCAGCAGCTGGAACCACCCGAAATCAACAGTGGCGTATGTGCTGAAGAAGTACAGGACCAATGGACATTGTACGAATGCACCAAGGCCTGGTCGTCCACCCGCATTGACCGACATGGACAGTCGGGTGCTGCAGCCGGGAGATACGGAAGAACCGACGTTCGACGATGACACCATCGCCAGGGAATTCCAGCAGGCATCTGGATGTCACGTATTCACCAAGACCCTCCGAAAGGAGACCCACATGCTGGGCTATCACGGCAGAGTGAAAACATTTTTAGGCGCACTGCTTACACACTTTTTTCTGGGCAGTGAATAGTCTCATCCGTCACGCTCCGAGGTGAAACGCTCACTCGGGTAAACTCCGGAGGAGCAGAGTTTAGCCGAGCGAGCGAGAAGCAGACAGCTGTGCGTTACTCCTGTGCCTTGCTGTGTTTGATTTTGTCACTAAATGTTAATTAATTCGTAGAAAAGTGGTTATTTGATCGGTTTGTCCAGACGTCCGTTCGTCTGTAGACACAATTCCAACAATGTATTGCGTTGCATTGTGGAGAGAGGGCATAGTGAATTGTTGAACGAGACGAATCATCCTCGCAAGGGAGAAAAGGCGTGCTGAGCCAATGCCACCTAAAAGACAAGGCCTGTTCACTGAAATGTCGTACATTGTTAATCGGCTATTGTTAATCGTATTTCTACCAATAATAAGCCCTAAATTCGGCCGCTTGATGATGATGTAACAGTGTATGGCATTTCAGTGAACAGGCCTTGTCTTTTAGGTGGCGTTGGCTGAGCATTTCTGTTCGGCTCCGCGCATAATCTATACATTGTTGGGATGGTGCGCGTGCAGGGTACACGTGATAGATAATTACTATGAAGCTCCCCTAAACAAAAGGATTTCTTTATTAGTAGGGAACTTATTATTTAGTACGATAACTTGAAAACGAATTAACTTTTTCGCATTTAGTTTTCGCCAATCGATAAATATGGGACAGAGCACGAACAAAGTTCGAATAAGATAAGTACGTGTACAATAAGTACAATTCGGGATAAGTACAATAACACGTGTACTAGTGGTGCCGTTTTGATACCCCCTTAAAATATTCAATGCTAACATATGGCATGTAATATATCAAACAACTCGTAATGACGTGTCATGAATGAATATAGCGAGTAATTAATGATACTCGAAATTGGTTTAGTAGTACGTGTTCCAATGGTTTAGTAATGCATGTTCGATAGTACCATATGGTACCGTTGGAAACTTTCAATGCTAAGATATGGAATGTAATATATCAAACAATTCGTAATGATGTGTTATGCAAAAATATAACGTGTAATTAATGATTGTAAAAATTGGTTTAGTAGTACATGTTCTGTGGCACCATTGAAAACTTTCAGTCCTAAGATATGCCATGTAATATATCAGATAACTCGTAGCGACGTGTTTTGAATGAATTTAACGAGTAATTGATGATGTTTGAAGTAATAAATTGAAGTAATACGTATTATAATAGTATCATTAGTGGTAACATTACGGTACATTAGGTTTTTCAATACTAAGATATGCTAATGAGAAACCGAATGATAGTAAATGGTTTATATATATATATATATATAATATTAATTTATAGCTTCTTCCTGATTCGTTCAGTTAATAACATCCATAATAATATTTATATCATTCACATTTATATTACTTAGAATCGATTACAATCGCCACAGAAGTTTTCACTTCGGTCGTGCGGTTTTCACACACCCGCATTTTATCTGATATTTTTCATTTTATTCAGTTTTGCTTCATTCACATACAAATTATGAAAAACCCAGACAAACGTTATTAGGGCAAAAAATAGCCCCTTTCTTTTTCTGTTGTCTTACCGACTTTTGTGAAACGCTATGGCTTGGTTTCATTTTCCAATAGCTTGAAATATGCTCTTGAAAGAGCATCGAAAAAGCAATTACGCCTGACTACGAATTGGATGATTAAAGAAAAAAATTCTAGTGAAAAAACGATTAAACATCGAAAAGGAGGACGCAATTATTTTCTTAATAAGCTCTGACTTTACCGTCATTAGAACAAAAACTTACTCTGAGCCCACCTTAACCATTTAAGTCTTTGAATGGTTTATGTAATGTTTACGTTTTTAGTTGTCTTTCGTTTTTCTCAGCTTCTATTTCCTTCATCCATAGAAATTTAAAGGTAATTTTTCTTATATCTGAAGACATTTATCTTGCCCAATACCCCATTGAAGAAACCTCATTATTGCGGAAACAAAATACTTCGATATCGAATATATTCCGCAAATTATGCGTTTACTAACAGGCAGCGAAACTGAATAAAGAGTATTTTTGTTCCTAAATTTGTGGGGGTTTCTTAGATATCTGGAATTTTGAGCATCCTTTAAGATTTTATTTAAAGCCTTTAAATATTGCCAAAAAATATTGCCGTTTGTTTTTAGAAAATGCGTATTGCATTTTGAGTTATGGAATCAATGTCACATTTTTTCATATGCACTTCACCTTTCATTTCTGTATCTCCAAAAGTTTTCCTGCCACAATAGAATTGAATGATTTTCCCTTTGATTTATCAGTGCCAGTTACAGTTTGGTAATTTAATATTTAATGTGAGCTTGCTATTCGCCGGAACTAACTTCTGCTGGAACAAAAATCGTAACTCAGGAATTTTTAATACAGGCCTATTATTCCTCTTCTCAATAGATGCAGTTCTTTTTTATTTTCTTTTTTCCGACAATATAATTTACTTCTTTACTATAGGGTAAAATTAAACAAACTGTTTAGATATTTGAATAATAAATTGAGTTTTTACTATGATCTTCCTTTCATGATACTTCCAAGGCTAACTGAGAAAGGTATTTTTCATTATTTTAAAGCAACTTTTAATTATTTAGAAAAATATCATTATATGTGAATGAAACAGAAATCTCTAATTTCACTTTAAATTTTTTTACAGATATTATGTGGCTAAGGATTTAGCCATCAGATTATTTTTACATATTAGTTACGGTATCGTAACATAGGTATTTGTCTATTCTTAAATGGGTTGGTCGTTGAAAAGATTGTGCTTATTTGAATATATTATGATTCTGTATAAACATATTTGTTAGTATTAAGGCATACATTGCTACGTGCCCTTTTTTCTCATTTGATTAGATTTGATTGGAAACTTGCCAGTTTCTAAGACCATTTCGGTGGACCCTTCGCCTGACCTTCAGCGATGCCATTCAAATGCTCTTAAGACCAGTAATATTTTAGCGAAATTCTGCTGCTGCTCTGCAAAATTTTCCGCAGCGACGATTCATCAGTTTTACTTAACTTTCTTTTTTACTTCATTTAATTAAATTACAAATCCGAAATTTGTAATTTGGGTTCGTTTTCCTAAATTTTACTCAGATGAAAGAAAATTTATAATCCTTTAACCACTTTTTCTTCAATAATACAGGTTTTAACATTTTAATGCGCAGTCTCTAAAGGAGTCTTTAAAGAAATATAGCCAACCTTTTGATCTTCCGCTAGTTTGAATAGTTTATTTTTTTAAGTTTGTTCCAGAATTTTTGTGTTTCTTTTTTTAAATTTTCCTTTAGCTTTTTACTTGACACTCCGTTATCCTGTTTATAAAGTATATGTGGCCAATTATATTAAAGCTATGCAATATTAACTCATTAGCATTAAATTTTCTTTAACAAGTTTATCATTAGTTTGTTTAACTTTTTCTGTATTCTATCTACTCCTTGCCTAGAAATGACGGTATTGCTTCAATTAGTTTAAGAAGTAATTATGAAAGTCCTCTACCGCCATAATTGCTTTTATCTTTAAGCACCTTCTATCGTAATGAAGAAATTGATCGAATATCATTCAATAATGAATACAAATTGAGATAATTTAAAATATTTGCTTGATCTAGATTAATGCGCCCTCTGTGCTTAGTCATAATTTAATTTAGGTATATCAACACTGAGCAGACTAGAGTCACTTTATAGGAAGAGTACCGCATTTGAGTGAACTGTGCCGCAAGGCTTCTGATTAGCTTTTCGGTATCACGTGGCATAATCGCAGCCATTTTGAGTTTTCCCAGGTGAATGCTTGCTAATCGTTTCTATGTACCTCAGTGAGCTTTGAAACTTACTTGGGAGCACTTGAGACGTTAATCAACAAATAGTAAGTTTCAATCGATAAACAGAAACTATTTTATCGATAGCAGTTGCATGTATTAACAATAAACACAGTTTTCGTAAGCTTTAGAGACGAATAATATCGTCAATTAGCTTTCGCTTTATCCGGGCCATTATGCCAAATTGTTGCGCGGTAAACTGCACAAAATCCAGTAGAAAAGGGAAATTAATGTTTTACATTCCAACTGGAAGAACAAACATCCATGTCCACGGTGGGATTCGAACCCGCGACCCGACAGATTCGAGAATTGGAAAGCCTACGCCCCGGCCCTCTCGGCCACTGGGCCGGCTCTGCCCACTCTAAATGAAATATATCATTGAGATTTATTTTAAGCAGTGCAAAAACGATGTGAAAATGAAAAAGAGTAAAAATAGAAAAAAATAAATATTAACTTGCGGCATGAATACTTTGAAAAAATGTTCACAAAACAACGTAATCTCCATACCGCCCTTTGTATGCAGAGAAGAATCAAACTCAAAATGGCGTCGCTCAAGACGATTGCGATATTCTTCTTATAAAGTGACTCTAGAGCAGACGCAGTAGCAATAATTCTGATTTTTGAGCCTGTCCTGTCGAATGATATTCGATCAATTGATTGTGTCGGACCCACTTAGATTGAATATAATGTTTTAGCTTTTAGCGTTGCGTTTTAATTGAAGAAAAATTGATTCTGAGGAGAGCGTCCACCATTTTCATAGGCGACAAGGCTGTCAACGACACTGCTCAAAATAATTTGGGGAACACATTTTCCAAAGTCTGACATCCATCATCTAAATGATATACCCCCAAAGAAAAAATGAAACAAGATACCCATGCCACTCATTAATAAAAATCAAATCAACCTCATTACATTCTGTACTTATATTTACCCCAAGAAAAACAAAAAGGACCCCACCATAAAACACAGTGTAATAGACCACTTCATTTCAACAAAACCTTGTGACTTCATAATGTTGAGTAATGTAAAGAAACACTTCACTGATTGATTTTAAACAAAGAATATAAAATGCGACATCTCACTGAAGTCCAAATGTCTGCTGCAGTTACATTACTCTAGGAAGGCCATTTTATGCGTTATGTGGCAATTAAGCTGCATGTTAGCCCTTTTGTCATCTGCCGTTTGTCATCTTGAAAACGATTCCAAGAAATAGCTCAAAATTCCCAGAAATTTGCAAAATGACCTGAGCACATCGAATGAAATGGATGTGTTCGACCACACTGCCTGGAACAGACCTAGGGAGGCCAACCGGAGACAACATCGACCATTTTGAATAATGGCTGGCAGCTTTGTCACTGGAAGCATGTGCTGTTCACAGAAGAGTCAAGATTTCGCCTGACACGTTGTGATAGATGCACACGTGTGTACAGAGGCACAAACGAAGGCTATAGCCCTGAAACGATGCAAGAATTCGATAGATTCGGATGTGGCTCAGTGATGGTGTGGAGTGTAATCTGTATTGACAACCACACGCATTCCTCAGAATCTTAAGAGCCAACATTACATTGATGGCATTCTGAAGTGTCAAGATGTGACTGCTGCATATGGTTTTGGTCTAGAATTCGTCTTAATGCAGGACAGTGCCAGATCTCACACAGAACAACAACTATGAACTTCCTGAGGGAATGCCAAATCATGGTCATGGAGTGGCAACCTAAACTCAATCGACCATGTGTAGAATCCTTGACAGAAATCTATGCAAGCGTCCAGCATCACCTCTCAGACTCTGCAGCAGCTCAGTGAAACCCTTTTCGAAGAATGGAAGGGAATACCACAAGAAGACATCCGCAAATTCATTCGGAGCATGCAAAGATGTCAATCTGTGATCTACGCATTACTAAATATTAAAAAATCTGTTATGGGCACCACGTGACTTCCTTGTACGTTTATTAAATTACATATACACATTTTTGCTCCACTTCATTTAAACTTAGTTCATTTAAAAATGAGATACGATCCTCCAATTCTTTAATAAAGTTACACAATTATTAAAATATTAGTTTTTATTAATATCAGATATTTATACACTTGAATTTATACCACTTGTCACTACAGTTTGTGAATTTTCAATAGGTCTCACATCTCGTTTGTACTTTGGTTTCAAAAGAATGGCTTTCAAACATTTAGGTAAAATTGCAGAAATGTTTGTTTCACCATCAGTATATAGTATGGATATGTGCTTTAAAGACATTAATTCATTGTCACTGGAGTCATTCCACGAGAACTCGACCAGGTGGAGTTGCTCGACCATTTTAGATTTTTTTCTTATTTTTACACCGTGGGTAACCCTATCACTGAAAGTTACAAAACAATTTTTATTTTATTTTATTTTATTTTTTATTTTATTTTATTTTATTTTATTGGATCTTCAGCCATCTTGGTTCTAGACGCATAGTTTGAAAAGTGGCTACCATTTTACTCCAGTATAGAATAAAAAGTTCTCTTTCAAGTTTCGTAAAGAGGGCATCACAAGCTTTCAGAAAATATAGAGATGTTTGAAAATTTTCTCGATACTTGATTTAATCGACTTTGAAATCAGCAATATTCGCGAGCGAAATTCTCATTTTTGACGACATATTAAGATGACAGGGAAATGGAATTAAAAGTTATAAATTTTTTTGTGAATCCTATGGGTAGGGTAGTTATTACCTATACAGAAAAAATATTTGGATTTGGCACCGTTCCTCTTTTATCTGAGCTCAAATTTGGGAAATTTTTCATTTTTGCTGATTTCAAGGTTAAATATCTCAAAAGGGGGACCAGGAAAAAATTTTATTTTTTTTTTACCTTATAACCCAATGTTGAAAGTAGTTTTTGTAAACAATAAATGATTTTTATTCAATAGTCATAAATTACATCTATCTTGTAATTCCCTTAAAGTCTTTCTTTTACTCATGTCGTCACCTTTTATTTCGTTATAAACATAAATATCTCTTGTAGCTGCAATTTCAATGCTTTTGTATGCGCTTCATTTCCCCATGTTTTAATGTTGCAGTATTATTTATTAATTCTATTACACTTGCATATTCGAATAAAGTTATTCTGTCAGGTTGTTCAAAGTATAAGCAATTTTTGTAAAAACTATAACAACAAAGCACTTATATAATTCTAAAGCACTTATATAATTCTTGTATCCCAAATAAACATAACGATAACGAACGGAATAGACATGACCCATCCATCACCTTCTGTTTTCACTACTGAGAAATTTTCTCTTAAAACATCATAATTTTTTTTCTTTCGTTGTAAATCAATAGGATGAGACTTTAAAACTGTATTATTTTCTGTTAGAATATTTCGTTTTGTCATTTCCACAAAGTCTTCGTATGCTAAAAATATCATTTCTAAACGATTACAATAATTTTTTTTAGACAACGTTACATTTATTTTATGAATCTCCGGCAGTTTTCTATCAGCAATTTGTAAAATTGCTTCATCTGAATTTAAAAGTTCAATCGAATTTAATTCAATATTTTTTTCTACGGTATTAGCTTCATGAATAATAATATTAGTACTACAATTTGAAATAGTTTTTTATTCATAATTGGTGTCCCGTCTTTAGGTCCAAATAACGACTCAAGGGGAACAGATTGGGGGAAAATGAATATTGATATTTGGTTTTAATGTCCCCTAATTCAGAATAAAAACATTTCGCGTCCCTGGGGGTGAAGGGGTAAATTTTGAAACTTTTAATTTTGTAAGGGTAGGGGTTAGACCCCATGTGTTATTTAGAAAGTTGTAGAGCATCATGTAAAATGTGGGTTTAGCAAAAAACCTGGTGAAAAAATCTCATGCCCTGCCCCCTTTATCGAGTGGGTAAAGTGAAAGGTATGGCTAGCCGACGTCACAAATAGACATGTAAGAAAATCTTTTATGGAGACCACAAATACACATTTTTGGCCCAGTCGATTACAATGAAAAGGGGAGGTGCACAACTAGATGGTACAACAGTCCTAACTACAAAATTTCAACATTCCACAGCTAATCGTTTTTGAGTTGTGCGAGATACATACGTACGTACGTACAGACATCACGCCGAAACTAGTCAAAATGGATTCAGGGATGGTCAAAATGTATATTTCCGTTGAAATCTGAAAACCGAAATTTTTCGCGATTACACTACTTCCTTTACTTAGTACAAGGAAGTAAAAACAACGAGAATTGTTTTTCAATAACCTATACAGGATTTACAATTTGTTTTGGGGAGAGGTAATCTTTTTTTGGGAGTGAGGAGATAAGAGGTATTGAAGATAATGCATTTGCATTTGGATTTGTTAATAAATGGTGTAGCTATAGTGTTTCATTTGTTGTTTATTTTTAAGTCTTTTAGATGAGAGATGAGTGTTTAGAAAACGTGTTTCTCTAATTGTTTTGAGCAGTGTATTAAGTTTACGAACAGCATTCAGACACCAATGTCCATACAGGCCCTGGGTGGACGTATTGGATCCCAATTCATAAATTAAAAAAAATAAATAAAAAAAAATCGGATTTATAAGTTACATTATCAATACTGCTGCAATTTCATTAACTTCGCTCTATCTGTCAAAATACTCTTGCGAGAGCTTTTAAAATCAACTTCCCATTTTAAAGAATAGAACCATTGCGCAACTCGTCGTGTTTTTATTTATTTATTTATTTTTGTAAAACAGGCGATCTTACCATATTTAAATTTGAGCTGAAATTCTTATCTAAAGCTAAAATGGCCTTTTAAAAATCGCGAAGTCAATTTTCCAAATGAGAAATTTCTTTCATAGTATAATTGAAAAGATATAATACATTCTAATATAATCCGTTCTAACAGCAGTAGTGATAATGTCATTCTCTATATAAATTTATAACATTGGCATGTATTAAAAGGTTTGAATCCCATTATATAGGTTTAATCGTTTTAATCCGCATCAACTTGTTTTAACTTCACTTCTGTGTCGCACTTAATTCAAAAGACAATTATTGTACACTGAAGCTAGGCATTATACGGCAATATCACTTTGCAAGAGAGAAAATCCTAATAAATTCTCCGCAATAATTTGTGGTTTACAGAACGATTTCAAGAACAATATTTTCAAGCTTGAAGAAACTTTTAATTGATCATTTGCGTGAAAAATGCAGCGAAGAATTGCCGATTCTGCGCCCCGTCATGATGACGATGAATGCACTGGAGCAAGAATGGATATGGACAATTCTTGTCTGTAAATTTTCGTCGGATTATGTTGATAGATTAGTAGAATTTCAATAAGTCGTTATTCGTCACCGAAAGTGACATTCGTATTTATTGTGGAGAATAACTGAAATGCTGATCAGGAGCCAATTTAATTTGACAGGCCGTTTAATCTAGATGGAGAAGGGAATGAAAACTGCCAATGTCCAATTATTCACTGATAAAATTATCTCAAAAATTTCTGTCCCGTTCCATATGACGAATACAAAAAAAAATCAGAGCAGAAAGGTTTCCAGAAGGTGTATTTACAATATCCCAAGAATGCATGATAATGAACAACACGGATTGGTTAAGAATTCTTATTAATTGCAATGTAAATGTATAATTAACTTTTAAGTATTTTTGGAAAATTAAAAATCTAAAACCCAATGAAATTCGAAGGAGATTTATTTCTTTATTTAGAAGAAAGAAAGTGACTTTAAACAGAAAAGTGTAAGTAATTTAACTTTAAAATCTGAGTAAACGATATTTTTAAAGATATGAAAACTTTTTTTTCCTTATCAAGACTTAAGCTCTCCTGAAACTTAATACGCTAATGGAAATGAAATAAATATGCAGTTTTTCTCTTTTGCTCTTGTGGTTCATTTGAAAAAGCTGTGTTTTTGAGATCGAAGAAAAATTAACGGCAAGGTTAAATTTTCAGAGTAATTAAAGTGCTCTGGACTTTTAATATGAGAACTGAGAATTTGCTAATGGGACTTGGAAAGAAAGGAAATTCAGACGTGGCATTAAAAGCATCATAAACATTGGGTGTAAAGAAGATGCATTTCTTTGACATGCAGATCGAATGGCTTGGACTACATTCAGGTTTATGCAGACACAAGTTGAAGAAAATGGTGTTATTCTTGTCTTCTCGTCCCTGTGGTGAATGAGACCATGGAATGATTGAATGAAATCAGCACGGCGATAATTGTCAGTACGATTCTAAAACATTTTCGCACACATATTCACTTCCTAGTGGTATTATAAAATTTTGAACATTTAAGTAATAGGCACATATGCCTAAAAGGAATTAATAACGAGATGATTTTGAGTAGAATGGAGTAGATTGATTTATCCCGTATTTATCTTCTTTGAGGGGCCCCGCTACTTTTTCGAGATGATTTTATCGTGGTATTTTAATGCTGCTATATTTTAATAAATTGGGTAGCCAATTTGGGTGACAGGGCAATTGCGTCCCATTATATGTACAAGGGGATATCAGAAAGTAACGCCATTTATTTTTTAACGGAGGAAATATAGTCGCTGTGTAAGAGTTAACATAGTCAAAAAGAAGGCTGAGTACATTGCACAGACATTGCATAACAAGAAGTGTTCCTGCGCACGCGCACTACGTGTTACCAGTCGTGTTACAAATGGTCGCTGCTATCACATCGTCTACAATGGAAGAACAGCGAGCTGTTATAAGGTTTCTTTTCGCAAATGTTAAAAAACCCGCTGAAATTCATTGGGAAATGGTAGAAGTTTTCGGTGCCGACTATCTGGAATATTCCAATGTGTGCAAATGCTGTAAAATATTTCGGGAAGGAAGATATCCTTACCGATAAACAGCGTTCTGAGCGCCCTGCGTCAACGGCAACACTATCCGTTATCGAGGACATTAACAATACAATCAGAGAAAACCTTGAAAGAAGTGAGTGAAACGTTTCACATATCCTATGGCTCCGCATGGGATATGCTGCACGAGAAGCTTAGATACCGCAAGACTGTTCGCGATGGATTCCAAAAAAGTCTGACACCAGAACAGACCGGCAATCTGCAGCGGTACAACCAGCGTGTATCAACCGTCAACACCGCTACCTATTGTGAAACGTTGACTAAACTGCGGCGTGCGATTCGGATAAGCGACCAGAAAGAGGAAACGATGTTCGACTTCTTCATGACAGCGCACGCCCGCATATAGTCAACGTCGTCAAAGCAAAACTGGCCCGTTTCAGTTAAGAGGTTCTGGACTATCCAACCTACAGCCCGGACTTAGCGCCTTCGAGACTACCACCTCTTTGGTCCCACGAAGAGATTTTTCTGGGTGGTCAGAAATTTGAGACTGACGAGGAACTCAAATCTGCCGTGCACCATTGACTGTATTCACAACCGACAGAGTTCTATGAGCGGGGTATTCTGAAGCTGGTGCAGCGTTGGGATAAATGCCTAAATTGTCAAGGTGCCTAAGTGGAAAAGTAGATAAACACGTGTAGTTCCAGCTGCACTTAGTTGTTTACCTGTATGTTTTGCAGGGGTTTTTTTGAAAAAAAAAATGGCGATACTTTCTGATATCTACTCGTATATTTAAAATTAGTAAATTTTAAATAGTTTATAGGGCATTACTTTCTTATTAGATGTAAGTATTTTTCTGTCCACATGATTAAAAGTAATTTTATCTAATTTAATTTTTAAAAGAATTCGATAACATCCGCTCAGTTATGAGTAATAGATCGGATCTTTGACAACGCAATGTATGATTTATCAATACAATACATGATGTGTCTTGATTTGTTTTCTAAATAAAATTATTTATTCATTTATTTTTGAAAAAATTAGTCGTTGAAGTACTTGGGTAAATTTTAGCAAATCATTTTTTAAAATAAACTCAACCGGACAATAAACTCTAAATAAAAAAAAGCAAGCGGTAGAAACGGACACAGAATAGCTGCAACCTTTCCCATTGCCTCTTGGAATGTTCATGACAGAACAATGAATGACTTGCCAAGATCTAACATCAGTTTAGAAGGGTGGCATAAGGCCATTCAAATTTCTATCCAAAACATTATGGCCACTCATTTAATCTTCTTGTTCCTCATTTTGCCGTCAAACTACTGTAGTATTAACCCAGTCAGGTTTCTGAAATGCTTATAAAAGCAACTACGAAAACTTCAGAAGCATCGGTTAAGTTGCGAGATATTATTATCGCTCATAATGAATTTGATATGATTTGTTTTTCTATCAAATCCAGTCGTGTTCGATTTGATTATGATTTCGATTGTTTGCAGGCAATTACTTCAATCCTTGACGTGTTTTTTTTCCTCAATTATTCTTGAATAATAGTTGCATCTTGAATCAAGATTCTTGATATATTGTCTAAAAGTTGCATAATGGTCAGAATTACTGAATAGATCAAGAAATAAGAAGGTCCGGGAATAGCAATATGGTAGCTTTTTAATAATGTCAACGCGTTTCGAAATAATTTCATCATCGGGGCAAATGGAGATCTACAAGGTAAGAAAGCCGAAGCTCCCGAATGGGGTCGGAATTATCGGGGTGGCAGTTACTTGGTCTTTAGAACTATGGCAAAATATGGCATGTAATACAGGGTGACCAAAAAAATCGAGAATTTTTGAAATGCGTAGTGGCAGCCTCGAGCAGGTGACAGCACTGTGGGACAGTGACCTTAAGCAAGTAAACACTTTGCCATTTTAGTAACCATGGGTCAGTGGAACGGGCAACAGCGTGCGTTAGCCATAAAAATGTTTTTAACCGTGTGATCTCAAGATTCGGTAACGTTCCCTGGCCCCCTAGATCGCCAGATTTGTCCGTTTGTGATTTTTCCTTGTGGGGCTATCTCAAGAGTAAAGTGTACACGACTCGACCAAGAACTTTGGATGAGTTAAAACAAAGAATTCAGTATGAAATAAACGGTATCCCAGCTGAGATGTTGCAGGGGTCAGTGAGGAATCTCAATGGCAGATTTCAAGAATGCATTCGTACAGGAGGACGCCATAAAAAATGGTAAATTTCATTAATGTTTCGTAAATGGCAAGTATACAGGTTTCATTTACTATGAATAAAATGTTTTTCTTCCATCACTCTTGGTTTTATTGGATTGTTAAAAAGTTCCCGTTTTTTTGGGTCACCCTGTATATCATTCGATCGGAATTGATGAGAAACTAAAGAAGATAGAGCTCTTTTACACTTTCTAAATACTAAGTTCGAGAAAATCAATTTTTCGATTTAAAAAAATTTGGGAGAGGAGTTAAAAAGTGAGATAAAAGGGTAAAAATAGATGATCTCAGGGCTTCCGCTACTTTCCTATACCTTCTTCGGGAGGATTAACTTCTTGTTAAAAGTCTTAAGACACGTTTGGGGTTTATCTATTTCGTTTTTCAGTTATGAGATTACCTGCCTTAGAAAATAATCTTTACGAAGGTACAGAGGAGCCGTATAATGTTAAACATTTCACGGCGAGAGAATGCAAAATTGGGTTGTTTACTTTGATAGAATGCCAAAATTCTAATGTATTTTCCTCCCTTTGCAAGATATTGACGTCCAAATAGTGTTTCACACACTTAAGAATTCTATTGGATCCTTCAGCCGATAAGCTGTTACATTCCAAATATCATCTTGATCTCAGGTGGATGAATTACTTGAATCTTGATCCTAAGTGATCACTTTCAAGATAATTTTCTATTTTCCTCTTTGCTCTGACAAAGGGTAACCTCTATCCAAAACGTCAGCTATTTCCAGGGTCTTAGCATCCTGTGTTCAGTTTTCATTTTTTACTAAATTTAATATAGAATAAAAAATATTTATTTGGACATATTTTGTTTTATGATGTCTCATTAGAATGGATATTTATTTCAATGACAAAGTCGAATTTAGATGGTCATAGTAATCAGCAATTTTTAATTTCACAAAAAATAGAATTAAAAGAAAATGTTGATCTGCATTTGGCGTAGTCACCATAGGGATAAGAAACTTATGATAGAATAATAAGCTTAATAATTGGAAAATGATCTTTGGAGGATTTTTTTCACCTCCGATATTGATGAATAAACAGAGAAAATAATAAAGAAAATTCTACAGCCTGGACTCGAACCAGGGACCTTCGGGTTACTGTCCCGATGCTCTAACCACTAAGCCACCGTGGACATGGAAACTGTCGCTATCAAACATGTCCTATGTGCATAGGTTAAAGCGCGGCTCCTTGTTCGCAAGCCAGGATTATCTTTACTATTAGTGGTTAGAGCATTATTTCAATTTATCCATTAGCATTATCCACATAAATCATTACAGTATTTTGTTTTAATAGAAGGTCCTGGATGAACGGTGATGATAAGTCGGCTTTTGCCGACCACCTAATTAGGCAACAACACCAATTCGGAACCATTAACGATATAATGCCGATACTCAAGGTAGAGTCTGACTACATAAGAATACTGACTCATGAAGCCCTGATGTTCAGAAGATTTACGAAGGAATTCCCGAATAAGATCCTAAATGGCCAGACCAATTTTGAGAAAAATCCTATCCTAGATGCCGTCAACAACATTATAAACTAGCAACACAGCAGAAACGCCAACGAACCAGATCAAGACTGAATTTTATTTTTAGTTTTTTTAATTATTTTTCTGCTTTGTTTTTTTGTTCCTGTATATTTATTTTTTATATATTATGTTAATCTGCTATAACGTGGCTACTTCGGCCGCCAATCAGCGATTGGCTCTATCCAGCTTTTCTCTGATTGGCGGACAAAAACCATAAATTCGGGAGCTTCGGCTTTCTTACCTTGTATATTTCCATTTGACCCGATGATGAAATTATTTCGAAACGCGTTGGCATTATTAAATGTCTACCATATTGCTAGTCCCGGACCTTGTTATTTCTTGACATCACATTGTCCTGCTAAAAAAGGCCAACCCCATTGTCATGTGCCGGTCAGGTGGCCGAGAGGGCCAGGGCGTAGGCTTTCTAGTTCTCGAGTTCGCCTGGCTGCGGGTTCGAATCCCGCCGTGGGCATGGATGTTTGTGTTTGTCCCGAGCTGCGTACTGTTATAACTTGTGTAAAAGGCGCAAAATTTCTAGAACCCCCCCCCCCATTGTCATGTCATCGGATTGGTTCAGAACATAAAAAGCAATCTGATGACATAACACGTAAAGTCGGGCGAAGAAAAAGCCATCGCAAACGAAGGCCTAGGCGAGGAGTAGAGGTAAAGGGAAGAGCGAGCCCATCACCCCTCAGTGAAAATAGAACTATCGCGAGCAGCGCGAAGAATAAAGCTCGCCCATTGGCACTGCATAAATGCATGAGCAATGAGGCGATTATGGAGGGATATAAATCAAGAGCGAATTCTTGTAAAGTCAGAAAGTGTTCCGTTCCGACCAGGAAAACGGGGAAAATATCGTAACCCGGATGAATGGAGACGCACTGTTTAATATTTGAATTTGAATTCATTATTTGGCCTAGACTTTTACATTGTAAAAGAATTTAAATTATTGATTGCATTATTCATTAAATGTTATCAAATAAATTAAAAAAAACTTTTCCGATCTCCCTCCTTCTCTGACACGATTTATTGCTCTGGGTATATTAGTCGTCTTAACAAGATTATAAAGTACGTGACACCCATCTAGGCTAGTCTTAGCTATTTCCAGATAAGTAGTATCCGTCGAAGAATATTCCATATAGATGGCTTGATCCAGAGTTCTCAGGTTGTTTGTTTCGTCTAGTAGTGAATTCTTCCCCAGATACTTGACGTGCATCCACATGATGCAGCTGAAAATGGGATTTATCAAATCAAACGACTTTCTTTTACTCATCTGTCTTTCTAATGGCTCATGTCAGGATCAATTGACATTGAAAAACCTCACGTCGATGAATCTTGGCCTCCTAATATCTAGCATTAATAATTACGATTGTACAGTCCGCACGCCACGAGCTGATGGATGTAGGCAACACCACCTAAAGACAAGGCCTGAGCGCTGAAACGTCTTTACATTGTTACTTCATCTCAGTAGGGAATTGTTGTAATGGCGTTCAGCGCCCAGGCCTTATCTTTAGGTGGTGTTGATGTAGGGCACATAGTTACTGATAGGTGCGCCGGGTTTTTGCTTCAACTTTCATTGGAACATTCGTGGCGCGCGGACTGTACATAACCACTCGAATTTAGCATGAATTTTCTTAGAGCGCCGAGAGGTGGCAAACTTATATTATAATGACCATTGAAGTTATGGATAATGTAAATTAAAAAAAATAGCTTTTGATATTCAAAATATTTTATTTTATGAATCCTTTATGTATGTAAATATAATATATATAGAAATAAATGAACTGTCTTGTCATTTGTATAAAAATCCACGAAAAATAAAAAATGAGGATGACAAAACCATAAGACACTCAAAAACATTGCAAAAACAAACATAAATAATGTTTATTTGTTAATGGTTCCTACATTGTTTGAAAGAACATTCATTAATCTGCGATTCATCGAGTTAATGAGGTTTTTCCAAAATGTTTAATGGAAAACTTTGCCAACCTTTGACAATAGCTTCTTTCAGATCCTGTTTGTTTGAATGCTGGCGATCTCCTTGTAGACATCACGCACCATCACCCTCAGATATACTCTATTCGGTTATTATCGGGACTCAATGCAGGCTACTCAAGAACTTTGACGGTTTTTTTGCTTTAAACCAGTTCACTGTGTGAACGGGAGCATTGTCTTGCTGATATATCCAGTTTTCGTATGGCACTAAATATTTCTCCAACATCTATTGATACCTAGTAGAGTTCATTCGTCCATCACTGAATACTAGTTCTGATGTACCTCTTCACACCATAAGTGATCCCCCTCCTTGTGCACGCTTTGAGAAATATTCTACTTCAGTCCGAATATCACGCAAAATAAGTCTTGCATGTTCCACATTTAGGCATATTGGATAATGAGCATTTCAATCATATATGAGCCATCTAACCAATTTTTTGTGAATCGAGTGTAAATAGCTTTCCCCTTAAATAATAAAAAATGAGCATGTTCTTAGGGTTATGTCAATCTAATTTTATATTTTTCATGAAATTTTCATTACTGCTTAAACAAATAAGACATTCAATTTAGTTAGCTGATATGCCCGGCGCTGCTTGATCTGTTTGTTTTGATGAAATTTTGCAATATCTGGATTTGAATATGAATAAGAACACATGAAAAATCCTTAGAGTTAATAAAGTAAATATTCATTTTGGAAAAAGAATTCTTGAAAATACTTGCACTGGAATTTCGTGTGGCCGATTGGGTTTGCCTAGGAAAATTTGACATTGCATCTTTAACATTTTAGAAAATCAAAGAAAGGCTGTGAGTATTGAATTATGTCTGTCTATATTAAAAAAATACTTCATAGATGGATCGAGTGTTCAGGAACTCTGTTTTCAGCTCCTCAACATTCCTCATCAACATGTAACCGTTTCAATAGAGTTGTATTCATAGCGTGGAATCATGTCCTGAATGTGGTTGTTCATATTGACAGTATCAGTTTTAGCAGCAGGAATTGCCCTCTCACATTGACCTCTCAATATCCCTTTGAAATATTTATAATTTTATAAAATGTTTAGATGAATATTATCTATAATTTCTCTAAAGGAAGTTACTACATTACAAAAACTATATGAAAAATAAATTTTCTCCAGTTATTAGCTCATTAGGGAAAGTACCTTCATTTTTTTTCAGCAAAAGCTTGGACAGCTGCATGCCCTAAAAGATTATTCTCTATTTGTTGTAGAAAAATTTCTTACATATCTGCAAGGGTTTTAATAAAAAGAGAAATAATAATGATTTTTATTTATTTATTTATTTATTTATTACTTTTTATAACTATCTCCCTTAAAACGTAAATCATTAAATCAAGCATCGTAGCTAACGAAAAAGACACGTCCTGGGATTGAAAATTAACTGATCTTCTTAGTCGAGGCAACAATGTAACCTTAAGTTTCCATCTAGGATTTTAGCAATCAGTATTTTTTCGTTTGTTGGAAACAATGAAGGTTAGATTGTTGCTTGGACTAACGTAAGATGGCCAGATGACCTTTTAATGCCGGAGCCTGTCTTTCTTCGTCGGTTACGGCATGTATTAATTTCATCAGCCATTGTCAACGCAATATACAAACACGACCAACCGATTGTTTACATACGCAAGTAAACAAACATAAACCAAGTCTATTTCATGCATAAAGATATATATTTTTACCCAACCCCTTTGGGCCAACCTGACACTTGGCACATTTAACCTTATACTGAGCCTAATGAACATGCGGGCTCAATCGTGTAAGTGGTTCAAAGGTTTTAAGAACATTTACAGACGTACATTGAATTTTTGCATACTGGGTGATATAAAAGTGTATTACTTTTTTTTTCATTGTTAACGACGTTTTCAGTGTTTGCTTTCCAGCAATTCAATGCTTTCATAAGAATCACGAGGCACGCGAAAACAATTGTATTGCTAAAGAATTCGTCACGGCAAAACAATTATTAATTTCATGAAAAAATGTAATACACTTTTGGATCACCCGGTATAAAGATAATGTTTATAGATATATATGTTTTATAAAATAAATATGATAATTTGAATATCAAAAGCTAGTTTTTCATTTCATTAATCTGAAAATTTTAATGATCTTAAAGTTATGACAATCACTGGAGTTACTAAGCACTAGTATTTACCACGTTAACAAACCATGGTAATAAACAGTGTTGCAAAGTATTGGGTTTAAAACCATTGTTTGTTTAATTAATTAATTAATTAATTAATTAATTAATTTATTTATTTAATAAACATTGGTACAAACAGTAATGCCCCAAGGTATCCAGTATGGTTACGAAGATGTTTTACTTTTGCAAAGAGATATGGGTGAAACCATTGTTTATAAATATATAAGAAAATTTATATTTTTTTTTCCTATCACTAAAATCCAAATTCTGGTTCTCTGTCTGTCTACTCGTCTATAGACTCAGCCCCTGGTTCTTTACCGCTCGAGGTAAATACCTCCAAACCACTTATTTACCTGGACCTAGCTGCATACAAAGAAAGCTTTAGGAGGATTTCGGAGTCAGATACGTGGCAAATTTTCCCGGAATTGTATTTTTAAAATTCAATTTATCTAGCTCTCTGGTATTTTGTCTGCGAAGTTGTGTCGCTATTGTTTGTTATGCCGACTCTTAAGGCTGAATGCGTTTCTTACGGCTGAGACGGAACATTTAAAACAAGTAAATGCAAATAAGGAGCATTTTAAAACAAGGCGGTTTTTCAGAGCAGAGAGCGGTTTAGTTCATATTGCGACATTCTTGATGTGCCTAAGCCAGAAGAAATTTTTCAAAACAAAAAAATTAAACTGTAACACCTTAATAGAAGCAAATTCAACAGAATTTGTA
The DNA here is from genome assembly GCA_023313115.1 of Rhysida immarginata. Classification (NCBI taxonomy): domain Eukaryota; kingdom Metazoa; phylum Arthropoda; class Chilopoda; order Scolopendromorpha; family Scolopendridae; genus Rhysida; species Rhysida immarginata. The sequence continues at coordinate 2,462,381 of JAHWFO010104687.1, forward strand.
TTTTTTCTTTCATTATGTGGTATTGTTAAGTGAATGTTTGTAATTTTAGACGATATATTGTTTATTTGAATAAATAATCCTAAAAATTCTAATTTCCCCTTTTTGAAAACGAACATTCACTGTTATGCATAATAAAATATCGTTAAATATAATTGCTAACTTTTATTATTGTCACAGTAAATTACATATTATCATCGATACTCAAATAATGATACTGATACTTAACATAAAACCAAAAGCCTTGGAAGAAGGAAATTATAATTATTCCGCTAGGTTGTAAGCAGTGATCAAGAGAGGCCCCCCCCCCGCTGTTTTTAAAGGTGAATTGCGAATGTGAAAGTTTTAGAGGGCGTTAAAGTGCTCATTTCCTCTTAAAGGAATGCAAGAGTTAAAGAATTCTGGATGTCGCTGGAACCTGTTTAATATTTAGCGAAATCAGTAATGGTCTCCTGTATTTGTGCTTATTTACTTTGCCTTTTCTTTTTCTTTTTGAAAGGCAAGCCCTCGGGACATTTCTCCCTCTCACTTCCAAAAGCAATAATATCATCGTACTTTAGACAATGGAGTTGCATGATGTTATTTCCTCTTCGGTGGAAATCATTGCGAGAATGCGAAATGAAAGCGTCATTTGAAGATTCTCATCTGAATGCAAGGGACAGATTGAACCTCGGGAGACACCCGAGCGCCTCACTAAATCTCCGCCCAATGCCTCTCCGATGTCGCATAATTTTCGAAGGCATGCTTCCTCTGATAGTTCACATGTCCGGGATTAAAAGGAAATATGGACTTCCCGAAGAAGAAAGAAAGGCGACGCATATAATATTTCCTCATCAACCTCAGGGTTACATTTGAATAAGTAAAAGGAGAGGGGGAAACGCTGAAGTGGTGCAGAAATCCTTTCTCGTGTGTGTGTGTGTGCGTGTTTTTTTTCTTGTTCAAATGAATTTGCATATGCAGGAAACGAACACGGACTAAAAGTGAGTCGCGTTTATTTCAAATTATCATAAACTGGAAAGCATATACCCAAAGAACATCAAAACTAAGAAAAGACGAACGGCATTTAAAAAGAACTTAGACATTGATCTCTTCATGTGCAGCATTGCCATAGTGCGCACAATCACTGAATGCTCTTATAAAGCTGTAATAACATCGAATTATTTTTTTCTTTTAATATTTACCATATTTCAGTTTTAATAATCTTTTAATGACTTTTAATAACGCAGCTTTTAATGGCATAAATATTAGAATCCAATGCTGAGTTGATTTACATGTTATAAAATATTTAAAATAGGCTTTTTAATAACTAGAAAATGGAACTTGTGATCAAATATTTATAAATTAAGTGATGACATTTTAAATATAGTCATTCTATTGCAATAAGTTTGAAAATCGTGAATATTATTAAGTAACGCAAAATCATTTGTTATGACGCGATTACTTACTCAAATACTGTAGGTTAAGATTTGTCTAAAACAGAGTATGAATATCACGCCACAGACACATTCGCTCGACATAGTGTCCCCCTTGGAGCAAGATTGTGAACTGCAAAGTAAGTGCTGTCTTCATCTACTGTCAAAGATAACCATGTTGAATGCCGCATCCTATGCCAGCACACACATGCATCGTGAGACTGCACGATAATGCGTGCTCACATGTTGCAAAATACGTCAGCGACAAAAATCACGGAATATGGTTGGGATGTCTTCAGTTAGCCATCGTACATTCTAGACCTTCCTCCTTCTGACTTTCAACTGTTTGATCCCATGAAGCGGTTCATGACCGGGCAACGGTTTGATCCTGATGAGGACGTGAAGTCGGCCGTCCGCAAATGGCTTTCCAACCAGGAAACGGATTTTTACGCAGAAATTTGTAATTTGACGACTCATTTGACGAATGGATGGATAAAGATGCTCGTTCAGCACGTTGATGCATTCGTTATTCCATTGATGTCCAGCACTACCACTGCTCATCCATTCCTATACCATGAGACTGTCTGGAAACGCAGTATTTGGGATTGAATTCTTCCACAACAGACCTCAAATTTCGACCATCAACTCGGTTCTAGTCTTCATCTGACCACTGTGATTTAATTCTGCCGTCTTTATTGGGCTGCAGTTAACAGTGGTTTAAAAAGCACACTGATTTCATCCTTCTTCTGCATGTTGGTGTAGATATTTTTTTTGCAGCAGCTCAAGCAGATGTTATTTTACAGCCGGTTGAATGCCTTGAATTCAGAATGTCACGTTTAGTTGTTTTGTTTGGTTGGCCAGATTGGCGTTTTGATAAAATTATTTTAGCTTCCTTGTAGCAGCGTATTGTACAGTATTTTGCTAATCTTTGCAATTTCTGCTATTTGCCTTTGAGGCTTTTCATTAAAATCGTACTTCAAAACAGAATTTTGAATTTGCATTAAAAATGTTTTTGCACGACAGAGTTAAGTCAAAATAGCTGAAAGTAGTATCTGCAGAAAAATTATTTATAGGAAGTTTAGTGGATGATATAAAACGTGTTGTGCGCCACGAGTTGGGGGATTTGCTGGAAGGTGCACTGCGTCCAATGAGAGTTCTTTTACCCTTTCATGCACGAATTAAAACAAGACAAAATACAAATAATTTGGTAAATGCTCTTTATTACTATACCTATTTAACAACTGAATACATGTACAAAATTAAAAACAATGAAACAATTTATTTTTTAAACAATGAAACCACTATGCATGAGTTTTAGGGCATGAAACAATTTGTTGAAGGCGTTAGACATATCCTACATTGCAAATACACAAACACTATCTTGTTCTAGGTGGTTTTTCTGTCGAGCTACTCTGAGCACAACATCGTCAGTTTTCTTGAATGGGCATTGTTTTGAATGAACCATAAGTAATTCTTTTGGCACACGTTGTTTCTAGGTACTGACTTCAAAATGGCAGTAGTTTTAACAATAAACGATTTGGATTCATGCTAGAACCACTGTGCAAGCGAAGCAAATTAAAACTCGATGGTGGTTTCAGAGTGAAACCACTTCACTGGAAAGGGCTACAAACGCAGCGCAGCTGCCAGCAATTATATGCCCTACATCCCCCAACTCATGGCGCGCGTACTCTACCTTAATTAGCTTTTAGTTGTGACGTGTTTTTTTTTTAATTGATTATGTGGTCTTAGATTTAAGATGCATCCACACAGTTATCTTATTTTTTTAAAAAAGTTATTTAATATTTTTGGCATTGTAAAAATAAGAAAGTATGAAATATTCTATGTAATCTTATGCAAATTTGTATGTTCTTTTCAGTGATGTCAATGGTTTTTAGAATGCGTATCAAATTTCCAGATGTTTGTGCACTGAAGATGAAAAGTAAAAATTTATAATGAGTAGTCTTAAATTTTTGGAAGAGTGTAATTTGGAAATACTTTTGCATATAGGACAGTTGTCATTTCTTTTTTTTTGTCAACGTCTGGCGTGACTCTTTCATAATGTATGTCGGTCTGTTCAACTGGCATATCCGTCTGAGCTGTGTAATTCACCCTATTGTCAAAGATGACGCTTACAAATTTTTTGGGTCGTAGAATTGTGATGATATCTTAACTACTTTAAGAAAAACCGGTTTTTCATTGTTGACGGTCTTCCATTTATGTTGAAACCACTCTTGAAATTTATTAATATCATGGTTGATGTTGGAAACTGTTTGTAATTCGGTCACTCTATTATAGGTCTTAATTAAAATATATCAACCATAAAAGATGGCATTTTGAAAGTAAACGGAAGGGGGAAAGTTGTTGCTAATAGTTATTATTTATCGAAGAAGCTTGAGATATTCCACGATCTGATCAGTGTTGAAAGGTGTGATGGTTACTCTTTAAGATATTTACTCAGCCTGCGAAAAGACTTGTATCAAAGTCAATAAATTATACCAGATACCAATTAATTGAGTTTTTTAGCAAGCTGAGGACGAGAAAGCTTTTGCCAGAGCAATGGTCAAGACAACATAGTTTTTTACTATAGAAGAAACTAATAGCATCGAAAAAGATGAACAGTAGTAAATCTTCGGAGAGGAGTTCGGTCTTCACGAATAGCAAGTCATCAGCTGAAAGATAATATTTTTCATTAGATAGAACGGAAATAGCCTAAAGTTTTTATAGTCTTTCAGATTACCTGATTTAACCAAGGATTGCTTTAGCATTTGAAGTAATTTACCTGTTGACCGCATGAAATGGATAAGGTTCGCCAATAGGCAGTGACCGGAGTGGTCGCACTGCTTAAACATGATTCTGTCATACGAGTTCGGTTTTAGATGAATCGTTTTAATCGTCTCATGTGAAAAATTGTGGGAAGAGTCAAGTCTATCTAGGTGCGGATTGATATACTGGGAGGAAGCTTGACGTCAAAAGAATTATCAATTTATTTGACATAATCGAAAACTGACTGCTTAGATAGCTAAGGGCTCTAAGTTGAACTCGACTTTTTGATGAAATGGCATAGGTCAAACGGATTTTTTTGCCATTACGATATGTTGACTTTAACTTGTCGAATCGCATTTTCATAAAGTTTATTATATCTCTTAAGCTCAGGCTTGGTAAGCTTACGGTATTTTTCTTTATTGGATGACTTTTATTACATCGAATGATCAAAGAAATTGTTAGTAAATGAAATGGTGCAAGAATTAGATTTAATTGATGTTCTATATTTTCTTGAGTTCCTTCTCTCCTTTTTCGGGTTATTGAGGCTTTGCTTGTGAAGATATGGGTTGCTTTTGTCAATCAATTTATTAACATTTAAATCACAATAAATTAATAATCAAATCTGTGAAAATCTTAATTTAAAAAGAAATGAGTAATGCAACAACGTTGAATAAATGCATCCACAGAAACTTCCCTTAAGTATTAAGATATCGATCCCCCCTCTTCAGTAAGATAGCAGGTGAAAAGCGGCCTCGAAGAATGGCGCAAAGTTTAGGGCAAATCAATTGATGAGAGATTGCTTCACTGCGTCGATGATTTTTTAATGACAAGCTTAACGAATAAAGTTGATATAAAGCGAGTATACGAAGAATGAAGGAAGAGATTTATAATGCAGCAACGCAACACTTCTGTCGAAGTTATTTGGGCATTGGGGCCTTTTGCGTGGCCGAAACTATTTTAATGCAAAATGAGCCTCTAAAAATAAAAGGTATCATTGTGTGATGGCGAATTCGGAAATTAAGGACCAGCATTCCATGAACGTATTCATGTTTCTTTAATCACGTTTTTATCTTTTCAGCCATTAAAATCTATATGCATAGTCGATGATTAAGCTAAGCAGAAAGTCATGGAAGTGTGTATGTGATTTTATGTACGAGGTGCTCCCCAAAATATCCTAGAATTTGAAACAAAAACAGTACGAAGTTCTGCCTCTAGTTGGCTCTTGATGCACCTTTCAGCTGCTGCTCTGCCAAGTTTCTAATCGTAGGCGCATTATTTTTGAGACTGCTGTTTGTGTTTCAACGTGTTCTTGTGCTTCTGAGAATTTCCAAATTATTCGACCTGGTCAGACTATCAACAGGTAGTTTTACTGCGAGGTTTCGAAGAGGCTGAGGGAAAATTTCGCGCAAACAGCCCGAGTTATGGAAGAACAAAGACTGGTTGCTCCACCATGATACCGCATCCGCACACACTTCACTCGTTGTGAAGGAATTCCTGGCAAAAAAACATGGCAACGGTCCCCTATCCTCCCTTCTCTCCTGACCTAGCCTCCTGCGACTTCTATCTTTCCCCTAAAATGAAAGGGCGACTGGTCCCTTTGATTCCATGAAAGATATCCAAGTGGGATCGCAACTGGTCTTGAGCACCCTACTCCCTTCGGACTTCCAGGAGTGCTTCCAAAAATGAAAAAATCGATGGGATCGTTTCATAATTGCCGGAGGTGACTACTTTGAAGGTGACAGCAGAAATTAGGGTGTAAGATACGTTTCTTGCTTTTTTACAAGAAAATTCTCGGAAATTCGTCGCATTCTAGCACTTTGCATTTGACCAATAAGCATGGTTTTTATTTATTTCCTTATTTATGTGACGCATTTCGATATCGAATGAAAAAGGAAAGGGTGAACAGTGTTAGTTATAAATAAACAATAGATTATAATTATGGAACTTCTGTTTGAGTCGATATACAGGGTGATTCAAAATGATGTCTGGCATTTCAAAATTTTACTATGTATTTATTTTATAACATTAACTAACCAGACTGGGTTTAAAATGCAGGAAAACTCCAGTATTTTTTATTCTAGCATTACAAATGTTCTATGTGACTCCCTCGAGTCACCCTGACAATGTCAAGACGATAGCCAATCTCATCTCAAACTCCTTTTAGCATGTCTGCTGTTGCTAGTCCGGTGCTTTTACGTTTATAAAGACATCCAGCTTCCAGAATTGATCATACCACTTACGGATGCTTTTGTCAGTAAGGCAATCTTTATGAAATTGCCTACGAAATGCCCGCTGGACTAAAATTATAGAGTTTGTTTTTGCATACTCCAAGACGCAATATACCTTTTCATTCACAGCAGCCATCTTTACTTTTATGGCGACACTAGCGCCACCATAGCCTCCAATTGCGGGAAGGTTAAAAATATTTGAGTTTTCCTGCATTTTAAACCCAGTCTGGTTAGTTTGTTATAAAATAAATGCATAGTAAAATTTTGAAATGCCGGACATCATTTTGAATCATCCTGTATAATACATGTCTTAAATTTTATTGCCTACAAAAGTAGACATAAAAATGCTTGCATCACCCTTTTATGAATCTTAAACTTATAGAGGCAGCTAATATGATAATGGCTACCAACTATATGATAGTAACAACTTTTTTTTTAATAAGTGACGATGACCTTATTGTGCTTTAAAGTTCGGAAATCAAATCAATTAAACGGATAGGATTAGTATGGAGAGAATGAGTTGACACTACTGCCTTGTAGTAGACAGGACATTAACAAACGTAAAGACAATTACACTATAATGATTCGTTTGTAAGCTAATGAAAGAAGTTTAGATTTATTTTGGTTCTGCTTGATCGAATGGCAACATTATAGCCGAGAGAAAACATAACCTAAAGTCAGAATGCTTTGAAAAAGTTCGAAGACATTTCATTAAGAATCCTTACAAAGCCCTTTGGATTCAAATCGGTATGTTGGTTATCTGCAGATGCAAATCAAAGACGCTGCTATTTTATCGCATTATAATTATGCATTCTGCTTTTTAGAAATAATCAATATATTAGTTTTCTCTAAATTACTAATAAACTATGAAAACATTTTTTAAAAGGGTTCTCTAAATTCTTTTCTGTATCATAAAGTGATGCGTTCTAAACTGAAAATAGCTATACGAATAGGCGGAATAAACTTGTTGTTTTTTATGAAACCCATTTTGTGAAAGAGTGGCATGTACTGAAGTACCACTATGTTAAACGTTACTACATTCAACAAGACGTCGACAAGGGTAGTAAGACGGCCACAGTCGGTCGCTATGAATGCTGCTAAGAGTTCAGTAGATGCAAAAGACATTGACCTTTTAAGGGCAAAACATCTTTCGTACTTTGCAATTGAGTTGGATGCAATTTTGATCAAGAGGGTCGCTGGAGATCACTTGAGCGGAAAAAGGAAATCCAATCGGATTGGGTCTTGAAATTGCCCATCGGAGCAAAGACAGATTAAAAGCTGCCACTTCTCACGCAACGCACTGGCCAATCGAATTGCTCGACACAGGAAGGAAGACCGAGGCATCAACTCCTGAAGGAATTCAAGCGTCATTAAACGAGAGATTGCAAAAAAAAAGCACACATAACGATCCAATTGATTTCTTCCAATTGTACAAATGGAATAGGTGAGTTTTGTGTTTATTTTCAGTTTTACAGATTCATTAACTTATTGAATATACTCATTAAATCAACTGAGTATAATTATGCTCATTAAGTTTGGCCCTATAAAGATTTTAGGCTCCAACGAAATCCAGGATTAATCACGAAGTTAATTATAAAGATCACGTTGCTTAATTAAAATTCAAAGAAGACATTAAACCGCATAATGTTGCTTCAAAAGCTACCAAAAAGCCTATTATCTTAAGTTCATGAGTTAATGACATTTGTTAAGACGAAAATAATCAGAAATGGCATTCTATTTTAGATGTTTAAAGCTGATGCGTTCCCTTCTTCGATCTTTTAAAACTTTGTTAAAAGTCTTAATGACCTCTGGTAATTTTCCTGGTCTTCTCGTTTCTTCTCTCCAGAAGTTCTATAATCACTCATAAAGAAAAGATTCAAAAAATTTCTATTTACTCAGCATCAAAGGATTCAAAAAGAAAAGAAAATTGAGGGGTCAGTGCAACAGTGGTCTAAGCCACTTTTTTACAAAATGGAGAAAAAGCAACTTAAAGTTTTTCAATTGTAGTTTTTCTTAGAATTCAGAAAATGAAATTTTAATGATAGTGGTCTGTTGTATAAGGTGTTATAAAGTTATATGCAATGGTATTTAGTATTTGGTCTAGAAGTTTTAGATATATTATAATTTTTCTTACTGATCTACAGCTGCACTGACACTTGTTTGAACTTGAGAAAGGGGAAAAAACTCTTTGAATAAATATTGTTATTTTTTATGTAATGAGGCTTTCTAAAATCAGAAAATATTGTACAAGCTTTAGTGCGAATTTTAATTATTACATATACTTACACATAATCAGGTATTGCAAAAATTCCATCATCATCCTGCACAATATCTGTATTATTTTCCTCAGAGCTATTTTCAGACAGCATATTATTGTCATATGAATGCTGAATGGGTGGTACATATTTCAAAAGGTCAATAACATCTTTAACTATCTTTGGATTTATTGGCCTTAGTTTAGAATATTTTGGATTAAGAATAATATTTTGTAGATCAAGTGTATGTTTATCTCTTCTCTTTTTAACTTTAACAAGATTTACAAAATGACCTGGCTCTATATCATCAGAATAAGAATATTTTACACAGTATTTCCATGGTTGTTGAATAGAGACTTTCAAGATTGTAATGCGACTGAAAGCAACAGGATTTTTATCTTCTGCAAATTTTCGATTGGTTATTTTGGTATTCAAAGGTTTAACAGATACAAAATCAGTCTGTTGCATTTCAGTTACATTGAATTTTTTTTTGCCTGTCAAAGTATTTTTTATAAGTTCTATCCACTCTGATGGTGTATAAATGTATTTTTACATCCTTTTTTCTTTACTATTATTCCAAAATCCTATCACAAGGTAGGTAGCTATGACCTGAAACTAAGTATTTGTGTTCTGCATTTTTAACATATTTTTTGTGAATTATTTGTAGCCAAAAACAAATTAAAGATATATTCTTATTTTGAGCAAAACAGTTATCAGAATATACAATTAATTTTTCAATGTTTTGAAGATTGTTAGAAGTATATTTAACTAAACATGATATAATTTCATCAGCACCACGCCCAGCAAAAGTTTCAGGCCATACGTACATATGCACATCATTTGAAGTGCAATCATGAACACAAAAATTGTATGCCCAAAGCTGTCTCTTATAAAAAACTACAGTGGTGTGTAGGTGAGGAGTTGGCAGAGCTTGTTGTAAATCAATCGCTATTACTTTTACAGAAGTGTGTTTTTTAGTATAAGCTATATCAGTGTTTAGATTATCATATGCCTTCTTTGCTTTTAGTTGATGCAACGCTAGCTATTGTCTCAATATTACTTTTTCATTATCATCCTCTGCAGATGAAATTTTAATGTGCAGTGAACACAAACCTTACATGTATCAGTGGATGGCTTCAAAAAAGAAAGATTGAATTTGTCATTAAATATGTTTCTGTAAATATGCTCACTAACAACAACACTTGAATCATGTTCTTTATTTATCCAACTAACATAAAGTATACATCATGGATATATTTAGACCTTCAGGCAAATATTTTCTTTTTGGAGCTGAAGCTCTAGAATAATGACACTGGCGTAATGGAAAACTGTTGATGCGTTTTATTATTAAATTTTATTGAAGTTCACTAGTTTATTAGGTCTGTTTTTATGCCTTCCACGATCGTCTGATTTGCTATTCCCTCAGACGCTGATGCTAACTTCCCATTGGCTGTTTTCGGTTAGACCAACGTTGCACTCAAAAAACAGTGAACTTCGTTTTAGAGAAAACAATGGTGGTTTCAAGACCATCTTTATAATGTTAATTGGTATCTTTTTAGGTCATAGGATGATAGTTCCCATCAAAAGCAACAGATGGCATCAGTATTTAAATTTTCGACGAGGGTTAGACCACTGTTGCACTGACCCCCTCAATTGCAAATTGCAGACTATAAACTGACAAGAAAAAATATATTAAAAAATAATATTAACTTAACTACCGTAGATTTACGGGCCCCCCCCCCGCAAGCGAAAAGGTACCACAAGAATATAAGAATGCAACAAGGGTTCTTAATTCTTAATTTAATAACTAAATCCAAAATGATTTGTTTTCCAAATGTTAAAAACTTCTTCTGCACAAACAGATTATTGGAATAGCCAATAACTTGAATTTGTCTTCTTCAATTATTACGAATACAAAAGGCTAACCACAAAAATATAATACGAGTTTTACATTGGGGAGAATTGTGAAGATGCAAAATTTCTGTTTCAGTTCATATTTTTTTAGAAACAAGAGGCGTCAAAAAAATAATTCCTGATCGGTGGTATCGGCATGTATTACGAGGTTTGTTCAAAAAATCCAACCTTTCTTTAAGAATTCATTCAACTTATCAGTGCTGTCTATCTCCTTCAAAATACTGTCTCCCCAAAGAAAACACTTGTCTCAGCGGTGTTTCCATATTTTGAAACAGTCCTGGGAAGCTTCTTTTGGAATCGTGTTAATTCCCTCTGCGTATTTTCTTGACCTCCTCAATGATGTCAAGTTTCTTCCCTTTCAGCGTTGCCTTCCGTTTGGGGAACAGGAAGAAATCTGCTGGATCCAGGTCAGGGAAGTACGAAGAGGATTTGGAAAGAATCTGGAGTGCTCTTTTTTGGCGGTGGCGACTTTTTACTAACCTACTGAGAGAACTGAATTTTGATTTCAATGTCATAGCCGTAGACCCTTCTTTCGTCACCTTAATGACGCTTGACAAGAAAATTTCATCCTCCTCAGCCGAGTTGAGGAGATTCTGACTCGATGTAGCTCGATGTTCTTTCCGATTTGTTGAAGCATCTTATGGTTTCTGTGAATGTTTTTCCCAGTTTGACGCAAAATTTCACTGCAAAACGCTGTTCGCGCAAGAACGCTCGATAAATCACTTACATACACAAACAATATGCAAAAACTTAAGCTCATTATGGACATTTCAACAACGGGAAGTTATTCATTAAATTCATGCGAGGACAACGCACCGAATGTGTGCGTAAGTCTCGGGAGAACACTTTTCGTATTTGTTTTTTTTTTAATAAAGTAACTTCAAAAAGGTGAATATGAATGAGATAATTATATCAACAGCGACAGAAATGGACTTTTTGAAAATCTTGTACATTCCCCCGAGTAACCTTAGGCGCGCTTTTCAAAATGTTCCAGAAATTTTTGAACAGCTTTTTTTTTTTTTACTATGGTCAAAAAGGTATATTTATCGGGCCCTATCTTTGATTCTAAATTCACCGTTTATAAAAATTAAAAAATAAAAATGCGAAATAAATTTGAAATCCTAAAATAAGTGTAGCCGAGTTTTTCACCCTATTGAATTTAGATGTTCTATTCGAACATGCCAACTACTTATAGGGCGGAGCTGAAACGAGTAGATAAGGTACGATATTAATGAAGGATTACAGAAATAGGTGAAATTCTGCACACGATAGACCGCTCCACTCCATTCGCACCATTCAAAAACAGGCGCTGCTAAAGGTGTATTATCATCGGCTTCCACATTGCTGGCAATGGTTTCTACACAAAGTTGGGGACTACATTGAGGGGCTATAGAGGTTTCATGGAGATATCTCCTTTGTATCAGTTGTAATTAATAGTTGCCGCTAACAACGAAACTATGGACTCCATCTCACTGATCCCTGTCTTTATTCACGAAATTTATTACTAGAATTATAATAAGCCATGAACATAAATATTATCTTTCCTAATAATCAAACATTAATGAAATATTATATCATTATTCCTAAATATCAGCAAATATTTGTCAAATAAATATCACAGAATGAAGAGTCCACAACATTGTTATTTCAGAGAGCAACTCTTTTGAATCCCATGAAAGTTTATTTATATTTATTTAAAAGATTCTGCAATTTTAACGTTAAAGATTCTGATCAAAGATTAATGATTAAAGATTCTGATCACAAGATTCTGCAATATTAACGTTATAGAGCAGTGGTTCCCAACCTGGGGGTCGTGAAACCTTTCCTGGGGCGGGGGGGGGGGGGGGGGAGGAGGGGAGCTAAGCTAATCTTTATCGGCATTTATCTTTTTAGGAAATTTTGATTATTTTTCTTATTTCGCCATGTACGACCCTGTTAAAATTCCTTTTTTTATTCGAGGGGAGTCTTAAGTTACTGAGCTTCGTGGGGGATCTTAAAAAAATGGTATCACGATTCGTAAAAGGTTGAGAACCACTGGTATAGAGTATTCATTTCCCTCTACTTCGTGCTGGTTAGGTAAGGTCTGACACTCTTGGAGGAGAAGTAATCTTTATTCCCCTCCCGAGTTTAAGGTCTTTAAAGAGAATTTGTAGCAAAATGTCTATTCGTTTCGACATCGAATCGCTAATTTAATTAGACACGCCTATTTTTCTTTCGTTGAACAGCGTATAGCTGATATCCCCGACGTTGGTCGAGCTCTTTTTTGATGAAATTTTGCAATATCTGAAAGGCAATATACAGTAAAAATGAGGACATGGAAAGCTTAGAATTAATGCAGTAAAATCGAAAATATTTTTTTTTAAATGCTCCCAATTGATGGCCCTCTCCAACTGCCCTCTAAACTGCACTACATTGAAGCTATACGCAATTCACCATTTTTTGTCATTATTTCTATAGCGATGTATTGGAGGTTTATAAATATTTGAGCTTAGTGCTAAAAATATACAGGGTGAATACAAAAGTCTGAACCCCCCCTTTTATTTTTGAACCGAATCAGATATGTCAATTTTGATAAATCCAATGAATAGGAAGTTGTGGGCGGCCTATCCCATGGTGCACTTTTCATCATCCCAAATATACAAATTAGGACACATTCAAAATTTATCTCAAAAAACGGAAGGGATAGAGGAAAAAACCCAATTGCAAACTTGTTCAGCATAAAAAAAACAAACAAAACAAAAAAAATCATCCAAACCGGACCAACCAATCACCTACAATCACCTACAATCACGTGGTGAACTGTTTGTAGCTTACAAACAGTCACATTGCACAAGGAAAACTGAATGTTGATATTTCCACCATGTAAAGCATGCAAATCAAAAAATTAACATAAATTACCATACTCACATTCACTTTTATGCGGAAAAGCAAATAAAAGGCATGTTTCACCACACAGAAGACAGAACAATTCCAGGATGGCAAGCTACACTGTTCCGGAAATGGTCTTCTGCTTCGGAGAGGCAAGGAGAAACCTACATGCTGCAGTTAGGTTGTATCGAGACAGATACCCTAACGAACGCCATCCATCTCGTCAAACAATGCGTCACATTATTCAAAGATTCGAGGCTACAGGGAATGTTAATGCAGAACGAGGACGACCAAGGGCACAAGGCGACGAGGATACAACAACACTAGTTCTGGCTGCAGTTGCTGCAAATCCTCACACAAGCAGCAGAGTAGTTGCTGCAGATGTTGGGTGCCATCAGAGAACTGTTCTCAACATTCTACACGCACATCATTTTCACCCATACCATATTCATTGTCACCAGGAGTTACTGCCATTGGATTATGTTGCTAGGGCCGCCTTCTGCAACTGGCTATTTACCTGCCTGGAAGACAATCCAAACTTCATTCATGAGGTGTTGTGGACAGATGAAGCCCAGTTCACCAGGGATGGAGTTATAAACAGTCACAACCATCATCATTGGGCAGACGAAAACCCACGATGTCTGCGAGAAGCAACTCATCAAGTGCACTGGAGAATCAATGTGTGGTGTGGATTGTACAATGACACTGTGGTTGGACCGTATTTTTACGATGGAACACTGACTGCAGAACGCTACCGGGCTGAAATTCTCAACGTGGTAGTCACAGACTTCATTGACAATTTGCCATTGGCCTCGTAACAACGCACGTGGTTTCCGCATGATGGAGCTCCTCCACATTACGGGTTGGTCGTTCGCGAGCGTCTAAGTGAGATGCTTGGACAACAATGGATTGGCCGAGGAGGGCCAGTTCGTTGGCCACCCCGCTCCCCTGATTTTACACCACTTGACTTTTTCTTGTGGGGATACCTGAAGGACAAGGTTTATGCTACGCAACCCGCCTCACTGTAGGATCTGGTTCAACGAATCCAGGAAGCGTGCCGAGGAGTGACACCAGCCATGCTCGCCGATGTTTTGGCGTCAGTTAGGTTCCGTGCCCAATTGTGTTATGGTGCCCACGGTCGTCACATCGAGCATTTTGTTGATTAACTTTTTTTTTAAACTGTTTGAAGTAACTTGTTTGTGCAGTGTGACTGTTTGTAAGCATACAAACAGTTCACCACGTGATTGTGGGTGATTGGTTGGTCCGATTTGGATGATTTTTTTTGTTTTGTTTGTTTTTTTATGCAGAACAAGTTTGCAATTGGGTTTTTTTCTCTATCCCTTACGGTTTTTGAGATAAATTTTGAATGTGTCCTAATTTGCATATTTGGGATGATGAAAAGTGTACCATGGGATAGGCCACCCACAACTTCCTGTTCATTGGATTCATCAAAATTGACATATCTGCTTCGGTTCAAAAAATAAAAGGGGGAGTTCAGACTTTTGTATTCACCCTATATAAAATAAATAAAATGTACGTCTTTAAAAGGCATCAAATATACAATTTTTGTTTAAATTTATTCACAAATAACGTTTGATACAAAATTTTGTTTTTTTGTAAAAGGATTTAGGTAGAGCGTTTTAGGCGTTTCGTTTGTAAATGCACGAAGTAAAGCTTACCTCACAAACTTTAGACTTTGCCAGAGTCAATAAAAGATAATGGTCCTTGCATGCGTAACACTAGCAATACAATCAACTTGTGATAATGAAAATTTTATCCTCCAGAAGCCGCTGTGATCGGCAAAGGAACTCGATCTCATTTAATTGACCTTAGCAAGCAGATAGAATGTTTTATTAATTAAATTTAGAACAAAATAACTTTTTAATTTTCTCCGGTCAAAATTAAGTTTATAATTTTGCCTATGAAGTTATTTTACAAGTTACAGAGATTATACCGTATTTCTTTGAATAAACGTCGCGGCGTTTATTTCACTTTAACTTTTGAGGGCGGCGATAAACTGGGGGTGGCTATAATTCAAAGAAATACGGTATTTTCGTAATGAATAATTAACATGTAAAATTTTAAGGTGTTGTTGCATAAATAGCTTTTTTAATTTTTTATATTATAATTTTAGTAAAATGTAAGATATTTACTTATTTACATATTATTTAATATTAAAATACGGCTGGGGAGTAGATAATAACCAATTTCGCACAATAGATAATAACCCAACACTTTATTAATCAATAAAATAGGAACTGGACCTCTAAAATTTTGTACAAAAAATTGGACCTCAAAAAGTCTGTTTAAAACATATTTAAGATAACACTTAAGAAAACACTGAAAAAGTATATAAATACCTTATTAATATTTCATGTCGTTTTAAATGATTTTTTTAAAATAATTATGTTGTTTTTAGCAATGATATAGAGGGAACAATAGAAAAAAAAAAGGTTTCCCTCTATATCATTGGTTTTTAATCAAAATCATATAGATACAATAAAAGCCATGCATATATTTTTAAATAATGTACAGTAGAACCCCAGTTTACCATTTTACTTTTTTCTCGCTGGTCCCCATTTTTCTTCATTACTATTAATGGCATTTCTCCCTGTTTACTACGTTTTTCTCTATTCAATATTTTTCGGCTTTTAACGTTTTTTCTCAGATTTTCCGAAAATGCAATGAACATTTATCTTACACGCGAGAAACTTACGCGAGTGGGTCGTGTTACAACGGACAAATAAAGAAATAATTCGTTTCTTCTTCACGTGCTTATTTCAAAGAAAAGAACTCTAGCCTATCTGTTTGAACTCCAAAATACACTTTTCAAACTTAGTCATATTTGGCTTCCAAGCGTAAATCATACTTTTTAGCTGCGAAGGCATCCATAATAGAAAAAGCACGTCTTGTTTGATCTTGATTTCGGTTTTGAAGTGTTTACTGATTGCAATGCAAATATTATCAGCTGTTCCTGAAATATGATAGAGTCGTCATCAGACAGTGACAAGGAAGCTGCGGAAGTTGGAAAGAGTTGCTGTAAAAAGATTGGATGACTTAAAAAAACTTTTTCAGCAGTAATGTTTCGCAAGAACTGCACTGACAAAGCTTTTCAGTGAGATGGCTCTTTTGGAAATAAAAATAAAAAATATGACTCTGGCAAAATTACCGATTTTTTTTTAAATCTAACTAAATTTGTAAGTTAGATGTAAAATCTCCACATTTTTTATATGTACAGTATTTGAATATCTAATTAAACTTAAGCAATTATGTTTAACTTCTTTTTGAGTTTTTTAGAACGACCTCCATTTAATGTTTTCCCAATTTTACGTTGTTTTTTCCTATCAGTCCTGGAAAAAACGTTAAATCGGGGTTCTACTAATTTTATATTCTTATTCAATATTCATTTCTTATAGCGTCATCTTAAACATATTTTAAAGTGACTCTCTGAGATACAACTTTTTTTAGTTTTATTTTATTAATTAATAAAACATTGGGCTATTATCTATTTTTCAAAACTAGTTATTACTATCACTAAACGGCTAAAATATTTAATTGTTTATATAATTTTTTAAATTTAAGAAAAACATACAATATTCATTTATTTCCTGTTTACTAGCATAAATAGAATAAACTCTAGCAATTTTCAATGCGTTTCCGTTCGTTCCCTAACCGCCGCGCCGCCCTGATGGTGGCTCTAGTCTTTCACCAGTTCTTCTGGTGAGTAAAGGATTGTCATCGAATTTTTGGTCAAAAACCTTTGTGTGCTCAATGAGCGGTGGGCTGGCGCGTTATCGTGATAAAGAACCCAGTGTTTTGCTCGCCACAATTCCGGCCGTTTCCTTCTGACATCTTCACGAAGGCGCCTCTGAACATCACAGTAGAACCAAAGAATAACATCTGTTATTCTGTGGTAGAACTGTTAATTGACAGTGTGATCTACTGGCACGAATTCTTTATGCAATGTCAAAGACAGAAAAATCTCAATGCAACGTCAACAGCTTAAATCATCATATCTTGGCCAATTTAAAACTTGGTCATCATATTTTTGCGAAGAGACCATTTGTCTTTGATGCCAAATTTTACTTCGTTCTGCTTTATGCTATTTTTTAAAGTGGAGCTGGTATATTAATATTTTACAGCCCAATTTTTAAATAATATCGATGGTTTAAACATGCTTATTAAAATACTGAAATTTACAGTGCCTCGATTATACTTCACGTTTTGGTTCTCCGTCGTAATAGAATTGAAGATGAAAACAAGAACATAATAAATTGTCGTTGAGGATGATGGCATTGCCTTCGAAATACGCATCCGTCTTTTCATATTATCAGAATGTTAGCTTTTCCTTTACAGATAATAAATTAAGCAAGTACATAATTTATTTTCCTTGGCCTCATCGTTATACAAGATGCTGAACATGATGTATAGTGAGTAATTCGTAAACGTCAATATTTATTGTATATAAATGTAACATCAGTGGTTGGGACATAATCTTTAATAAGAAAAAAAGAAAAAATAGTGTCAAGACATTCCGTTTTGTGCACGCAATTTACTTTGTTTTATAGTTACTGCATTTTCCTAGCAGAAAAAAAAATCACAACACTCCTCTATGCTTTTAGAAAAACGATGAAGCCATGTGATGTGCAATTTTCTGTGATTCTGTCATCGAGTCCATCGGAAAATTGAAACCTCGTAGGTAACATATCCAGGGCAATGGCGAACGCCTCGGCCAATTTACTAGATGACTCCCACTGGAGTCTACGTCAGAGGATTCAGATTGGAAGGAAAAAAGAGGGAAAGAAGACACGAGACGGGGGAATACTGAATTAAATATAACAGCGAAAGAAACTCCAATCATTATCAACATTACGATGGCGTAAAAAATAGCCGGAAGGTCTTGAAAGTTATCAACCAAATTTTAGGTATGGAGCTCTCAAGATAAGAAATAAAATTTTATTTTCATATAATGAATACTAGAACATCGTAAAAAATTGAATGGTCTACCTCGTCGTTCTTAACATATAATGTCAGGGTATTTTAGTTTTATTAAGTTTTAAAAATAATTTTTATTTTTGAGTCTAGTTTATTATCTAGTAGGGTTTGGATTGTTAAAAAACCTTGATTGTAACAATCATTTGTGATAGCCATGAGGTAATTTACTGTTGTAGTTCATTTTCTTGGTATTAGTGCAGTCATTCTGCATTTTAATTATAAATTTGAGCTCTTGTAGGATTTTTTGATCATTATGCCAGGAAACATCACAGTGGATGGACCTGTGGAGTACAGCAGGATGTCAATCAGACACATTGTGTTGCTATAACTAATAAGACTTTGGACGTAGCCAAAACTCGCAAACAGGTTTTGATTATAATTATAATTATTAACATTGCAGCCAAGCTAAACGATGATGTTGATTTGCACTGTCTTCATTCCTGAGCCAATGGCCGTATGCAGTTACCAAATGTTGTCATAAAGTCTCAAATGAGTTTTGTAATTTTTGATTATATCTTTTGGTGAGTGCGTTATGTTAAAAATAGCATTAACTGCCGAGGTCCACAATGCGAACTTTTAAGAATCTGGAATTTGAAATATAATAGTAGCATTGCCTGTTAGCTATTAGTATTCTTCCAGTTGCCTTTGCGATTCCAACAAACGTTGATGATAAAAGCCGAACAAAATGCAATGAATCTTCTGTATTTACAGTAAGCTGTGTATTAACTGAAACTGGTAATATATTTGTTGTTCAGGCAGCTGCATCAGCTGATTATATTATGACCCAAGAACAGTTTTAACTTAGAATGCTACAAATAACATTTTGTAGTGATAATTTATTTTATGGAGCTCTGTTTATTTTTGGCCCTCAATACATTTTGTATTGAACAATGAACTGAAGTAACTTTAAAACCAAGTATGATTTAAGAAAAACACATTTTGTGACATTGATGTTTTGATGCTAGTCCCCAGATTAGAAATTCGTTTGTGACCGATTCATTAAACTTTGGGCAGATGTGGTTTCACATATTTATATTGCCTGATTCTAATTGCATTTGGAAACTTTAAGGGAGTATTATGATTCCCTTGTTGATTTTGATGCTCAATTTGGTATTTTGAGTACATATTTATGTTGTAGCTGAAACGAGTGGGTTAACAAGGACTGTAAACACCGAGAAATAGACTAAAGACGTAATTTCGAAAAAGTAAATGTGTATGACTTTAATATAATTCTTTCTTGTGCAGCTGCTAAATGGGTAGGGACTAGTTTCTTTTGTATTATGCAAGATTAAGGACCCCACAATAGCCGCAAAACTTATTCCTGCTATTTTTCTGACGCAGAAAAGATTATAATTTTAAAATCCTTTTCTTATTCAGATATTACAATTTTATTAATTTGAAAAACCCAATGAATAAATTAAACTGAAATTTTAAAACATGATATTTTAAAATTTCTAAAAAGTAACCTTCTTTCTCTAATGCTGGGAATGTAAGTGCTAAGATTTTAATAGGAGCCCTCCAAAAACTTAGATTTAAAAATTCTCGTCTAAATCACAGAGGAATAAGAAACAGAGGGGAAACTCCCTATAGCCGCAAGGGAAACTTTTCTTAGATCACGTGACGAAAGTCAACCAATGAAATTTTCCTTAAAAACACTCCTGACTTCGCGGCGCTACTGTCGGTTTATTCATAATTACGTCATTCTCCCGCAAATGGATTATTATATGACGTCATATAAAGACGTTGCTTAACGTTCTTTTCATTGGAATTTTAAAAAATTTAATTCAAGTTAATTAAAAAAACTTTGAAAACCGGTTCTAGGATGCAAGGTGGGTTATCACAGATAAAAAGAAATTATTATTGTATTACCAAGATTTCTTATTGATGGTCTCTAATTAACACGAGCATAGTATTAGAGTGGAGCTAATACTATGACACGAGCAACGGCGAGCTAATACAAACATAAGTGCTTCACATAGAGTGATCACGTGACAAATCAAGAATTTTTCGTTTTTGTAAAACATTTTTTTATTTTTGAATACAAATTTATGTGTTTTAACATTATATAAGAAATAATACATTAACTACGTTATTATTTTATTTATTATTTTCAAAATTGTGTCTACACTAGCGCCGCGAAACCAGTATTGAAAAATGACGTAGTGATTTCCAGTCACGTGGTAGAGTTTCCCATCTGTTTCTCTTCATCTGTGGTCTAAATTGTCTGCCATGACAACATATGGAATTTTTACAGGGAAACCATCAGTTTCTCTTTCTTCTAATTGTTGTGAATATTCGTCTCAAATGGATGTGCTATGCTCCTCATTTTTCGGTTTATTATTCTGAACTATTCTTACAAGTCCTCGTTTTACAAGTTTTTCAACATGAACCCAGATGAGAAGCTTATAAAATGTGACTTTTATTAATTGTTAGAACAATTCATATTTAAATTTAAGTTTTTGGAGGGGTCCTATTCAAATTATGTATAAAACCTTTTTAAAATCTTAGCACTTACATTCCCAGCATTAGGGAGAGAAGGTTACTTTTTAGAAATTTTTAAATATCATGGTCTTTTTTTATTATTATCATTATTATTTTTTCAGTTTAATTTACTCATTGCGTTTTTCAATTTAATAAAATTGTAATATTTGAATAAGAAAAGGATTTTAAAATTATATTATTTATATTATAAAATTATTTCTAGCCAATTTTCACATTCTTAAGAAAAGATTATGTCTGAAGAACTATTGACAAAAGCTTTCCTGATCTCAAATAAAACGCATAGCAAGAAAGAGGCATAACGTTTAGCAAAGAGGCCGACCGCATTTTGAGTACAGTAGGATGCGTCTTTTCTGGTCTTCTAACCGGTCATGTTATCGTCGAGAATTTTTTGCTTATCAGATTTGCGAGGTTTTGATTCCAACAAGATTTATTGAAAGAATACAATGGGCAGCATGAATTCCATAAAAGCTTTATTAATACGTTAATGTATTTTTGCAGTAATTATGAGCAGTTCTCTGATCCATTTACGCAATAATCATGAAGGTAATAACGTAATCAGTTGAAGCCAAGAAACTGTGGACAGTATAACTAATGGTTCTTCACTAATTGTGTTTATTTGTGTCGACAATTTTCTGGAAAGTCTAGGTAAAAGGAACCAGTCAACAGTAAATGCCTGAAACGACTAGACCCTATAAATTAAAACAGAAAAATAAATCATAATATTCAAAATTTTTTACCATTAAAAACATCAAAATCATCAAAGTAATTTAACATCTCATCTTTCTTCTTTCTATACAGGGTGATTTACATCGAATGTAAAATACTTAAAGGGGGTATTAGAGAGGTTAAGATAAACACAAAACGTCCTATGAACATGGGTTCAAATATGAACG
>JAHWFO010104687.1:2484217-2515288 GCA_023313115.1 Rhysida immarginata
CGTTCATATTTGAACCCATGTTCATAGGACGTTTTGTGTTTATCTTAACCTCTATAATACCCCCTTTAAATATTTTACATTCGATGTAAATCACCCTGTAAATTATAACGGATGATCCGTTATAATCGTTTTAGAAATTTTTCTTTTCGTTGTGTGCTTGGCAAGACTGAAAAAATTAATTTAAATCCTATTACCGTCGTCTACCGACTACACGGGACCAACGGCTTTACTTCCCTTCCGAAGGAAGTGCGTGATCTCAGGATTTTCCCCCTGAAAAAATCCTCGTCGTCCTCGGCCAGGGTCGAACCTGCGTCCTCTGGCATCAGAGGCGATCACGCAACCCCTGAGCCACCGAGGCCGATTTTTCGGATGTATAGAACCAGTTTTGCATCAGTGCATATTTATTTATACACATGATATTTATTTATTACATGTCATATTTTGGCATTGAAAATTTCCAATGATACCTTTAGATCACGTAGCACTATTTCGATAAACTTAATGTAAGCTGCAGTTATAGAGAAGTCCGAACCGCAGAGGAGAATATATTCGTTTTCGGCATTGTTTCTCCTCAATTCTCACCGTCTGTTGGGAATGTCTTTGATGCAACTGTAAATGGTGAAATCAGGTCCAACAACAATTTCGAAGCCTGGAATAGAAAATTTTCAGGTATCGACGGCAACCATCTTCCTGTAATATGAAAAGCTTTGGATGCACTACAAAATTACTAAATTAAAGTGATTTATGTAAAAAAAAATATTAGTATATTCGTTTATTATATGCTGAAAAGCATATATTGGTTTCGCTCTGTCTGTCTGTCTGTCTGTCTGTCTGTCTGTCCGTCCGTCCGTCTGTATGTCCGACGATTTCTCGAGAATGCTTTAACTTTTTCAAGTTCTTTTTTCGCTGTTCGATAGAGACCCTTCCTGAGCTCACCTGATTAGTTTGTCGTCGAAATCGGTCTAACAGTCACGTGACTATTGAGACCCAAACCCCCCCATTAAATTTTTTTATTGGCAATATAAGGCATGTAATATGTCATTCGAACGGGAATGACGAGCACAAGACGAATATGACATTCTTTTCGAGTTTCGAAATGCTACGTCCGAGAAAATGACCCCCAAAAAGTACTTCAATGACCCCTTATTACGAGCTTTAGCTAAAGCTATATATAAGAATACAAGCATGATCAGTACCTTTATGTGCCTGGCCAGCCATCGTTTGCACGAAAACGTGAAAATAGAAGAACTTAACAGCGATATATCAACTTTTGATGAGCTCTCGTGGACCCCTTCAAGCACGTGCACTAATGTTAAGAATATGAACTTAGGGCATGTAATATATCAATCGAATCCTACCGACGAGTCATAAGTGAATACAGTGTTACTTTTTGTTTATCATTTAAGCATTGTTGATGGCAGCCTGGAGCACGTGCCCGTTATGAAGCTTTCTTGATGCACGTGCTCATTTCATTTTAAAATTCAGTGCTGTTAGGCCTATTGTTAAATGTGTTAATTAATGTTAGGGCGATGGTTAAAAATGGCTAAATAACGTTAGGCCTATAGTTAAAATGACTAAATAATGTTAGGCCTGTTGTTAAAAATGGCTGATTAATGTTAGGCTTATAGTTAAAAATGGCTAATTAAAGTTAGGCCTATTGTAAAAAATGGCTAATTTATGTTAGGCCTAGAGTTAAAATGACTAAATAATGTTAGGCCTATAGTTCAAAATGGCTAATTAATCTTAGGCCTATTGTTAAAATTGGCTAATTTATGTTAGGCCTATTGTTAAAAATGGCTAATTTATGTTAGGCCTAGAGTTAAAATGACTAAATAATGTTAGGCCTATAGTTCAAAATGACTAATTAATCTTAGACCTATTGTTAAAAATGGCTAATTAATGTTAGGCCTATTGTTAAAAATGGCTAATTTATGTTAGGCCTACAGTTAAAATGACTAAATATTGTTAGGCCTATTGTGAAAAATGGCTAATTTATGTTATGCTTATAGTTAAAAATGGCTAATTTATGTTAGGCCTACAGTTAAAATGACTAAATAATGTTAGGCCTATTGTGAAATTTAGCTAATTAATGTTAGGCCTATTGTTAAAAATGGCTAATTAATATTAGGCTTATTGTTAAAATGGCTAATTGAAGTTAGGCCTATATTTTAAAATGACGTGAATGCATATAGAATCAAAGGTATTTCCACTGTTTATTTAAACCAAGTGGAAGTAAAAGTGAGATATTAAAATTACATCTGCGTCAGAGCTAAAGCTCCTTGGAATGCTTAAAAGATTTTACCCGGCAATGCTTTGAAACTATGGTTTTTCTCTCTTGACGTTTATGATAACTTTGATCTAGCAGTGGAAAGAACATAGACCCAGTAGTTTAAAACATTTAGACGTGCGAGGATTTCATTCTCATTTCGCGCGCGTTTGGAAAGATTCGTGTGAGCGCTGCAATCGAATACGTAAATTTACATGCAGTTTTCGCCATTGCTGTATATAAAAATATTACAGTAATATTAAACAACAAATTTTTATATTCTTCTTTTCAGCATATTTGAAAATCGTTTTACGAGTTATATTCTTGTTTTTATTCGTAAAATGTAAATAAATCTTATATAAACGACCATCACATTTATAATTTATCACTTATAAATGACCATTGGGTAGTTTCAATTTTATTACTTTCTTATACATAATATAAGGAAGTATTGTAATCACGAAATATTTCGACCTCCAGATTTTCACTGATCTTCACGTTTTAGGGTCCCTAGATTACGAAAAAGTGATTTCTGGAAAATGTCTGTGTGTGTGTGTGCCCACGATAGTGTCCAAACTGCTAAAGTTATCGAGACCAAACTTTAAACTTAAGATTATAATCTTCCTCGGGAGGTCTGATTAGTTTTCCAGTGGAATCGGTGAACCGGAAGTATCAGTTTACTCCAGCGCCAAAATATAAATTTTGAAATATCTCGTTAAACATTGCGTTTATGAAAACTTTGAAGGGACTAAAAAGTGTTCCAATTTCAATTATAAACAACTTTTGTTAAGAAAATTTTTCAAAATTCCAACCGGAAGTACCAGTTTTACTCTTGTCAAAATCCAGTTTTTGGCTAATGCACAGATATAGAATAGATCGGCAATGCCATTGTGTTCGTTGAAGCCTCGCTTACGTTCCGCCGCCATCTTAGGTCACTACAGAATACGAAAAATTACAAACAAACACCATACACGTATTCAAATTGTACCTTGTTTTTTATTCTAACTTACTTAATTAACATTTTTAACATTAAAAATGTTCTAAGAAAAAGCATATGAATCGAGTACTTGCTGCTTACACGTGTAGTACGGTAAGATGGCTGGGGGTGGCCGTGGCCTGGTTGTCTCGTCGGTTGGCTTGCCAATCGATGGAGTTCAGCAACTTCAGGCGCGGCCTGCTGCTGGTTGGGTGACGGCCAGGGCTTGAGGGCTACTGCTGGCGGGACAGCTATTTGGGGCGCGGCTGTTGAGGGACTTCAGTCTGACCCATTTGCCGATTGACCATAGCTGGTTTTCCAGCAGCCTCTAGTTCGTTTATCCCCAGCAGCTCTTCCATAATTAAACTCCCCGTGCTTCGGAGGG
The DNA here is from genome assembly GCA_023313115.1 of Rhysida immarginata. Taxonomy (NCBI): domain Eukaryota; kingdom Metazoa; phylum Arthropoda; class Chilopoda; order Scolopendromorpha; family Scolopendridae; genus Rhysida; species Rhysida immarginata. The sequence goes on from JAHWFO010104687.1 coordinate 2,487,845, forward strand.
CACGTTAAGCCGTCGGTCCCGGCTGCTACTGTCATCTCGTAGCAGTCGTTATTTAATGGGATGGCGCAAAACTCCCTCGTAGGATACTAGATACGGTAAGATGGCGGCAGCGACTTCACTAGCGCCAATGAGTAGTGGTGTGCGATCCATCGAAAACTATCGATGGTTTTGTTCGTCGATCAATCGAAATTTCGATGGTTTTCCAAAACATCTGTGCCTGCAGAAAGACTTTTTTCAAAAGCAGGTTGCACCATTGGAAGAAAAAGGACCATGTTAAGTCCAAAGCATTTGGAGAAATTGTTGGTTTTACAATCGATGCCTTTGAATGTCTTGCATAAATTTTGTTAAACCCAACTTTTACATTTGTCAAATTATCAGTAATAAAATATTTGTTGTAGTCTAAGCTTTATCTATGTGATTTTATGCTATTTTAATGAGATAAAAAAATTAAAAGAACCATCGATTGTGTTTCGATGATGGTTCATACCATCGATAGTGGTTTTTAAACCATCGCACACAACTACCAATGAGAAAGATATGGGCATTCGACAATCGACAATCGAACAATGCAGGGAAAACGAGACGAGTGGTCCGAAAGCAACGCTTTCACTGCCATACTCATCCAGGAAGTAACCAGGGGAAGTACACTGAATTAGGCAAGAAGCCAAATGAAACCTAGTTAAGTCATCCAGAGGATAAGATGGGGTCCTTTGCTATAAGGACGATAGAGTTGATTGTTGATTGACGAGGAGCACGAGGAGCTATGAGATCCAGTATTCGGGAAAGATGGCCTTTTGGATGTCGTCGAAATTGATGTCCAGAACGTGTCGAGGCCTGCGATGCCTGAGGAAACTTCTAAACGTGAGCGGGTGTTCCAGAATATCTGCAACCAGAGGATTTGGATGGTCCTTGATCGGTATGGGCATTGCCGATCTATTCCTTTATATCTGTGGGCTAATGGGCCTTTTTACCCCGAGACTTGAGCGAGACGATACGTCATTCCTATGTGGCACTAAAACGAGGCTCGAGGGAAAGCCCTCTTCAAAATAAACATTGCTTCAAGGTGAAAAGTGCTTGTAAAACAGTCTGACCAGATAAAAAATGAGGTGTGGTCACCACCCGACTTTCTTATATATAAATGTCCTGGTCCAAATATAAAAAAAAATAAAACAGTTGTCTAAAATGGCTGCTTCCGATAGAAATTTTGAAAAAGTTTGTGAATAAAAGTTACTTCAAATTAGCCTCTAAACACTTTGGTATAGATTCTAAATTTCCTATACCATCTTTCGCCTGTATGAGCAAAAAACAGGATTTTGTCAAGAGTAGAACTGGTACTTCCGGTTGGAATTTTGAAAAATTTTGTTAACAAAAGTTGTTTAAAATTAGCTTCTAAACACTTTTGTATACTTTACAAATTTTCCTGTACCGTCTTATTTCGCCTGAATTAGCCAAAATCTGGATTTTCACAAGAGTAAAACTGGCACTTCCGGTTGGAATTTTGAAAAATTTTCTTAACAAACTAGTTGTTACTCGCGGCTTCGCCCGCCCGCGCCATCTGTTGAGGGGAATTACAAAGCAAAAGCAGATAATTTTAAATGAAAACCCCAGATAGTGGGGAAGGGGGGGGGGGTCGTAGGGGGCTGATTTTTGGCGATAGAGCAGGTCCGTTATTGATAAGCCTTCCCTGAAAATTTCAAGTCGCTAGCTCAAACCGTCTAGGAGGAGATAGAATTACAGATAAATAAATAAATACACGCAAGAGTTTTAGTATATTATATACTGTACATAGAAGTTGGCTAAAATTAACTTCTAAATATTTTTTATACTGCACAAATTTTCCTACAACGTCTTATTTCGCCTGAATTAGCCAAAAGCTGGATTTTCACAAGAGTAAAACTGGTACTTCCGTTTGTAATTTTGAAAACTTTTCTTAACAAAAGTTGTTTAAAATTGAAATTGCAACACTTTTCAATCATTTCAAAATTTTCATAAACGCAATGGTTAATGAGATATTTCAAAATTTATATTTTGGCGCTGTAGTAAACTGATACTTCCGGTTTACCAATTCCACTGGAAAACTAATCAGACCTCCCGAGGAAGATTTTAATCTTAAGTTTAAAGTTTGGTCTCGATAGCTTTAGCCGTTTGGACGCTATCGTGGACACACCAAGACCGAAAGGCAGGTTTCACCTCGTCGTCAGAACGCAACTCATGCCCCTTAAGGTGCTCTTTCCTCTTTGGGAAGTGGTGAAAGTCTTTCATTTTTGAACTGCAGTTTTTCATCTTTGAACTGTAGGCGCTGCAACCCCCTCTGATGTGTGGCGATCGTGTGCGGGCGGGCGTTATCGTGCTGCAGAAGAGGATCCAAAGCTACCATTCAATCCTCTTGTCGACGACAACCCCGGAATTCCTCTCCGACGGGTTCACCCGACTAGTCACGCGTTGGTACAATGCGTGGAAAGGGATGGGGACTATGTCGAAAAGTGAATAGTGCATTACATAGAGGAGAAATGTGAGTATCAGATACAAAACGGATTTTGAAAATCGGTTAAAAAATAAAAAAGTTACAGCCATGGAGGCATTACTTTTCAGCCCACCCTCGTATTTACTTTATTTAGGACATTAACAATTAAAAAAGAGATTTATTAAATTTAATTATTAATAAATCTCTTATATAATTACTAATCGAAATTTACACATTTGTCCTGACTGAAAATGTTCCTGGGCTGATGAGGTGATTCATAGTACTGTATATTAATTTCGGATAATGTACCAGAAAATGTGGACAAGGTTTAACGGGACAATAAGGGAGAAGACAGTTCCACAAAAAATATTTTAATTAAAAAAAATTGGTGGAATTGTGTCTTCTATCTTTTTGTCAGGCGATTCATAATTTTATAAAGTGCTGTTGTTCTGCTGTTCACTATGGTTGATTTTTCTTAAAAAATGATAAAATTATGCTGATAAACAGTTATGCTAACCAAGATGCTAAAGGCTTATAATTTATGCCAGTTTAGCATAATTATGTTAGATCTGGCCACACTGTTTTAAAACGAAGAAATGAACACTACTCGATTAGTTTAACAGTTTTGCCAGACATAAATTTTAGTACAGTAACTAAATGGCTGGGAAGATTTAATAACAAGGCATGTAACAAGTTTTTCAGAATTTTATATTTTTGATTTTGAAGGTAATTTTATGAAAAATTATTTTTAAGAGCATGGACTTAAAATATATTCATGTGGAAAATTTATACAGAATTAAAATAAAACAATTGATTTATTTTTTGGAAAAAATTGAATTCATTATTTTCGTAAAAAAATACCATCATTTTATAAATACTCGGCATAATGAAGATTAGCCTTATGAATAAGTAATTGCACGTTTATATATTATGCAAACATAAAGTGCTTTTTATTTTTCATTATTTATCTTTAATTGTAATTGAACATTTTAAGTTAAAATTAAATATATATAAAAATTAAATATATTAAAAATAAATTGATCTTTATTTAAACACAAAAAGCTTATTACCATTGAATTAAAAAATTTTCATTTTTTTATTTAGTTTGTAATTGTATGTAATGATAGCAATTTTGTATTTTATGAAATGCAATTATTATAAAGGCCAAAGCACTAAAAAGTTTGTACAAAATTGAACCATAAAGTATAAAAAACCGCGACACAATCAATCGACAATCGAACAGCGCAGGGAAGAAAAAAAACAAAACGAGCGGTCCGGAAGCTGTGCTTCCACTGCCATACTCAACCGAGATATGACATGAGTGGGATTTCGGGCACAAGTCATGATGGGCACATCGTCAGCAAATAGGTATAATTCGCACTTTGTAAATGCTGGGAAGTCGTGAATGAAGAAGTTGAACAACGCAGGGCCCAGGACAGAGCCTTGGGGGACACCAGCCTTGATGTCACAAGGGTTAGACATGGAGCAGCCAACCTTGACACGAAAAGTCCTGTTTGACAGAAAGGAACTAATCAAAGCGATCAGCTCGTCAGGAAAGCCATAAGTAATCATCTTGTATCTCAGGCCGTTATGCCAGACCTGATCAAAAGCCTTCCGTACATCTAGAAAGATAAGACCACCGTATTTGGCGCAATTAAGGGGAGTGTTTAGATCAGCAACAAGCCTCCAAAGCTGTAGTTGGCAAGACTGACCCGGGCGAAACCCGAATTGCTCCTCGCGAACAAGATTATTGGCCACGCAGAAAGCATTAAACCTCCTTAGAATAACACGTTCAAGGACTTTTGACATCGTAGGTAGTAAGCTTATGGGCCTGTAGCTGACAGCGAGGGCAGGGTTCACACCAGGCTTCGGTATCGTAACGATGACGGACTCCTTCCACTTGTCAGGGAAGTATCCATGTCTCCAGCAGTCACTTATGACCCTGGTAATAATCGAGACGGCACTAGGAGGCAAGTTCTTAAGGGCACTGTTTGTGATAGAATCCAAACCTGCTGCTTTCCTGCTTTTAAGATGCTTTATGATGTCGGAGATTTCATTTGTGCTAATAATTTCCTCATGCGTAGGAACACTCTGGGATGGTTCATAGGAGATACACACATCGTTGACAAGTTGAGTATTTGAGCGACTATCGGGGTTTTCTTCACAAGGTGTGGTAAACTGCTTTTCCGGGGAGTCGGCGATCAGTTGAGCTTTATCACGATCACTGGTGACAACATCACCACCTGTAGTAAGCAGTGGTGGCAAGTTGATGGGTCTGTTTCCTTTTAAGGCCCTTACAGTACCCCAGAGCGAGTTGTCCTGGACTGACAAGGATTTAAGTTTTTCGTTCCACCTCTGACTTCGTAGAGCTTTAACCTCTTCCTGGACCTTCCGAGAAAGCCTGTTATACTTTGTCTTGTAAAAGGGTAGTCGCTTACGCTGCCATAATCTTCTATAGGTATTCCTTTCAAGAATAAGCCGTCTGATATAGGGAGGAAGGTCAAGATGTTCAGGACGCTTTCGATCAGCAGTGGAGGCACTGGAACAACTAGCCTCATGGATAACACTAGTGATAGAACTAATATTTGTGTTGATGTCATCGTTGGCAATAACCTCTTTGTATGGGATGCTTTTTTCGCGAAGAATATCTCTGAAGAGTTTCCAGTCCTACTTGGAGCGAAGCCCAATCTTCATATCGATGTCCATACCCTCAAAGATAAGCATCACTGGTCGATGGTCAGAGGATAAGTCATCTACTGTAAATATATTATAGGGCTTGAAGAACCCTTTAAAAACAACGATGTCCAGCACGTCACTAACAGGTGAGTGGTCACAGTAGTAGGTGTCTTCAAGGGGACCAGCAACAAAGGTGTTAATTTCGTTCAATGTATATCCATATAAGATATTGCCATTTTGATTGGGGCATTTAGAGTTCCATGCATGATGCTTAGCATTTAAGTCGCCCGCCATTACAACCGGAATGGGTCCGGACAGCAGATCGTCGAGTTCGCATGGACTAAGCTTGTGCTTAGGCGAGTTATACAGGGTGTAAATTTTAAGTTGACAAAGCAGAATAACTCGAAAAATAAGCTTCACACGAAAAAATGCGTAGAATCCAAAGTTGATTATTTTCGAGGGGGCATCTGCTGGTGCTAAAATTAGCCCACCCCCCCCGGCCCCTGGGGGTGGGGCGGGGGGCAACTTTAAAATTTCAAATGGGAACCCCTATTTTTTATTGCAGATTCAGGTCCTACATAAAAAACTACGTACATTTTGTCTGAAACATTTTTTTTATTTTTGGTAGATGGCGCTGTAATTCAAGAAAATCCATTTTCTCATTTTTGCGTGGAAATGGTTACGGAGAAATAAAAAATACTTATTTACTTCGTAAATTTTGCCGCAAAGTTATTATTTTATTATTTTTTGCCGCGGATTAGGATAATTTTGTTTTGTTTCGTGGTCATGAGGCCACACAACTTTATAATTATCAAACAAATCAACTGATTAGCTAACTAACTAACCGAACATCCTACGTACTAACGAGTGAACTCATTAACTAACAGAGTAAAAAAGTAAAAGACTGTGTAAAGATGAAGTTATTCCCGTTTAAGATTTGGTGGTCCTTAAAAGGACCGATTGTTTTCGTTTTATTTTTTCTTATTTGCAAATACTTGCAAGTAAATGAATTTCGGGGTGCTTGTATTTCCAGTGAGTCCCCTCGCCTCTCACTTTCGGCCTGCTTGTTGTCCTTAAATCCCTTGCATCTCGCCGTTTTATGAAATTAAATGTTCAAATTGATGACCTCCAACTTCGATGCATTTATTGACTCGTTTTGTAAATTCCTGAACACATCTTGATAACATGTCTGGTGTAATTGCAGCGCAAGCATCTCTTATTCTTTGAATCATGTTTTCGCGAGTGGTTGGCGTTTCCTTATAAACGATATCTTTGAGGTAACCCCATAAGAAAAAATCTGGCGATGTAAGGTCAGGCGATCTGGCTGGCCAATTCACAGGACCTTCCCTGCCGATCCAGCGACCATGGTAAAGTCGATGTAGTACTTCGCGCGCTACTAATGAATAATGCGCTGGACAACCATCATGTTGAAACCACATGTGTTGTCGAAGTTCAATACTCAGGTCTTCAAGTAGATCTGGTAGTTCATTTTCAAGTAGGTTACGATATTTGTTGCCATTCAAATTACCGTCTATAAAATATGGACCGATAAGTTTATCGCCAATTATCCCACACCAAACATTAATTGACCAAGGTCGCTGATGGTTGACTTCTCGAATCCAGTGTGGGTTCTGTTCACTCCAGTAATGCATGTTATGTCGATTAACTTCCCCGTGGTTTGTGAATGTTGACTCATCGGAGAAAAGAACTCGTGCAAAAAAATGTTGGTTTGTTTGCATCTGCTGAAGTGCCCAGTGACAAAACGTTAGACGGTTTTGGTGGTCATTGCCATGTAGTTCCTGATGCATAGATACATGATATGGATGAAATTTGTGGAGCTTCAGCATTTTCCAAACACTCATATGTGAAATTCCTGATTGCCTTGATATTTCTCTTGTGCTCGCATGTGGATTATGAGCCACAGCAGCTAGGACTGACACTTGATTGTTTTCTCCACAAACAGTAGCTGCACGGGTTCTTTTTTTCTGGTTCACACTACCTTCCGCAGTAAATTGTTTAATAACTCGAACAAAAGAAGACCGTGATCGCGTTTGGCCAGGAAAACGCTGAGCATAAAGCGCGACTGCATTATCAAAATTTCTCCCACTTTCTCCATAAATGTACACCATCTCAATTTTTTCTTCCACAGAAAGATAATTCATAATGTAAATTCAAAAGCAATACGGCGTTGTACACTCACAAAAACAGTTGAAAAATTACAATCTTTTCTTCTAAAGATCAGAATTTAAAATGTAAACATTCTGAAAAAAATGCCAATGTTTACGTTATTTGTTTGTTGACGAAATGTCTTCAAATTACATTGTAGTTAAAACAATGTAGGAATCGAAATGAATAATAAATTAGTTATTTCCACGCAAAAATGAGAAAATGGATTTTCTTGAATTACAGCGCCATCTACCAAAAATAAAAAAAAATGTTTCAGACAAAATGTACGTAGTTTTTTATGTAGGACCTGAATCTGCAATAAAAAATAGGGGTTCCCATTTGAAATTTTAAAGTTGCCCCCCGCCCCACCCCCAGGGGCCGGGGGGGGGTGGGTGGGCTAATTTTAGCACCAGCAGATGCCCCCTCGAAAATAATCAACTTTGGATTCTACGCATTTTTTCGTGTGAAGCTTATTTTTCGAGTTATTCTGCTTTGTCAACTTAAAATTTACACCCTGTATAATGAGACAAACTTAATTTCGCCTGCGTTAGCATCACTTATAATAACGGAAACGGCTTCCATACCTATATAGTCGGGAGTGATAGTCTCACGATGATCAAACCGCGACACCACTTCACTTCTTCTTATAGATCATGGGATTTTCTTCCCTCCAGCCTCGGTTTCAATCGCACATGGGATGACGTAATACAGGAAATCTCGTGAGCGGGCAGAAGGCGAAATAAGACGGTATAGGAAAATTTGTGAATATACAAAAGTATTTAGAAGTTAATTTTAACAATTTTTGTTTACGAAATTTTTCAAAATTCCAACCGGAAGTACCAGTTCTACTCTTGTCAAAATCCAGTTTTTTGTTAATATAGGCGAAATAAGACGGAATAGGAAATTTTAAAAAGTATACAAAAGTGCTTAAAAGCTAATTGTAAACAACCTTTGTTAATATTTTTCAAAATCCCAACCGGAAGTACCAGTTTTACTCTCTTCAAAATCCAGTGTTTTGCTAAAATAGGCGAAAGAAAATGGCATAGGAAAATTTGGAATCTATACCAAAGTGTTTGGAAGCTAATTTGAAGTAACTTTTATTCACAAAATTTCTATCGGAAGTAGCCATTTTAGACAGTTGTTTAATTTTTTTCTGTATTTGGACCAGGACGTTTACGTATAAAAAAGTCGGGTGGTGACCACACCTCGTTTTTTTTTTAATTTTATTTAGAAGATGGGACCGTTTTCTCCGGGGACTATTTATCCTACACCCCACAACGACGAGTTATGACACCCCATAACGACGAGTGTATGACACCCCTCCCCCGGCTTAATTGGGCAAAAATCCACACAGCTTACGCTCTAAATTGGTAAAAAGCTGGGGTTAAACTTGTTCGTTTACTTGTTAAAGAACTGCTTCGCATCAAAATAGGGTAATATTCGACGGGTACAACAGGGAATATCGCCGAAAATCTGCGGGAACTTGAAAAGCGGTGAATGGAAGACTATAAAGATTTTCTTATTTATGATAAGAGACCTAAATCCTTTCTGCAAAAGCTCAAAGCATATATGAGGAATATTAACTTCAGTAACGAACAAATGCGAGGTTCTTGGGTTTCAATCCAGATCTAATAACGATCATGGCTGAGTTCGAACCGTCCATGATCAACTTTAGGATCTCAAGTCGTGGCTGCTGTATATATATAATATGTTGTCGAAGGGCTTCAAGAGATTTAGTCGCGTATTTTAGTAGACTACGAGGCACCTATCGCCAGATTTAGCCTCCAGCTCGCCCCGACGGCACAAATCCCCCGATGGTTATGAGATTGATTCCATCTATATTATTTCCGCCATCGATAACGAGGATCGCACCAATAATTTTTGCGAGAGTTGGAATTTTATCTTCAACAGCTTGGTGGGGGATCAGCACAAAAACCACACCGGGCATTAACTCCCCGGACTAAACCGCACATGGACAAAAACACCTATGATGCCGGATGACATTCGCCTCATACTATAATTTCATTTATCCATCACTTTCAGAAAAAAATTAAATAGATGCATAAAATTATTGCACAAAATTGATCACATGCAATAAGTTAAATTTGTATTACTTAAAAATTAAAAAATAATTCATAAAGCTCCAATCCTGCAATCCAAATAAGTCTGATTGCGTCGTGGTTGTTTCTGTCACCTCACATGGCGACGAGTACAGAGTCTGGATTTACAGCAAGTATATATGGATGATGACAGTTAGACTCTTTTGTGGGATGTTAGATGGAATCGATTATTTTGCGTAAAATATCGAAAGGCTTCAAGATTACTCGATTACTTCAGTAGCACTTACGTGCGAGGCACCTATCGCCGGATTCAGCCTAACGGTACAGTTTCCCCGTTGGTTATTAGCTCCATTCCACCTTTGTTTCCGCAGCAGCTCTGGAATGTCCACCAAGCCACTCTTGACGACGGGGATCGTACTAATAATTTGTGCGAGAGTTGGAATTTGTCTTTCAACCATTTGGCGGGGCACATTCATCCAACCGTTTGAAAAGCCATTCAAATTATCCGGGGAAAAAAAAAAATCAGTGTTTGGTTGAAATCTCTCTTCTCAACTTCCTATGATGCGAATTACATCTGGCATCATAGGAAGTTTTGTCCAGAGTGGTTTTTGGCATGCGGAGTTTCTGTCCATCGGAGGTTTAGTTCGGGGAGTTAATATCTGTGTGGTTTTAGCCTGTTTTCGCCAGGACTTTGTACACGAAAAGAGGGCTTTGGCATAATTTTTGTACGATATTAGACGCTCAATCAGACCGATCTGAATTAAATTTACAATTCCGTTAATAAAAATTTAATTTTTTGTATTATTTAGTTAATTTTGTTCGATACTTTTTAGAGATATTAATTTTTTTCTGAAAAAAGAAAATTTAAAACAATTATAGCATTTTGGGATCCGGCCACGAAACTCTCATAGCGAAAGGACGTAACCCTGAAACCAAGCCTCTAATTAAAAAATATCTTATTAAGATAACAATTTCATCGGGTAATCAGTTTGGTTTCCTCGTTTTTATAATTTTTCTTCTAACGTTAATTAAAATAAGATCGGCCATCGCATTGGCGAGAGAATTTCAATCCGCAAGGGGAAACATACTGTAAGGTTCAATATTGTGGAATAGTGTAAAACCATATCGATCCATTTCCCCTTATGAATAATTTTACATATGAAAAAAAAAAAAAAAACAGTTCAAAACACTATTTTAAGAAATCGTTTCATAATATGCTATGGCGTTATGAATTTAACATAGTTTGAGAGTAAGCTTATATTATGATGTCACTTTATTAACGATTTTCTATTATTATATATAATAAAACATTTTCATAAAGAGCATCCCACAAAATCTGTCATTATACAGAATATTAGCATTAATTTCTCACTTTAAATAGCATCGATGTCCTCGGCAGTTATGCACATAATAAACAAATGTAAAATTATTTCACACCATTAATTTCTTAAAAGATTAAATATGTTGATGTGTCGTTATTCAAAAATTCATTCGAACACTAGAATCTTCTTTCCATTTATTTTTGCGGAATTCCGCTACGCAATATTATGATCAATCGGCATCATGATTAATCCCACTCCTCGCTTTCTTCAATCGAATAATCTAAATAATAGGTTTTAGGCTAGCATTAAATAATTCCTTAACAATGTTTCCATTACATACGGGTATATGATAAGAAAGATATTTGCATTAATCGATTTCGAAAAGGCATAAAAATAGTGAAAATTAAAATACTATTTATTCTTTATGCCTAGATATTAGAATTGCGTCTAACTTGAGTTATTAATTAATTTTGAATAGCTACAACCCCTTGCTGAATATTACATGTAAACGATGATATTTAAATGCGAAAAACTGCATTTCATAAACTGATTTCATTGCTTTTCTTCTTAATGGGTAAAAAAACCTTTCAATCATAATTTGCAAAACTCATGATTTTGATCTTTCCTTGCTAAATTTTCACAATGCAGCTTACATTAAATCTAAAACCAATTTCGGTAATTCTGTATGACACCGAATTACGGGCATCATAATGCTATATAATTCAGTATGACGCTGAAATATAACTTATGATATGGACAGCGGAAATTTAAAAGCTGAAAATGAAAAGCTCCTTTGACTCTCTAGAAGTCTAATTTTAAATATGCTGATAGTCTAAATGACTTTATACTTAATTACGATTATCCACATACCTCTTTATTATGTGAATATTTGCATAAAATGCACGAAATTATATGCTTATTTGAGATAAATCGACAATCGAACAGTGAAGTGTACATTCGTTAGGATGGGACGAAAGCAGCGCTTTCACAAAGCTCATCTACCAGAATAAACTCCAAATGAAATACACTGAGGTAGTCAAGAAGCCTAACCAACCCAAGCGGTCTTCCATATTATACAAAAAAGAAAATAAGATTGACGATTGTCAGAAACAAAATACAAACGAAATTTAAAAAAAACACAAGGAGAAAGAAGATTATCACTTCTTCCAGTAGTCTGGGAAAGAGACGTTGCTAATATCTTCAAAATTGATGTCAAGAACGTGCCTCGGTTTACGATAGTGCTGCGCGATGTCGATGTTGAACATCGACACATCGATGTTTTTCCTGCTACTGCATTATCGATGTTGTTAATTGTGGAAACAGTACCAAACTGACAAAGAAATAAAATGTGTCGCCAGATCATTTTTGTGTATTCCGGCTACTTCAGTTGCCTCCGAAAGGCTTTTTTCGAAGGCTGGAACATTGATATCAAAAAAAAAAGGAATGCAATAAGCCGAAAAAATGTAAATTTTACTTTGTTTTTAAACAAAAACTTAACTTAAAATGACTTTTAAATTGATGAAATGTGTAAATTTTGTTTAATTTTTAAACAAAAATACAAGTTAAAATAAACGAAATTTGAGACAAATTAGCTAGGAAGTATTATTTCATAAAATAAACACTGCACTTGAAGTTTTTTTAACATATCTTATATCGATTCCAAAATCGATTTAACATCGAATGTTTTTGGAAACATCGATGTGTTTGAACATCGAATGTTTTCTGCAAATCGCGCAGCACTAGTTTACGATACTTCGTATGCCAGCCTATTTGAGATAAATAAATAATTGAAATATTAAAAACATTACCATAAAGCAAATTTCCTTTAACTGGAAATTGGCAGTAGGACATATTGACAGCTGGATGCTTTAATTGGTTGTTTTTCAAAAACCAAAACGGCGTCGACCAATCATTGAGCGAGCTTGCAGGTTATAAATAGTCTGGAGAAAGCTGCTCGAGTCATTCAGTTCTCTTCTTCACTCGATTCTCCTCTTGGAGTCTTTAGCAATCTCTGAACTTAATAATTATGGCCCGTACGAAGCAAACCGCCCGAAAATCAACTGGTGGCAAGGCACCGCGTAAGCAACTGGCAACCAAAGCAGCCCGTAAGACTGCACCCGCCACCGGAGGAGTCAAGAAACCGCATCGCTTCAGACCTGGAACCGTCGCCCTCCGGGAAATTCGTCGATTCCAGAAGACTGCCGAATTGCTGATTCGCAAGCTCCCTTTTCAGCGGCTAGTTCGTGAGATCGCCCAGATATTCAAAATCGATCTCCGCTTTCAGAGTTCCGCTGTCATGGCCCTTCAGGAGTCTAGCGAAGCTTACTTGGTAGGCCTATTCGAAGACACAAACTTGTGCGCCATTCACGCAAAGCGTGTCACCATCATGCCCAAAGATATTCAGCTTGCCAAACGCATCCGAGGAGAGCGTGATTAAGATGAAGTATTTTAAGAAGAAACCCAAAGGGCCCTTTTTAGGGCCACCATTCATTATGGAAGAGATTATTGAGATTTTGTTCCTCATTTTTTTTGTCATTTTAAGTACATTCTTTCTGCTAATATAATTTGAATTTATTTTTTGACAGGTAACAATGTCTTTTTATACAGGTTATGATTTGGGCATGGCTTTCAGGACAGTGTAATTGTAAGCATGTTTTCAATATGAAAAAAATACAACGATAATCAAGACAAATTTGCAACATGCAATGTATCCGAATAAGCTTGTTTTCAATAAAATAGTTTGCTTGGTTGTGGATCCTTCTATATTGGATTCAAAGAAAACTTTCAATAAAAGAGATCATGGATAAATTCAGTTGGTTTTTCTTATTACAATCTTTGATATCTGTAGTATTTCCGGACGATCATCATTATGACAAATTGATTTTTAAGCGAGTCAGCATTGACCTGTGCTTGGTCTTAGTGCTGGCGTCTAAAAATGGTAGTATGTTCATGACTTTGAAATTTTTTTTCAAGATCTGAAAAGTATGCTAGTGAAAATGAAGTAACGTAACAACAATTTAGTAACTAGTATTTTGAAGCATTCACTGACGTATCGGAAGCGAGGAAGAGTTGTGAATGCTAATTTTGAGGACATTAACAATGTGTCCATCCCGGATTTTTGGGTAATGTGATTATTCCCCCGTTTTTATTTTCTGCTCCTGTTGTGTTTCATTTTTGTGAATTTTTTTTTAGGTTACCAATCGTCAGTCTTATTCTACAACTTGTATTTTGCGGATGACTTGGATCCATCAGAATTCTTGCCAATATCAGTGTATCTATACTGCTTCTTCCCCCCCCCCCCTCTTTAGAACAAATATACACTCCGCTGTTCGATTGTCAGTTAATCTGTAACATCTGATGATAGCTTCTTAGCAGGCGAGATGTACAGAGTGCGCCATTAAAATTTTCTTGTGGGGTTTCCGGCTCTTTCACTTATTTTGCTGCTTCTCTTCTCACTGAATGTATAAATGTTGAAATCTCTGTAGGACGTAATGAGATAGACACCAATTATAATAAGATGTAACAATTCCTCAAAGATTGGTTCTCTGGTCTGTCGTTAAAAGGTAATGAGCGCGTAATTGAAAGTGATGAAGCCATAATTGAATCAACTGAAATCGAGGGAAGGGATCTTCAACCGATGGAAATTGTCCTTGCTGGCTTAGGGACAAATGATAATATTGTTAATGACCCGGTGAGTCCGAACCGAACATGAAAATCGATTATTGACCACAACAATGATGCAAATGAATAATTAAGTCCGTTAAGTTAGTAACACTATGTCCATTTTATTATTATTTTTTATCGAAATCGGTAAATACGAGTTTCAAAATTAGTCTCGTAACAAAAGATATTAGAATTAATGAAACATAATGTAAAAGAGTTTTCAGGTAAAAATTTGTTACAAAAATCCAATTGATATGTAAAAATATTAAGGGAAAACAAAGTTAAACATGCTCAAACTTCTCTCCTGTAAAGTTTGATAAAAGTGACATAGTATCCTATAACTTCGAGATATGGAACTGTAAAGATCAATAGAGGCTAAAAAGATTCGATAAATAGACAATGTCAAAAATGTCGTCAATAATTTTCCTTTCTGAGGTCGTGGCAAAAGTCTGCGAGGTCGTATGTTAAATCGACATTCCGTGAAACGTATTTCCCCATCTTTTAAACTCTTAGCTGGTAATGCTGGACTTTTAGCATACAAACACCAGGAGTGCTCGTTCTATGAGTATGAGCGGTAATTTTATCAAGAGTCGCGTAATTCTTCATCTCCAATAACTCTTTGATTGTCTTGCCGTGATACAAATGATGATCGGAGGAATATAAATGGCTCTTTTTTCGCCTTTCAGAATTATTTATGGGATTTATTGTGTTTTGGTTTGTTGCCATGAAGGAGGGCAACAAACCTGTCACTTATGTTGATAGTGGATTGAAAATTATCAATCCTAGTTTCTCTTTTGTTTCTCTTATTTCGTGGAGTATGCCAATCATTTCCCTCGCTATCAATAAAATCGTTGGGGTGTCTTCTCATATTAGCGAAGAAATTCGATCGTTGATTGCTTCGATAATGTCAGTCTCCATAAAATTTGCTGGAAAATTAGAACTATTAGTATTCATAGATAGATAGCGAACAATGTTGGTTCAATTTCAATGCAGCTGTCCGTACTAATAGAACCTAAATCTTGAGACGATTTATCTTATTAATAACGTCAGATCGGGAGCTGAATATTCATTGCTAATGCAAACGACAATCGACAATCGAACAGTGAAGTGTACATTTTTTCAGATGGGACGAAAGCAGCGCTTTCACAAAGCTCATCGAACCAGAATAAATTCTAAACGAAATACACTGACGTAGTCAAGAAGCCTAACCAACCCAAGCGGTCTTTCATATTATACAAAAAAGAAAATAAGATAAGATTGACGATTGTCAGAAACAAAATACAAACGAAATAAAAAACAGGGAGAAAGAAGATTATCACATCTTCCAGTAGTCCGGGAAAGAGACGTTGCTGATGTCTTCAAAGTTTATGTCAAGAATGTGCCTTGGTTTTCGAGACTTCATATGCCACTTCATATCCATTGAGTTCTTCAGTATTCCAGTCACTAGGTCATTGTCATGAATCTTCATCTTCTGCACCATAATCAAAAGGAGATCCTGTATAAACTTTCCTATGTGGACCATGTCTAAATCCGAGTGGATGGATTGGTTTTTCACAGTCCTTCTGTCAAGCTGGGCAATGGTCCTCAGGGTAACACCCTGGAATGACTGTAGCTCACTCCATCTGCTTCTACAGATAGTCGCCCACGCAGGCATGCCATAGAGGAATATGGTCCGAATAATCGACTTGTACAGAAGTAACTTATTGTCGATGCTGAGGGTGCTGTTGCGGCCCAGGAGAGTTATGAGACTGTACTTAGCCCTCTTCGCTTTGTTCAGAGCGTAGGTCACGTGACGAGTCCAAGAGAGTCTTGAGTCGATGATAACGCCAAGGTATTTGTAGTTGTCTACCCTGTCCAGTTCTTATTGAAAAGAACAAGAGAATCTGGGGGACGCTTGAACTTTCTGTTGCAGTACATAGCCTTGCATTTTCCGACATTAAAGGTTCAGCTTCCAGCAGTTAAACTAGTCTTCAAACATCTTCAAGGCGTGCTGCAGACGAGTGATAACGTGAGCCGGCTTGTGTGCCCATGTCATAATAGCAGTATCGTCAGCATAGAAATATAGAATACAATTTTTAGGATTCGGGAAATCATGCACAAAATAATTAAATAGCACGGGCCCGAGGACAGAACCTTGAGGGACACTGGCCTTTACAACACGGGGCGTGGATAGATTTTCACCAACTTTAGCTTGGTATGACCTGTCAGTGAGAAAGGATTTCACCATCAAAATCAAATCAGGAGGAAACCCGTCTCTAATCATCTTGTAGACAAGGCCCCCCATGCCACACTTGGTCAAAAACTTTACTGACATCGAGGAATACCACTTCGCAGTACCTGGAAAGGTTTAAGGGGGTGCTCAGGTCTTCTACGAGCCTCCATATCTGCATCTGACAAGAGTGGGCGGCACGAAAGCCAAACTGATCTTTCCGAAGAATATCATTGGCGAGACAGTGGTCTTGGAATCTGACGAGGATAGTTTTCTCCAAAACTTTAGACATTGAGTGGAGCAGACTAATAGGTCGGTAGCTCGAGGGAATTCCTGGATTTTGTCCCTGCTTGGGGATACTCAAAACAATAGATTGTTTCCAAGATGCAGGGAAGTAGGAAAATTTCCAGCAGTCGCCAATGATATTGGTGAGAAAGTCAATAAAGTTCTTTGGGAGATTCATAAGGGCGTTATTGCTCACCTTGTATCTCTTCCTGGAGCCTTCTTTTTCAGTTTACTTATGATGGTGACGTTCTCTCCGGCCTCGATGTTGTTCTTCGTTAAATGCTGCGGGATTTCATCAAAGTTGACAAGACCATCTTCCACACGCTGAGACATGATTTGACTCTTGGGATTGTTGTTGATAGGAGTAACAAATTGCATTTCAAGTGAATCTGCATTGACTTGGGCCTTGTCCTGGTCAGTTTGCACATAGTCACCTTGTGGTGTACGGAGTGGAGGAAGCGTATTGTTCTTCTTCTTCTGTAAAGCTCTGACCATACTCCAAATGGAATTGTCGCGAGCGGACAAGCTTTTGAGTTTGTCATTCCATCTAGCGTCACGAAGCTCTTTTATCTCCTCTTGGACTCTTCGCACTAGCCTGTTGTACTTGGTTTTGAGCCAAGGTTCCCGATAGCGTTGCCATAGTCTACGGGTCCTGTTTCTTTCAGCAATTAGGCGTTGGATTCCAGGAGTAAGTTGGATTCGATGAGGTTTATTCTCTGATGGATAGTTACTAGCTTCTATGGCACTGTTAATATGGTGATGTCTTCAACATGTTGATCGATGTCCTCCGTACAGTACGCAGCGTCGGGATGGTAGCCATAATCCTTAAGAATATCTTTGTAGAGCTTCCAGTCTTGATGATGTACGAGTTCCTCTCGGAAATTTATGTCAACATTGTCAAAGTTCAACGCCACAGGCTTGTGGTCAGAAGGTCATCAATTGTGAAGATATTGTATGGTTTGAAGAAACCCTTCAAGAGCGAGATGTCCAAAACGTCACTAGTAGGGGAGTGGTCGCAGTAGTAGGTGTCCTCCACAGGTCCAGCAGCGATGATGTCTTCTTTTCCTTGTATGTACCTATTGTAACGCTCCCCCCCCCCCTTTAGATAACTATTGAACAGGCTGGGACGTAGCAAAACAAAAAAATTAATTAAAACTAAACGTGAAAGTTTTATTAATTAAATCCCCACTTAAATGCTTTCTTAAATAAAAGATGGAAAACTATCCCCCCCAAAAAATGAATACTAAAATTCTATAATAAAAAACAAGAATAAATATCACAGTAAATACGTTTAGCCCTTGTCTGGTGAAGATAGATTTATTTACAAATAAAAATCAATCAGGACAAATATTACAATAAACGAGCTGCCAAAATCAATAAGATAAATACACAAGGCAAACAAATACTTCTTCTACATTCTCTCTTGGATTCACAATAAGAAGCAGTTCGCTGATTCGATTTTCTAAATGGTACAAGTCAAAGTGACGATTTACCGCACTACAGCTTTAGTCTCAGGAACCTACAGCCGACAAGAGTAAAGTAAAAAAAAAAAATGACAAGCACAAGAGGTAACAAAGAAAAAAGGACATAATATTCAGATATGAAGGCAATATACTAACTTCAAGAGAGACACACGGAATTGACTCAGAGGTAAAATTAAACGAAATTAAGTTAACTCTAGAACGGCTAATCATCCTTTTCCGTTAGTGTAACTCATCCGTTACTCAAGCCGTCAATTTTAACAGGCCGGCTAATCCAAATCAAACATCTAACCTTAACCAGGAATCAGAAGATATTCTCTGAGCTCAAATCCGACAGGCCACTCCTAAGTCAGCTTTGGCGCTGCGTACGGTGCATAAAGCTCGTTCCTATTGCCAGCAAAAAAAAAATAACTGCACAAGTATGAATAACATTTCAAATAAAATAATACCACACTTATAGAACAAAATCATGCATAAAATAACAAACTACCATATTCGAGTTTAAATCAAAAATCCAAAAATAAATAAACCATTGTCTATATTATTAACCACGGATTTTCTTCATAAAGTAAACCGGAGTCATCAGTCCTATCACGGAGAGTCGACGGTCAAAACTCCCGAGCCGAATTCTATTGTGGAAGCATGTACCAGTTCCAGAATCTACTATTTGCAATTATAATCGAAACGCTACACAGGAAGGCGTCGTGTAGACCTTTTGTATGGGAGGTCTACTGTAACCCTGTTTGGATAGGAAAAAAGTTACATAATAATTAAAATGAAGCAACTCCAAAATTACTGGTCATAGTCTTCGAGGAGTCTTCGAGCCTTTATTCACCATAAGCAAACTATATCCTCTGCAGTTGCTAATAATGGTCCATATTCCATATGATCAATCAGTCATCAGGGTCGGAGCTCTCAGCGGAGCAGGCCGGAGGTGATCCTTTCATCTTCTCCGAGCTGGTTGAAGTCACTGACTCTTTCTGGCTCTCTTTCCTCACCAACTCAGTTTGGTAAACAATACCTTTTACCTCACGCAAAACGTGCCACGACTCACGCTCAATCTAGCACGGCTTTCAACAAAGTAATTGACTAAATCAATTACGGTAGAAACATTGTTTACAAAAAATTAACATCAGATAATAAAATAAATGCGAAAAAATGAAAATAAAAATGATAATTAACTAAAATAACCGAATAAGGCTTAAATACAAAAATACAGATAACAAAAAAACTCAAACACATATAGATCAAAACTAAAATAAATACAACAAAATAACTTATCAGATGGAAAAAAAAAACTGCGACTGAAAATAAAATATAAAAATTACAAATAAACAAAATGAAAAAAATTCAGTGAGAAAAATTAATAAAGAACAAGACCTTAAAGTATCTATAATTTGATTTCTTTCCTTCTAGTGAAATTCCGATAAGGTAAAAATTCTAAACAGACAGTAACTTATTACCTAAAGCCATTACCACAAATTAAGGAACCAACCCCGACATACTCATTTTTATAATTTTTTTTTTACCAACTATCTCGAACCCCATGGACCTTTAATTCAGGGACAAGATTCCGCTTAAAAAAAACTTGGGGCGTTACACTATAGAGAATCATGCCGTTGTAGTTCTGCGTTCTGGAGTTTCAGCTTGGGTGTTTGGCATTTAGTTCACCAGCCACAACGACTGGAGTGTCACCACTGAAGAGTTCATCAAGCTCGCTGACGTCAAGATAATGTTTAGGTGAATTATAGAGCGCCACAAACTTCACTTCACCGCAGGAGACGTCATTGATAATGATGGAGGCCGATTCCATATCTGCATACGACTTGGAGAGTAATTCTTGGTGTTGAATTCCCTTCTTAATGATTATCTCAGCGCCCCCAGAAGCACATCTTGCAGCATTTGAAGCCATACGATCCGTACGGTACACACAAAAGCCAGGTTGCTTTGGTTTGAGGTGCGTTTCACAAAGGAAAGCAACGTCGATTTCTTGCTTTATCAAAAAATCGTGAAATTCGATACGCTTTCGGGGAATCCCCCTAGCGTTCCATATCACACACCGAAGTTCACCTTTGTTGATTAATGTATAACGTTGTGCAGCCATAGTATAATTAGTTGGTCGCAAGGAGCCCACTCAACTGTGGGTAAGTTTTGCCTAGATTAGAAAACAGATGAAAGATACGTCCTAATTGCTTATACATACCTGGTAGGTCGTTGATGTTGAGGCCTTTATCCTCCGGCTTAGACACAGCAGCAACATAGGATTTGTCTGCTGTCACTATAGAACTAGGCATCCTTTGAACCTGGGGGTATTTTGGACATTTCGTGTAACTTGAAGTGTGCTGTCCACCACATCTGACGCACTTTGGGGGGTCTTGTCCTTTAATCTTGGGGTAATCTCTTGACTGGTGCCCCTCTGCACACTTGTTACAACGAGGATCTTCCGTGCAGCCTATGGATACGTGTCCGAAGCGCAGGCAGTTGTAACACTGTAGTGGCTTCTTGTTCCCTCGAAAGGCCTCCACTAGCACTGCCAGCGGCCCAATTCGTGTAATGCTCTTCAATGACTGGTTGTGTTCGGTGTTCGGGAGCAGAACCAAAACCATTGGCATATCAATAGATCCCTTGGCTTTCCTCAATCGAATTACCGTTTCCGGGAAGTAGTTGGCTCTTTTTTAGGTCTTCTTGGAAGTCATCGAGGTCATACGTAATAGCCACATTACGAATCACGTATTTCAAGACCTTCTCTGACTTCAGTTGATGATGCTGAATTTTTAAAATATTATTCACACTTAATTCCAGAGACTAACCTGCTGTGAGTTTCTTCGTCTTCACATTTAACTTTGACGGTTTCAGCTCTGCCCGTATGAACAGTGATCTTTTCCACTGGAACATGCTTCTTGAGCTCAGATAGATTCGTCTTAAACGGGACGCCATGAGTCCGCACGATAATCGGCGGGATATACCTCTTCGTGATCCTATAGTCTTCATTAGCTGAGCGATTCTGTACATTTTTCGGATTCCTCATTCTAAGGTGCGTTGCAAAAATATAAGAACACCACTGATTTGCTTGATAACATTTATTCAAAGCATAATTTTTGTTTGGAAAAATGATAACTGCTATGTTACATGTCTAACATAAGAAAAAGAAATAAACAAATGCATCGATTTCGTTTTGCATGTACGAGTACATAAATAAATAACTTATAAAAGACTACGGTTACTCCCGTTGCAAAATTATAAGAACACCCCTCTCAGTACCCGATAAAGTCTCCTTTGCGGATTAATGCCTGGATAACATGCAGACCAGTCCATCGTATGCACACCGTTGTCTAAAAACCATTCCCAAGTCGACTTTGCCACCAGTCGAGCAAATTAGTGGTGTTCTTATATTTTTGCAACGCACCTTAGACGCGCTGACGACTTCTTCGTTTGCTCTGGAGACGGTCTTTAGGTTATCGATCCTTGTGCCTTTTCTGAATTTTTTATTAGTGACACCAATCCAGGAACTGTCATCCACTTCTTCATCGGTTCCGTCAGAGTGACTTCTCTTACAGCCACCGTTTGTCGAACAGTCACTATTTTCTATTATATCCATAGACTCCACACTATTAGAAGAGGAAATAGTTTTTAAAACATTACTTACCTTGCTGTTATCAACTGGTTTGTCTTCCGTGGAGTTTCCTGCCTTCGGGGTCCTGGAGCATTTCCCAAAGGCTTCCTTCAGTTCGCTTATCTTGTCAATAACATCTCTACGAGAGTCCTTAATTTCCTTGTTGACACCTTCGAACTTCTCCTCAAAAGTTTTGTGTAGGGATTCGACTTCTTCCTCCAGTAAACTTTACTTAGCGTTTATTTCATCCCGGAGGGCTTCTAACATTCCGTTGAACACTAGGTCAAATGCAGCAAACCTAGCATCCAGCAAGGCATCCCGGTAGGCCTTTTCGCAGGACACAGTTTTACCATCCGCCACTTGCAAAGACTCTTTAGCCGACTTCAACGTGATTAATTTGGACGAAGCCATCATATATAAATGTATAGAACCAGGGGGGGGGGGAGAGTAACCTCGCAGCTAGGTGTGTGCTAAAGAAGCCGTCCTAAGAAGGACGCACCTAGCTTTAAGAAAAAAGAACTAGTCAGGTTTGCGAGAAAATTAATTCTACGCCAGGGACCCACTCGTGAATGATTAGAATAATAATAGATGATATGAAAAAATGTCCTTAGTTAGGTTTGCGAGGAAATTAATCCCAACGCCAGAGACCCAGAAGGATAATGAGCGTCTTGATGTACTGGTTTACGGGAATATTAATTCCAATGCCAGGGACCAGCACATAAGACGTAACAGAAGATGAATATCGCCCTGAAAAGGGCGCACCGTGAAATGAGAATAATGAAATGACACCTGAAAAGAGAGTAGAGTGATACCTTGAAGAGCTAGTCCGTTTTGATCGTCCTGATCGTCCTCAGCCTGGGACCTCCATGTAACCCATCGAGGATGATCTGTTGCTAATGCAATCCTACTGTTTCGAATGTAAACGAAATTCTCGATTACGGATTCGATATTTGTTTCCCGAGTTCTATAATTCGCGTATCTATCATTACGCAGTGATTCTTGCATTTCATTGGTCACTATGTCGAAAGCATCAAATCTAGCATCACCGTTTTGTCATCACCCACTTGAAAAACACAACTAGCTGAATTTAAATTAGATAGTTTGGATTAAACCGTTGTAAAGAGTTACGCTGTATCTGACCAAAGTTAGTCAGCAGATAACGTGTACTAAAAAAGGTCGTCTAAAGGTACGTTCACAAAGACGCGGTACATGCGGAAGCCGGCCAGGGTGATTCTAAAAAGTCGTGCCCAAATGAAAAGGTAGGTAGAGGGTGAAATTCTGAGCAAAAAAGTCTAGTCGCGTTTTTCGATCTGAGGCTCCGTTAAAAAGTTAGAGCGCTAAGTTAAAAATTGCTCAGCGTCTGTACCAAGATAGATTTCCGGAAGTTTCGTCTACATTTGTGAATAAACTATCTGAATTATTAGATAATAAATTATCGGATATAACATCAAATTTGGCATCCGTCACAACTACTTTAAATACAGTAACTTCTCAGCTATCTACGCTGGACACAAATTGTAAAAATTTGGAATTGAAACTAGAAAAATTAGAAAGCGAGATTTATCACGATGATCGATCAAGGATTGATATGGTTTTTGCAGAACTCGACGAACTTGAGTAACATTCCCGTCGAGCCAATTTAAGAGTATTTGGCCTGCCTGAGAAGCCTTCCGAATCTCTACCTTCGATTCTCTCTTCAATGATTTCAGAAAGTCTAGATATGACTGTCTCTCCCACCGATTTTGTTGCGGCGCACCGGATAGGTCGGCGTTTGTCAAACACTACTCGACCTGTGATCTTGCGTTTTGCCTCCTACTCTCTTCGTGATTTAGTAATAAAAAACCGAAGAAAACTGAAGACTCATAATCCCGATATATCAATAGCTGAAGATCTCACCGGCACACGCTATAGATTGCTTCGAGCAGCTAAATCCAAGTTTGGTGTCTCCAATGCCTGGAGTTTTAGTGGAATTGTTTTTATTAAGGACCCTCAAGGAAAAATTAAACGGATCCGTTCCATTTCTGATCTCCATGAGTATACTAATTGCAGTTCTGATAAAAGTGCTAAACATATAATTTTTTTTCAAGCTTTTTTTTTGAACTATCTGGCTCACGGCTATTATCATATGTTTCTATAATTTGAATGTTTAATGTAATATACAATTAGTATTTAAACAATTTGTGTTTGTTCTCTTAGCCAGTTTTATTTATTTGATTTAATTATTTTTTTATTTTGAAAATTTAATTGCTTGCCTTTCCTGGTATTCTTTAATTTACCAATTTTTTAATAGTGTTTTATAATTATTATTTATTTGAATTTACTTTTTGTAGCTTTTATTTTTATTATTTTTTCATTTGTTAATTTGACTGTTTTTGATTGTTTATTTCAGTATATTATTTTCTTTCCACTCATTTTAATTCTCTTCAATGACTTTTTTAAATGATTTCAGTAAGCCAGTTTCTATTGACGCGTGTAATGACACATTTACTAATTTTTCTCCCTCTGTTGTCAAACGTTGTTGTTCTATTTTTTTCTTAAATGTTAGGAGTTTAAATACCAATATTGACTCAATTTTGTTATCACCCTTCTGAGATTCCCTCTGTTGAGGGATATAATGTTATATTATAATTATAAACGTAGGAGTAGTGATAATTATATATTAATAAAGATGAATACATGAAAGAGCACTTAGAAACAAAGATAAAAACAATCATTTAGTCAACCACTGCATTAACCAAAATCATAATCCGGATTGGAACAAAATCAAAATTATTAGTAAAGAAATAAATTATAAAAAAAGACTAATAAAAGAAACTATCAACATTATTTCGAATGAAAAAAATTTAGCCAAACCATCAATAGAAATTAATAATAAATGGAAATTACTACTAAAAATATAAAAATATAATATCACTTCCCTTACACCCAACAATCCCGATCACAACAATCAAAATAATCATAAAATCACACATTGAATTAGACAACATTGTTTTATTTTTTTATTATTATCTTCCATTCATTCAAAAAAACTTTAAATCTGAGGATGGGAAAAAAATCCCGAAAACGTTAATTAACATCACGAATCATCGAACTTCCATCATAGACCTGTGTACCTCCCTGTGTTATCGGCCTCGGTGGCTCAGTGGTTTGCGTGATCGCCTCTGATGCCCGAGTACGCGGGTTCGATCCTGGCCGAGGACGACGAGGATTTTTCAGGGGGAAATCCTGAGATCACGCACTTCCTTCGGAAGGGAAGTAAAGCCGTTGGTCCCGTGTAGTCGTTTGCCGGCTGCACGTTAAAGAACCCTTGCGAGGCAAAATTTGCGGCCCCTATAACGCCGTCCTGAAATGACCATGGCAGTTGAAAAGGACGTTAATACCAAACAAACCAAACCAACCTCCCTGTGTTCCTGTAACGTTTCTTCGCTGTATCTTCGTCTCTTCTGAGTTTCTTCTGTGTTTCATCTGATCTTCGTCTCTTCTGTATATCTTCTGTGTTTTCATCTGATCTTCGTCTCTTCTGTATATCTTCTGTGTTTCTTCGTTCATGTGTTTCTTCGTCCTGAGTTTCTTCACAAGTCCTGTGTTTCTTCGTCCTTAAACTTTTACTCTGGTGACTTTTTTCATTGTTTTTTTATTATTTATTTTAATTTTGTCCTATTTTAATTAAAGGAGTGTATTCATCTTTATTAAGATATAATGTTATATCTTCCAGCCGAGTTAATAAATGGTGGTTTGTGTGTTTATGTTTCTCAAGATTGGACATATCTATCTTTTATTACAATTGACTTCGAAACGTTAACTTTAATGATAAAAAATAGATTCGTCATTATGGCTGTTTATCGTCCTCCATTAGGTTCCTTGAGAAAATTTCGCACTCATTTGTCTGCCAAATTATTGTTAATTCACCAACAAAATTGTAATTATATTTTAATCGGAGATTTTAATGGTGACTTTAGTTCACCTACTCCGAATTGTAGTCATATGCTGGACCCAACTATGCTCGCCGGTCTTAAGATGTCAATTAAAGCATATACTCATTTTTCATCTTTTTATCATAAATATACAGCTATTGACTCATGCTTTTCTACCCTAACCCCTATTTACAGCGAAGCCTTAGATGCTGCAATTACTGACCATTTTCCTCTTTTAGTTATTTTTGACTTAACATTATCTTATCCTATTAAAGCCAATTTTTTGAATAAACGCCTAATTTCTGATCATAGGATAATAATGCTGGAATCGTACCTTTGTTTGACAGATTGGTCTAGCCTCTTATCTACTGAACTTGATATTGACTCTTTATTTGATAATTTCTTATCTCACTTACAATATGGTTTAGATCGCTATGTACCGTTTTATCGTCCTTCTTTCGGAAAAAACTTAAAGCATCCACCCAAGAAACCTTGGATAACTCCATATCTTTTGACTTGACATAAAGCTCAAAAATAAGTATTATCGGAAGTCTCGACTTGTTCCTTCTGAAGTTAATATTAAACGTTTTAAAGATTTTTCCAATGTACTTCGTAAGAAAATTAATAAGGCTAATAGAGATTACTTTGATAAATTATTCTTACGTTTGTATGCGAATAAGAACAAATGGAAGGTAATAAAAAGTTTAATCCCTGACTCAAAGAGTTTTATGTCGCCTTTCAGTATTCCAACCAATGTTAACAGAGACTCGTTAACAATATTTTTTCGATCACTATTGCCTCCCTCATTCGACCCTTTGTCTGATTCAGTCCATGATTATGATACTGTCCAATTAAATAATAATAATTATAGTTTTTTTGTATTTCCTACAGCGGTCGAAGAGATCAGTGATAATATTGGAAGTTTGGAATTCCTTGGATTCCCTTGATCCACTTGGTTTTCCCCCCAAAGTTTTAATTCAGTTACGCCACATTTTATCTTTTCCCCTAGCATTATTATTTGATCATTCTCTGGTCTCTGGAAGTTCCCCACGGTTCTAAAACAGGCGCGTATTACACCACTTTTTAAAAAGGGCGACCCTTCAATTTACTCAAATTATCGTCCAATTTCAGTTTTACCTTTTTTTGCCAAGGTTTTTGAGAAGCTATACTATGTTCGCATTTCCAATTATATTCATACTAATAATCTTATTACACATCGTCAGCATGGCTTCGTCCCTGGTAAAAACGTTGAAACGGCATGCTATGAATTTATCGAATTCGTATCAACAGAAATGACCTCTAATAATCATGCCGCGGCCGTATTCGTCGACTTTTCTAAGGCCTTTGATTTTGTTCCTAATAATCTTTTATTGATTAAATTAAATAAACAGTTTGGTATTCGTGGTACCCCGTTACGTTGGTTGCAGAATTTTTTATCTGATCGATCTTATTACGAGGGGCGATTGATAAATAAGGTCTCCATGGCTGTAACTTTTTTATTTGTTAACCGATTTTCAAAATTCTTTTTGTATCTTATACTCACATTTGTCCTCTATGTAATGCACTATTCACTTTTCGACATAGTCCCCAT
>JAHWFO010104687.1:2515298-2606854 GCA_023313115.1 Rhysida immarginata
TTCGTGCTGTTAAACTTACATTGAATCCCATGCATTATAGAGTAATTATCGGCGCATTAGATTGTCATGCCATCTGGCGGTGTCATCAGTCATCATTACAATCTCATGCCTGCATTTAGTATTCAATTGCCACACTATTACTTCTAGCCACTGTAGTTTAAACTTTATTGTGACATTTTTATTCGAGATTATTCCAATGTAATTAATTTGATGGGAAAATTTAAATTAAAACTTTTTACTAATATAATTAAATATTATCTTTTTGGTTTGGCAGAGTATAAAGAAAATAATATTTACGAAACACACACTGCTTAACCAAACCTTACACACATTAAAAATTTGATTTAAAGTATTTAAAAGCTTATTTTTAATTAACTAGCTGTTTTACCCGGCGTTGCTCGGGCTCCTTTTTGATGAAATTAGGCAATTTCTGAATGTGAACATTCGGTGAAAATGAACACATGAAAAAAGGTTCGTTTTTTGGCCTTTTTTCCCAAAAGGCCGAGCATTCATTGGCCTTTTTTTCAACAGGCCTTATATTTTGGTTACCCATTTTTCATTTTAGGCCTAACATTTATTAGCCCTTTGCTACTGTAGGCCTAACTTTTTATCAGCCAGCGTTTGTTTAACAATAGGCCTAACATTTTTCAGCCCTATTTAACAATAGGCCTAACATTTTTCAGCCCTATTTAACAATAGGCCTAACATTTTTCAGCCCTATTTAACAATAGGCCTAACATTTTTAGCCATTTTTTTTAAAATTCGGCCCAGCGTTAATCAGCCCTTTTATCCTTTATGCCTTTCATTTATTAGCCCTTTTTTACAATAGGCCTAACATTTGTTAGCCATCTTTTTCAATTGGTCTAGCATTTATGTCCTTTTTTACTATAGGCCTAACATTTATGTCCTTTTTTTTTACTATAGGCCTGACATTTTTTAACCCTTTTTAACAATAGGCCTAACAGTTTTTAGCCATATTTTTCAATAGGCCTAGCCTTTTTTAGCTGTTGCCTATTTTCCAATTTAACATTTTTTAACCGCCCTAACATTTTCCACATTTTAGTTTAGTACTAACAGCACTGCAATAAGAAATGTGTGCGTGCCTCATCTAAGTTTCATGACGGGTACGTACTCCAAGCCTTTTCTCTTTTAAATTCGAAAAGTACGTGTTTTTCGTCTTGGGCTCGTCTTTTCCGAAAGTGTGATCTTTTTCACGTCTGTTATTGCCAATTAAAAATTTTTAAGGGGGAGGGTTTGGTCTCAATTTTCTCGTAACTGTTAGTCCGAATTCATAGCCAAGCTTAACAGGTGAGCTCAGGTAGGAACTCGTACGAATACCATAAGCAGAATTTGAAAGTGTTGAAGCATTCTCGAGGTTTCGTCAGACATACAGACGGGCAGTCAAACAGACTCACAAACAGAGCGTAACCAATTTATGCTTTTCAACATATCACAATGTAAGCTAAGTTTAGACTAAATTTATTTCCTGCATGCAGCACCATGAATAAAATGATTGTAATATTCCGGATGTGTTTTTTCTTTTTCTCAAATTTCAAGTTCTTTTCCTCAACTGTCAATTAGCTTCAAAAGATGGCGTCGTTTTTTCCACCAATCTCGGGCGCGTTCGACATCGCGCACTAAACGTCTTTGTGCATCCACTAAACGCACTAACGTGTTCGTCATGGAACCCAGTCGTGTTCGTCATCGCCAGTGCGCGCACTACCGGGCGTTTCGTGCGCGCACTAAATGACCCTAGGTTAGGAGCAGAGTCGTTTAGTGCGTTGCAAGATGGCGCTGCCCTAGAGCTTGAAATGTAGCGATAAATAGTTCGGAATTTTAGTTACCGTTAAAGAGCCAACAGGTATAAAAATAATTGAATTCTGCATATCGTTTAAACTGACATTGAAATCTACCTGTGTAATGATCGATTTCGGCGTGTTATATGAATGCAGATGTTATGATGAGTTTTATTTTCAGCAGTACGCATACTATTCATGGTAGCACGGGTGAGGTGAACATCCCACTTTCGTGCTCTTTCCTGTTTTTCATGACACACACAAAATGCACTACACTTTTTTCACCGCTCGCACTGAGTGATGTCATTAGGTGCGTTTAGTGTGCACATGTCGAACGCGCCCGAAATGAGTAGATCGCTTATGTGACCGCCATCTTTGGGGCAATTTGAAGGCGGCGAAAAGTGGAACTAACCTCTATTGTTAGTGTCCGTAGGCGCCATTACTGTGGTTGGCAGAACAACATCGCCAGCCAAAGCGCCATTACTATATATCCGCTTTGTCGCCAGCTGAGAAAGCACCCTCACCCCCACCAATATTGTGCTTGTAGTATGAAATTTCTTAAGCGACCTCTCCCAAATTTAGATGCTTTTTAATAAATGCGGTATATAATTTCATAAATACCTCTAAACAATCATTCTGGTATCACTGAAACGACGGTAACATGGTTGAATATCGACATCTTTTTATGTATCAACAACCACGATATAAAAGATGACCATGATTTTTACATGAGAAAAACATTCTAAGACGCAGAAAGATAAAAACCCACTTGTGAAAGGTCAGTGGTGAACCTTTAATATATCTACAGGATTACTACATTTTAAAGCTGGACAAGAAATCGGCATTGAATTTTACCAGGGATGGATGAAAGGCCTGGTTTTACTGTGTTTGTCTATGCAAACTTCAAACGTAAACATACGATGAAGGCCATTTTTTGCCAACCAAAGCAATGGCCGACAGGCTTTCAAATGGGGACGCGTTGGTGGCGCTGACAGCAGCTCATGAGCGATCTACTCATTTCATATCGCTGTCTGAACCTAATGCACATATGGTGCGAATCTGAGTTCAAAAGTTTTAAGAACCTCTTCAGACATATGCTGAATTTTCTGAATATAAAGAATAAAAACAGGATATCAACGCTTCAAAAAATTTAGCAGAAAAGAGGATTAAAACATCATAAAGCAACCGAATGCACGATAGCGTAATGGCCGAAATCTTCGGAGGAAAGGGAAGGATTTAGGATCCTAAGGACGTGCGAGTTAAGCGCCATCCAATGGCAAATTCCGTCAGTGGGCAAACAATCAAACAACAAACGTGAAATGAATTTTATATAAAAAATTATTATTTTTTCGAAATATCATGTAGACAGTGCTCTTCCTCTTGCTTTGAAGGTCAAATGTGCCTAATTTCATCAAGATCGGAATAAAACTGAAGATTTGTATAACGGACATACAAATTAACATTTAAATATACATACATTTTTATATATATAAATTAACAGTTTACTTTGATCAGTTTACATTGCTCTGTTTCTGGCATTAAAATCAGAATTAATCAAACAAACGTTGCACACGCGATGAGATTCCTTGCCCCTACTTCTAATACTATGCCCCTACTAAGATGGTGGATGGTGGCATCAAGTTTTTCACCGGATGTGCCATACAGTTATTCATATAGGTCAGTGACTCCTTCCAATGCTTCCATTTTGGCGCATTCAAAGCGATTGGTAGAAAGAATTCACGTGACAACCTTGCCGCTCTCGCCGCATGTACCGCATAGGAAAAGTTGACTCCAAACGATCTCAGATACGGCTTAGAAGCGGCAGACGCGGAATCAGTGTTGCCAAGTTGGGGGATTTTCCGCCAAATTTGGGGGATTATTTTTCAATTGGGGGATATTAGGAGGATTTTATTTTCTGGGGGATATTTGGGGGAAATTTTATTTACCATTTATTTAAAATAGAAAATGTGTAGTTACGTCTGAGACATTGGAAACATTCTCTTCGCGACAATCTCAGAAGTAATTAAGCGTGATTGGTTACAAGAAGTCACATGATTCGTATTTCGTCACGGATGATATGTCTCTATTGGTTATAACCAATCATCTTTGATCTTTTACTTTTGATTGAGGTTCGGTTCGTTCTCCTTATGATGGACGCAGTAGTAGTAGTTAGTTGTTGTAGTCGTATTACGACTTGTGTGTGTTAAACATGCCTCCGAAGCAGCTATCCACCGCAAAATACAAGCATAAATATGTAAAATCTTGGGAAACAAATCCACACTTGAAAGGTAATTTTTTTCTTCACGTATAACTTTCAGCATTGTCTGAACGTCCATTCACTGTATATGAGGATTAATATCACTACAAAAACTTCTGTCTGAATCTCTATACGCGTAAAATTGCCAAAATAATTTTATTACTTTGGGGGGGGGGGATCTTTCGGTTTTGGGGGAAATTTGGGGGAATTTTCGATTTGTCTGGGGGAATTTGTGAAAATAACTTGGCAACACTGCGCGGAATGAATCTGATTGGCTACCGCACTGCCGCTTCTGCACGTATCCGCATGTACCGCGTCTTTGTGAACGTACCCGGGATAATTATAAGAAAGACGCACGTAGCTGAGAGACAAAGGAAAGACACTAAAACAACAACTAACAAGGGAATCCCTCGAACATGTATGTCACAGATTTCCACCATATTGAAATATGCTACTCACCTGAAGCTACTCAAAGATGCTTGCAAAATAAGTGAGTGCGAAATTTTGTTCCTTTCAAAATAAACCGCGAAAACGAAAAAATTTGAACACACATAGCCATCCAAGGACTTCATTGTTAAAGCGGATAGGCTATGTGGGGTTCCCTTGTAAGCTGAAAGTGCGTAAAAATATTTAGCAATTTTTTTTAATACTTTAAGCTGCCGCTCTAGAAGCATTCAAGAAGAAACGCCAAACCTTATTAATAACCTTATATCGTGTACTTTCCTGGTTGCCAACAAATTGCGCTTATTGCATAATGACTTTATTTATCACTTATTCAAGTTATAAATTTGATGTCTGTAATAAGAGATTATTAGCGGGAGTTCGTTATTTCTCATTCCATTCTATGAGATGTCTAGCTTATCTACAAATGGACGTCGTTGATCTTATACCGTTGCCATGTGTAAAATTTTTCTTTATTAATTTTCTGCTTATATTTTTATCTGAAAAACTGTTTGAAATGGATTATTGAATGCGTCTTTAGAATTACATATTGTTTAATACGTTTAGTGAAAAAATGATTTATTTTCTGGTGTTGTTAATAAATAGTGAGATAAAAATTGACTTAACTATTTTGGAAAATCGCGATCTCTTATTTTGTAAGCATCAATTGTAGATTTAGGTGAGCAGCTTATTTCAATTTGGTGTGAAACTGTGAGATACAGATTTGGATAGTTCTCTTGTAACTAGGGACTATAACTGGTAGCACGACGACCACAGTCGAAATAAGTAGTGATGTTATTTTTTAACATTCATGAATTTTTAACATAACTCGTATGACTTTCTCGTATTACTCAGATTTTAAACAAAATCATAGAGGATATAAGATCATCGTTGCTTTGAGATAAATTTTAATGAAAACTGGCGTCTGAAAAATTTAATTTGCTACGATTTAAAACTAAAATTCCCTAGCGAACTGATGGTCTGTTTTAAGGTCCAATAATTTTTGAGGGGGAAAAAAGAATGGAATTTTAATGTGAATAAATTAGCTTTTTCTCCCCATACTTAATTATGTTAGAATACGAATGGCTGAACTATATGACCCAGATAAGATGGGAAGATTTAAGCGCTTGTAATGTGTCTAAATAACCTGTGCACAGACCATTATTCTCAGCTTAAGATAGCAGCCTATTTAAATGTTACCAATTAGCTGGAGCCTGTTTTCATTCTCGATAAATCCCAAGAGTAGATTAATGCTGACATAGGAGATTTATGATGGCACAATACTTGTAAGCTGCAGAAAACTTATGCCTCTAAATGATTTGTGTACGCCGTGCGATGTTAATACAGTTCAACTATTGACCTTGTGCACGAAGAAGGTGTTCGCTTAGCCATTATTGCGCTCTTGTTTAATGCTATTAATTTAAAGTTTGAAGATTCTTGGAAATTTGCTCGCTATTTCTCATTTAGCCACACTGTATTCCGTCCTCAACCGCCTTCGTTGTTGTTACGGACTAATCAAGTTTCTTCCGTCTAACATGTCTTTTTTTTTCAACTTTCCTTTGGAAATTTCCTAAAATAGCATCTAATCAGATGTATTTTATTGTTTACATCACGTTTCAACCTCAAGGAAATAATCATCTTCTTATCAAATAAAGCGCGATTCCGGGGAACTGAATGTCGAGGCTTATAGAGCTCAATAATCAATAATTTCATCAAGTAGAAATGGCTAGGACAATGTCAATTGACAGAGATTATGATCGCTACTAATTAATGTCCATTATGAAGCTCACAAAGCGGAGTTTGAATTTAGCTTTTCGTTCTTTATAAATTACCCATTTCTCTACAAAATACTACTACTACTCATAATAATAATCCATGATGGCTTAAGCAGCACTGACTACGACCACTTCATTAATAGATACGGATATTCAGACAAATCCACCACTGGGGTTGAATATCAGCATTAGCGCATAAACAGTCAACAGGCACTTGCTAGTCTTTATCCTGATTTCTTTGTATTATAGGATGATAATAAAAAGACTTCATTAAGGGTTTGTTCGGGCTTGATCGTCCCCAAAACCGAAGCCCTCTGAATTTTCCCCCCTCTGAATTGCGATGCTGATCCGCTGGATGAGAACTGAAGAAGCTCGAGTTTCTCCTGTAACAAGGGGATTTTATGCCCCACTTTCTTTAAGAGCATGAGACCTTTTTGTCCTCAGATGCCATTTGTCTCCACCGTCAACGGGATTAATTGATATTGGCCTAAAAAGGGTGCATATTTTTTTCTTTTTCTCTTCCTCTTCATTTCTGCCAGCAAGTTTTACATTGTTCGCAGTCTTTTCTAGTACTAAAGGGGCGAACGTGTCTCTATATGTATAGTCTCATAAGAGATATTTTCCTCGCGACAATGGGACAAAGGTGAGTCCGTCGGTTCGGTTCATTTCTCGTCCGATTTTAAGCAACCAGGTGGCTGCTGTATGCAGCGGATTTCTGCTGATCGCAAAGCTCGTGCGATGACATCGTTGATTTGTCGAATGACATGGGCTGCGACCGGCTGAGCGTCGGCAAGAAAGGCCATGAAGACCAAGAGAATCCAGATCTGCGCCGCAAACGCAAATGTGTGGGTGAACAATAGCACATCCCAGGCATAAAGCGCACGCTGTCCGGAATGCCTCATTCTCTAAATGTAGCCCGAGTTGAGGTGACGGCAATGCTTTTTTTCGGCAACACATGCAAGTGGCTTTTTTTATCGCGCTTTATGAGCATCTGAAGAGGCTCTTTCCATAAGAGCGTCGATTTTAGTCCTTTTGAGACTTCATGTTAATGGGGAAAGGGGACGTCTGCGCCTGCGCAGTCCAAATTCGCTCCACTTCTTGGGATGACGTTTCGCTCTCCAGAATATGGCTAGGAAATAGGTCTTGCAGGAGTGGCGCACAAAAATTGAAGCACGGGATGGGGATGTCGATCGCATGTCGGACGCCTAGTCCTCCACTGTTAATTGGCAGACCCGACTGGATCCAACAATTTAAAGTAGAATTTAAAATTCAGTAATATGTACTTTACATTGTCTATCTGAGCACCCATACCTGATAATACTAAATGATAATTTGAAATCGGACACCTCTAAAAGTTCGCTGTCCCATGCGTTACATAAAATCGAATACACGGATATCCAAGCAGCTTAACAAATTCCAAAGAGTTGTAGCGCTAGGCTATTACATCGTCTAAACGTACTTTCTATGAATTAATCCAAATCAAGAGTAACTTGCATTATTCGAAAGTGGAACTTACAGGAGCGTAAATACGATGTCATGGCGTTGGTGGAGACACACACAATCAACCGATAAGTCTTAACTAGGTTAATCCATCAAAGAGGTATACCAGAATAAAACGGTTAGTATATAGTAGCAACTAAGAGAGTGGTACAACTGTTGACGAGTCAGTCAGGAGCTCTTTGCTATTACTTTACTGTGTTTGCTGATTAAGATCAACTGTCAACGCGAAACGTCGTTTTGCCTGATCTTGGTTCACTGCTCCCCTGTTCTCCAATTTTTCGTGTTTACAACTCACTCGTGAAAACTTGATTTCCGTCTCATTTCGCTCATTTGGCAAAAGCTCACTTTTTTGATCAAAATTTACCAAAAACTTGAATTTCGTTAATAGTGTTACGTGGTAGAGATTCGAACATCACACGAAATTGGTATTCTCGAAATTCAACTCGTGTGATTTTCGTTCTCCTCATGTGAGTTGTTAACTCATTTGAGTAGAGCTTGTGAGATAGCTACGCACAAGGTGGAATTGGCTAAAAAACCTGGTCGAAACTGACGAAATATTGCTGCTACCCGGTTTGAAGTGGATTCCAGTTCAAAACGTTGATTTAACCCAATAGAAAATCCTTGCGATTGAACCAAACGGTGATCATTTTATCACGGAACCCGTCATTCTATGTTTTTAGAGTAGATATTTTACTACAAGGGCTAGATCTTTGGGAATATTTCAAAGGATACATATATCAATAGAATCCGCGTTTTCCAGAAAGTTTGAAGTGGAGCATTATATCTATCAAGCGTAACGCTCCTATGCAAGATGACAATCACCATTGTTCGCACTTACATAAAAACTGAGAGTGGATATTTTGAATACCTACTGTAAATAACACATGACGAACACCGAGTTGTGTGATGAAATGATCGTCCTGTAGAACATCAAGTGCGAGCACATGAAAGGCATTGAGAAACATGTCATCAACTGGTCGAAGCTTTGAAGGAGGAATGGGCGAAAATAGCGGCACCTTATTATCTAATCAGTGCTGGAGAGTCTTCGAGGCTGTCATTACAGCAAAGGGTAGCATGGTATTAGATGCATTGTAAAAAAAATGTTCATCATTATAGAATATCGATTTCAAATGATCATTTAGTGCATGTATTTAAACCAGTATCTCCTAAAATATTGATATAAAAGAGAATATGTGATTAGGGAGATTTTTCCTTTAAGATATTTTTTTCCTTTGGTGATTAAAATTACTGTATTGGAGAATGACTATGTAAATTTTCTGGTATGTTTTAAAAGAATGACATCAAAACAATGTAGAACGATAACGCTAAGAACATGTAACGTGTTGAGCGTATAGGAGAAATGGCATTGCCGACGTAGCTGTACTCATTGAGCAAATTATTTTCACTTTCTTAGATATAAAATAGAAGTCGGATATTAAATTCTTTTCATGGCTGCCTTTCCCAAAAAAGATATAATATTTTGTTTTGTATATCTGACATAAGCAGAGAGATCTCCACCCGATGTTTCCTTTAAACTATGCTATCTATTTTCTCATATTTTCTATATTATAATTTATTTTTTGATATCATCTCAACGGTATTTCCAATTATTTTCTTACGAACGAATCTGCTTCACCAATATTCATGTGAAAAATCAAAATTGGGCAACTTAATCATTACAGAACAAAGTATCAACTAGAGATTGGAAATTTTTAAAAAAGGAAGGAAGAATAAAATTTTTTGATTTATTAGAATGTTGATGTCATACTCGTATATAATTTTTTATATTTCAAGAGCATGATTTTTATATGTAAAAAATACAAACATTTCAAATATTAACACACTTATAGCTATTATTTTTTGTAATATATGCAAAGTCTGTATTTCTTAAATTTTTATAAATTTAATAGTTTATTGAATATATTTTTCAGTTCACGATCCAGTTCGTTCCTTGAAAATCCATTATTTACATCAATCATGAAGAATCAACAATGAGTAACAATCCATCACAGAATTTTGATCCATAAATCTCTTTTTAAGCTTTCCTATAGAATCCATTAAGTGTCCATGCACGTGCCAGGTTATTTCATCCAATCACAAGTCCGAACATCTGAACAATGACGTTTCTCGATGTCTTAAATTTCATTCATCTTAATTGACTCTCTGTAAATGAGAAAAAATAAATAAAGAAATAATTTAACAGCTGACTTTGTTTATTTCAATAACATTCTATACAATGTATAAAAGTGAAGCAAACCTAACAGGATTCAATACATATGTATTAATTTAATTATTTTAATGTTCTACAGCTGCTCTAGCAGTAATTCGATTTAAACGGACAGCTAATAATTAAGTGAAATAAATAATTTGGTAATTGCTGGTTTTAAAGTTTGAAACGTTACATTTAAAAAATACTTAGTTCTTTTATTGCAGATAATCAATAATATAGCAGGAACAAGCAAATATTTATTTGATAAAAGATAAATATGAATATAAAAAATAAAACGCTAAAGATCGATAATTTCAGCCGAAGCAATTTTCATGATATACACAGTTAAACTTTCGATGTCAATTGTTAGAGTTGTTGCTAAGTAAAATTAACAACTGAAGCTGGAAATTGAAATGGACACGCTCAACCAAAACTTACAAATTAGTTGGACAGTGTATAAGACATTGAATAGGGAGAATGGCTGCTACTATACTACTATTATAAATAGTAACTTTGCATGTGATCATAAAAACGTATCTGAGAATTGAGTTGACGACGCTTACCTTTACCGTTGTTTTAGGCTATCAACAATTCATTGTAACAATTGTATTACCTTATACAGAGGGTTGAGGCGACCAAATGGGAGGCGACCAAATGGGGCTTAACCTTAACAATGAACGCTTTTGTGAATGCATCGTGCGTGACGATTGCCTGCCCCTTAAAGCAGTTAGCCGACAAGGTTATGCCTAAAATGGTGGCAAAACTGAACACCCTTAGTGAAAGGCACACACACTATCTACCCAAAAGTAATCAGACACATTCGATTTTAGACGTTTTGCCGAATATCTAGAAAAATACTTGACGAATTATCCTGAAACTTCAGGGGTGTAAAGAACATGTTACACCTCGTAAACAGGGTGAGTCAAAAAAAGCCGGCGTGAGGAAAAAAAAAAAAAAAACTAAGTCCCAGGACAATTGAATATACCTGTTGTTGCAAAACCTATTGTCCTGGGACTTAGTTTTTTTTTTTCCCTCGCACCGGCTTATTTTGACTCGCCCTGTATTTCAGCGAAGGTTTTGTCCCGAAGGCAAATAGAGGACCAGCAACAAAGTGAACCAAAAAAAAAAATATTTGGGATCACCCTGTAAAAAATAATGCTTGAAATGCGTTGTAGCTGTAGCATATGCTCAAGAAGTTTCTTGCCCTATGATCCCTAATTCGTTTTTCACTATGATCCCTGTCCTGAGGCGGAAGCTGTTTTTAGATCTGAAGTTGTCTCAAAGAAGTGTTGGACGCATCATTCGAGAGAACCTGAAACTGCAGTGCCGGCATAAAACGTTAACGTTTCGAAACCGCAATATGCCATTTCTGGCTTCTGTATCAGAATTAGTATGGAATGCAC
This sequence comes from Rhysida immarginata, assembly GCA_023313115.1. NCBI lineage: Eukaryota > Metazoa > Arthropoda > Chilopoda > Scolopendromorpha > Scolopendridae > Rhysida > Rhysida immarginata. Next base: position 2,526,680 of record JAHWFO010104687.1, read on the forward strand.
GCAGCTCGAAATTTAAAACTCAATAACGTTAAAACTTTTGACACTTTATCGCCAATTTTTTTTATATATAATATAGAAACCTTCCTTTAAATTATCTGTTTAATATTAGGCACATGCAAACATTACAAGTTTAATAAAATAATATTTTTAACATGCTGCTCTCATAATGAAGAGCGTTACCAGTCGACAAAATAGCGAGGTACCGGGTGGGCAAGAAATAACGTGAGGTGTTCAGAGCTCGCTAGTGAGAATTCTATTATGCCAAATGCAGTACATTTTGGTGTATATACTTAGTGGAACATGCAGTTTCGATTTCTGCAAAAAAAAAATAAATAAATAAAAATAGTACCAAAAGTCGCCGTAGGGGGCGCTTATTTCAAGAAAACAATGAATACATTTGCATAAGCGCGTTCCGTGTTGAGCAATCATGACAATAAAAGGCAAGGCAGAGGATTTCCCATCATTCACGAACGAATGGCCTGACGATGACGCTTACTCTGCCTGACCGGGCGTTATTAGTCAAGTTGTTTTATCAGAAGAGCGACAATGCAAGTGCTGCCCTTCGTGAATTCCGGCGATTGAAAACGTTACGAAGAGGACCGATGAGCATAACTAACTTACGGAAAATGATTGAACGATTTGAATCTACAATAACTCTAGGAGTGCAAATAGGCCGGGGACGCAAACGAATCAGGCAGCAACACGTTGAAGAAGTTGCAACTGCTGCTGTGGAACAGGAGATGACTACTGTGCAGGGTACCAGCAGTGCACACGCAATAGCACGCCAAACAGATATCCCATATTCGACGGTGAGGAAAATATTGCATAAGATATTGACATCTTATCCCTATAAACTCACTCCCACCTGTTCAACAATTGCTTCCTGGAGATGAACGTACCCGAACTGACTTTTCGTTGAGATTTTTAGCACGTTTGGAAGTGGATGATGCATGGCCATGGCAAATTTTATGGAGTGATGAGGCACATTTTTATTTGAATGGTGATATCAATACCCACAACTGCCGTATTTGGGCTGCATCAAATCCACAAGTGTGTCTGCCAACTCCTATGCATTCACCGAAACTAACAGTATGGTGCGGCTTTACTGCTTCTTTCATCATCGGCCCGTACTTTTTTGAAGAAATCCGTCCCCGTGGACCGGTGACTTGTTCCGTCAATTCTGCCAGGTATGCCGATGTGCTTGAGAATTTTGTGATACCACGATTGCAGGAAAAGGGTTGTCTGGATTCTACCATTTTTATGCAGGATGGTGCGCCACCGCACATCGGACGTCAGGTCAGCAGATCTTGCGAGAACGTTTTTCAGACAACAGAATAATTAGTCGTGCATTTCCCATGGTATGGTCAACAGAATGATTAATCGCCTGATCTCAACCCTTGTGATTTTTGGTTATGGGGATATTTGAAAAGCCTTGTGTATCAAGCACATGTTCCTGACCTCTCAACCTTAAAGGATCAAATAACGTTACATATCAGACTAATTAATGCAGATATGCTGCGAGCTGCCGTAGAAAATGTCGTGTACCGCATGCAGCTATTGGAAGAGCACACTGGTGGTCATATTGAAACACATTTGTAATTAAAAATAAAACATTGTTTATTGTTGTTACTAAAGTTGGTTTGTACGGTATTTGTTCATTTGACAATTAGGTATTCATTGTTTTCTTGAAATAAGAGCCCCCTATGGCGACTTTTGGTACTTTTTTTTTTTTTTTGCAGAAATCGAAACTGCATGTTCCACTAAGTATATACACCAAAATGTACTGCATTTGGCCTAATAGAATTCCCGTTAGCGAGCTCTGAACACCTCACGTTATTTCTTGCCCACCCGGTATATCTGATCTTATAAATAATTTTCTTATGCAGCTACATATCTCAAACTGCTTGTATATTTCAACCCCTACATTTATTTTCTAGCAATAGACAGATATATTTATCAGACTGTAATAAAAGAATGACATTTAGACTTACTCAGAGCACTGGAGCATAAAAGAAGAAAATTTTCATATTTCGCGCGCACTAACACCTCCGTTACACAATACCGCAGTCCAGAACGGGAAAACCAATTCAAAACACAGCAGAAGATACTCCTGCTTTCGATGTCTTAATTATTTATAAATGGAATTAGGAAATATTATAGAATTTCAATAAAAAACCGAGCCCTTGCAATCGTCCTCCCCCCGTCGCTACGTCACTTTTGGCTGTGCCATTGCATTACGTCATCAACCTCGCTAAGAGAACAAAGGAGATTTGAACTTCGCGCCGTTGCTCGTAATAGGGGGAGCTAGTCACGTGGGTAACGCACGCGATAGCTGTTTGATGCTATCAAATGACGTGTTTACATTAGCGAGCTCAAATTACAATTTGACATAAATTCAAATGAAAATTCATATAAAAATAACTTAAACGTATTTTAAAAATTTCTTCACCATTCTGTCAAGAATAAAACCACCTAAAACGTGACTATTTTCATTTTTTGTGAACTTTCATATATAAATTCTGAAAAAATTTTGAAACTGCATATTTCATTTCTGTGACACTACTTAACGATTTATATTATTTTTTCAAAAAAAGTGAAATAAATTATATGAAAATGAAATAAATGCTATAAACCAACAAACATCTCCGATTTATTACAAAAAGTTTTGGTCCAAAAAGATCATTTGTTAATTTACAAAAAAACGTTTCCCGAGTTATCACAGAAATCACTTTTTTTTTCAAAAAATGGCGTGGCGTAACTGACAGAACGCTTCATCCGCGAATGCTTCACCTACGCCAGAAAATTTTACGAACGGTACTTTGCACATCACAGATAGCAGTGAGTGGTCTCCCTAGTTGAAGGTTGAGAGTAGCTTGATGACACCAATAAACTGCGAGGTAATGGTTTGCGTCGCAAACATGGTAAATAACGGGCTACTTTCATCAATCCATGCAAGGATAAGTTTTCCAAAGGGTTTATGGTTGCATATTGTGATAGCTACTAACGTTAGTGTCGGTTTGCACAAGGTGGCTACTAACGTTAAATTCAACTGGCCTACGTCCAATAGAAGGTAATGAACCCACTTTACCATCAGGAAATTCCCCGTCTCTACAGTACAGACGCTCATCAAGTACATATCCACATGGATAAGGCGTCAAGCCACACTTCATGTTCTTCACTGATCTGCTATGCAGAAAAAGAAGCAGGAACCGGAATCAAATTGATTTCATTTTCTGCCATCCCGATTAAGTTCCCAGATGCCTTACCCTTGGACTTTTATGGTTTTGGAGCCCTTAAAAGAGAGCATGGAATCCGTTAACCTAAAACGCTGAGAAGCCTGTGGAAAGAGTGCGAAGAGTTGTGCAGCAACGTAAATATTTCGCGGAAATTTGTTACAATGGAAACTGCGATGTCGGGCCATTTTTCTTTAACGGGGGACATGACATTGAATTTTACAGACGATGGTGAAACAGTATCTAAAAGAAAACCTGAAGGTCAAAATTGTTCAATTTTTAACTGCCTCAACTCTCTTTAGTGTCAGTTGGTTACAAATGTATGCGGGTCACTCCGAAAGTAAGGCCTCCTATTTACAGTATTTCCATAAAAACTATACCAGATACCGAGAGCATATTAACACAGTTTCATAGAGGAAATTTTCAGCTACAAAACACTGTTTTCCAAAAAGCAATTTCGCCTGCAACGAACAAATCTAAAGGTCTTTCACGTCACTGCTGAAAGAAGCCACCCACAACCTGTACTAATATCCATGGTCTGGTCTCTGCAAAAGCACTAAATAATCATTAAGTTTATCGTGTTGCTTTATCAAGACTGCTTCTTATTCTCTCTAAAATTTCTGGAGAAGTTAATAAATTTCAGTGGGTACAATTTTTCCGTATGGAGGAATTTAATTATATACCTTTGCTTCATCGTAGGAAATCAAATGTAATTTCTCAGGCTGTTTCTCCGCTGCTGTCTGTCGTAGGAAATCAAATTTAACGCAATATTTGAGGGAAGGTTCAACTTCTACTATTATGCTACCAACATCCGTATTTGACCGTTGTGGGCCAACATAAAATAGGAGACGATGTTTCTCAGCGAATTATGTTCATTATCATTGTTAATGATGATTTAGCTGAGAAAATTACTTGTGTTATGGCCCGCAGTTTTCGAACACAGCCTTTATCAATCTTATTAACAATAATTTTGGTACAGAGGTAAAAATGTGTGCTGTAACCTAAATGAAAAGACACTGAGAAAATACAATACAGTTGGAATTCTAAGCTACAGATGGTTAAGTAATAAAATTTATTAATTCATCTTCCTTATACATGAAGGCAGCTTGCTGACTTCGTCCTTCTGTAGCGATGTTCGATAAGGTCTTATATCAGGAATTTCCTTAATTTTATAAAATTAATTTAGGCATTTGCTCATGTCGCTGACTGTCATAATTTAAAGTGCTATTCAAACATGGACGATTTTTGAGTCGTCCTCGGGACTGTTATTTTTTTTTCATATCGTCTCATGTTGAGCGTGGTAAATTTAACGTCATTCAAGCACGCACGAAGCCATTCTCATTCTTCACTCAGAAAAATCACATCCAATATCCATCACTATTATGAGATAATTGGATGTGATCAAGCAAGAGAAAAACTTCGAAAATAAAGTAATGAATAAAAGCAGATCAATTGAACCGCCTCAATAGAAGCAGATTCTATAAAATTTCCATTTTTTTTTTCTTATTGTCCTAAAATGAGGAGTAGGTCTGAGAATTGAATTTCTATTTTTAACTGAGATATTTTCGTTTTTAAGTTGATATGTTTTAATATTTATAATTTCTTGTTTAGATAGATATTTTATTTTTTTGTAAGTAAATGAAAGAGACATTGATATTCTTGCGAAGGAGATTCCTTTTAAAAACTTGACAATTGATTAAATAAAATATTTTTGTTAAGAAACAATCATGATTAGTCTTTTTGAGAATTCATAGCGTTATAATTTAAATAAAATTACAATAAATTAATTTCCCAATTATCATTTCCTCTATAGCATTGCTTGCCTTATTATGAATAATAATAAGGGGGGGGGTGGAGGGCTGGATCAAAGCTGGGTTAACTTCCAGGGATTTAATTAAAATTACATACTTAGCTTCTCCAAAGTTATTCGTGTAGTTAGAAGCTTGGCCTCGCACGTTCTTTCTGTTTGCCGGGGGCCTCGCTCGATTTCCGTCCGTGAGACGCGAAGCCTGTGCTTTTCTAATTAGGTGAAAAAATCGCCTCTATTCAAATGATGGGCTGAAAATTTTATGCAATGTAATACATACCGAATGAATAATTTATCACAACTTTATTTTTCCAAGTAATGTTATTGAAAAATCTTGTGAATTCGAAGCGCTTCAGTAGAAACAGATTATGGTGCATCTTTAGGGCGCATCACGGGCTATTTAATATACACTAACGGAAAATGAAAAAAGGAACACCAAGAAGAAAATGTTTTATATAAACGAAAGTTATGCAGCATAATCATGGAATGCATAGGAGAAAGTGATCAAAAAAGTATGGCAACATACAGCTGTATTTGTTGGTAAACTCTAAACTCTCATTGTTATGTAACATGGTTAGTACGAGGTTGAATCCTCATGATTTGCGACACACACTAATTCTACCTTGATTTGAATTAGCGATGGCGATGGGCGACTCGCCTTTTCACAATTCCCAAAACTGACAGCTGCTGAGCATGCTCAGAACCTCTAGGAAGGCGCCCTAAATGCTCTGGCTAAACGCTTTTAAAAAAGAGAGCATGCGATTGGAGTTGGCATTAAGGTTCGAGGAGGAGAGCTCGAAAGGCTTGCCAGGGAAATCTTATCGGCCAGCTGCCCATAGGCAGCCGAAACAGCATTTAAGAGGAACCGAAAAAAGCACTGCCGCTCTCGCTCCGCAAGCTCTCCAGGTAAAGCCCGTAATTAGTAATTGTGATTTCAATTCAATACCTCTGGCAGGAAAAGCTGACCAGAGGAAGCAACTGAAACGCTGACATCCAGCTATAATGATTTGTAAATGATCCACCATTTCGAGAGAGATGGCAAAATGGATAGCGTCGAGCTTTGGTGGAGGTAAAAGCGAATCGATCACATGCAATAAAACGGGATAGACATTACTGAGATAATTGTGATCGAATATTAAAAATTAATTGCATCTCTTTTTGAAAACCCGAACTTTATTCGTCCTAAGCTTCGCACGTACCCGAGCAGATTCTTTTATCAGATCGATTCCCATTGGAACGGCCGCATTCGGAAGAAACTAGAGGATTCAACTCCTACACGAGACGAAGCCCCCGAGTCGGCCCACGCCGACGTTAAGCATCCGTCCCCCTGTTATTTTGCCAGCGTTAATACTTCACCTCCATCATCATCACCCGTCCTGGAAGGGGAACTCGAGCCGCGTCAGGATCGCGACGTGATTAGTTTAGCTGGTATTACCAAAGAGTCTCTAGCGGTATGTCGTGCATGGCATGCAGTGTCTTGGCGTGTGGTAGCCCTGTATTATTTGTCAATTGAATAGCGTATTTAGTGGAATCGGCTCATTTCTAATTGTGGTTTTGTTTATCTCTTCTAGTTGTGTATCATCTTTCTTCCAGTCGACCCACCTTTCAAGTTGCCGGTAGCATCTTTCTTCATATTCATCATTCATCCCGGAAAACGACTCATTGGATTAACAAAGTTGAACTGTAATTTAGGTTCCTTAACTGGTTAAAATTTGTAACTTCTAATTTGAATTTGATTCATATGGGACCAAACATTTAATAATTGTATGAACTACGATTTAATAGTACTTGTACTGACAACTCAATCTTTGTTAAATTAAAGTATATGTATAAAATTAATCTGTCTCCTCCTTGCCTCTCTGATCACGTGACATGTACTTTCTTATTTGACAAAATTAACGTGACATCAAGTATGGTCGTTGCTGGCCTTGGAGACCGGATAAATCATTGTCCCATAAAATCCCATATGTGCTCTAAAGAAGGAGGCGGTGAACCGTGTAAGTTGTCTCACATCCCGGAGTGCATGTTTTGTTGCACGTGCCGTGCGTGAGAATATAGTATCGTGCTGGAAAACGTCATTATAGATCGACCAAGGCTAACGAGAGAGACAGGCTCTGGCACTGAAAAGTCACCTGACCAAGATAGGTCTATTAATAATGTAACTTTCATTGTTTCCATCTTGTATTTTAACAATCGGTGTTTTTTCCTTTGTTGGAAACAACGTAGGTTGGATTGTTAATAGACCTATCTTGGTCTGGTGACTTTTCAGTGCTGGAGCCTATATTTCTCGTTAGCCTCGAGATCGACCTTACAAATGGCACAACAACTGGCTGAATGATGTTGCTGATATGCCCGGTACATACTAGTTGCGTACGAGAGTGAAAGCTGATCGCTCCCCATTCTAGGAAACCATTAAACTCACGCCTACGTATACGCTACCCCATTAATATATGTAAATTTCATGTCCGCCAATTTCTTCTTGGTGTTCTTTTTTCTAGATATTTTTCATCAGTAAACCTAATTAGTAATTTAAAAACGTAAAGAACGAGGCAAAAATCTCTGGAAGAAGGAAAAACCGATATTAAATAATTGGGACAAGGGCGGTCAACTTTAGGGGCACTGATCTCAAACTCATGTGATTATAAGGGCCGCGAATCCACTGTACAGGTCTCGACTTTATCATCTATGGTTCGGGTAAATATGGCCAAATGTTACGCGTTTGAACTACCAGGTTAGATTCGGTTAGATAAATAGAGGGCAATTAGGCAATGATATCTAAAACAACAACTGATATCTTTGTATATCATTGCAATTAGGAGGAGTTCAGCAAACTGTGTTGGATTGTAAATATGTAAATGACAATATTAAAAGATTTAAACCATACTAGACAAAACAAGCGTTTATTTTACGTGTCAGAGTGAGTTTATCCATTTTCTCTTCAAATTAATATTTGAATAGAGGAATTCATTTGCTAAAGGCTAATTCCCGTAGCTGCGATTTAAGGTTCGATCCCACTGAGTCGAACCTATGGAAACAGATTTTTAGTTCCGACTCGAACTGCTGGAAGCGCAGGTCTTCTGTCTAGGTGGTGTTAGCCATGCGCTTTCAAACATCGCTGCTTACGCTTCAGTTCGTTTTCGTGTCGTGTCTCATCTCGTCGAACTCATACGATTTATGGCAGCTATGAATTATTTTATTTTTTCTATAAAACACTTAGTGAATTAATTGTGGATGCCAAAAAGTGTAGTGTTGAAAAACAAATTAACAGAAAAGTTATTAAAGCAACAATAACAATTAAAAAAAGATCTTATCATTAAGCATGAAAGTGGTATCCGTGTTTGTGAACTTGCTAAGACATTGTTGGATCCTGGAAGGGATCAATTTAGTTTCCATTATTTTCAATGGGAAAATTGCTTTGGAGCTCAAACGATTTGGAATTCAATCGCCGTCTCGAAACGGATTATGTTCGAATTGCGAGGTACCACTGTAGTCTTTAAAAACAGCTGATGAGAGCCTTGCTGTACCGTGTCCACGATGGCCCAATTGGTAGAGGCAACGAGCGGTTCGAATCCTGATTCGAATCAGATCGTGGAATTTTTCCTTTCATTTTTAGCACTTTTCTACGAAAATGTGCTTGTGTTCGGTTTGTAGACACAATTCCAACAGTTCATTGCGTTACAATAGAGAGAGTGCATGTATTATCTCCAGTTTCTATTTAATAATTTCTGCTGTAGGAATGTCAAATAAATTATCACAGACGAATGTAAAACTGTTTCCTTTCTTATTCTTTGGTAATTTTTAACAGGCATACGGCTTTTTAAGGCTATATACGAACGTAAGAAAACACTTGCCTACGTATCGATAAACTAAACGCCATGTTTATTCTCTCTTCAGTCCGTGCATGCGGAGTCCTAAATCGTAATTCCAAATCGCGCCTATGGGAATGGTAGTGGTAAAGTAACGGCCTGTCGAGCTACTGGAACCATTCTTTCAGGTTCCATTTGACGAAATATGTGGTTGAATATCCGGATGATTTAATCGTATTATTTTCCTTTCCTTTACTGGGGAAATGAATTTTATGATTATAATGGAGGCTACATCTCAGTTATAAGATTATCATAAGACTCCCACAAGACAATAGAATTTGATAGAAAGGTCAAATTGCATATGAGAACTGCACGAATTGCTTGCTTCCATGCATTTTTCGATATATTAAGTATACCTCTAAAACTTTTTTTTTAAAATCTTTTACAACGCAGACCTTCTTGTAAATAAAACAATCCTATGGTAAATATCAAAAATTATTACTTTTGTATTACTAATTTGTCTTTTCTAACCAAATATAAAATATAATAACGAAAATCTTTATATGCAGATTAGAAGTTCGCCTTTATAATACCTAGATTCTAAATTAAGACTTTAGAAATTTAATCTGGGATTAAATTGAAAATCAGTTGGTATATAATACCTAGATTCTAAATTAAGACTTCAGAAATGAATACATGACGTCCGTACATATTCATTTAACATGTGTGGGATATTTTTTCACCTGAAGATAATCACAATTTAAAATGAAACCTTTTCGACCTGAAAACGATGCGTTTTTAGCATAACGTTTTAGTTGTAGAATGTCGTTGACCAATGAAATAAAACTGGTCGTTTATTCTCTTGTCCGGCAAAAAAATAAAAAATAAAACATCTCAGAAGGTGCGCTCGAGGCACTGCACCGCAACGCTTTCGCTTAGATAAATTCGATACCTTCAGGGCATAAAATTTCACAAGTGAAGGATTACACCGTAAAATTCCCTGTATTTCAAAAGTTGTAACTAGTAGAAAAATAATGAAATAGGGAGTTGATATTTTAGTACTTTGGGACTTTCGAGTTCCTCGGCTTTACAATGTTCATCTGAATTCATTCTTCAATTTATTCTCACAGTTGAGTTGTATATAAATCTTTGAAATCAATTTTATTACTTAACGTTAAATGTATTATGTTAACATAACTGCCTAGAGAATCAATTTCAAAGTGTTTAATAGTGGCTTAAATCGCTTAAATGAAATATGTTATTAGCGAGAAAATCGCAAATGAATACAGCAAATGTACCGTTTGTAAATTTCACAAAGTAAACAGTGAAAATTATACAACAAATTTTATAAAGGTTTAATTGCACAGAGCTTCATATGGCTTGACGTCGAGAGAGAGATAAATCAAACGTGTTTTTCCCCCTGAAATTTTGAAGTTCTAAAGTTCAGTAAGTTTCCTCTTTGTACCTGCAGGCGGAAACCCGTTGGTGCGAACAAAGAAGAATGACAAAATTCTCTTTATTAATCAACGTTTAATTAAATAGGCGACATGACATGTTGACAAGATCTAAGAGAAATGCAAAATAAATAATAAAACTGTGCAACTGGATTTTATATAGCGGACCCAAAAATGACAAATTTACACACTGGGAGCCCTTTACGAATCCACCAGGTGTTGTAAACTGCGTCCACCATTCAACCGGCAATCAAAGTTTGAACCTAAAGTTGCACTACAAATGTAACATGATAGCTTTAGTTTGCTAGCCCTAGGTAGAAAGAAAGGGCCAATAACACGTCACCTTGAAGCATTATGAATATTCTATGTGATTGCCTTAAGTATATAAAAAAATTTTAAACATGAATCTCAATAAATTATGAAACTGCTTCAATAAGCTCATGCAATGACCACCAGAGTATACTTTGTTGCCACGCTGCTTCTACCATATATTGGTGATGCATACATTTCTCAAGTATTATTTAGGAATTAAACTTAATTTGCTTCTTTAATCTACATTAATACGCTCTTCAGGCTTCTTAAAATCTAATTTAAATTCATTAAATTTGGCTGCGTGGATGAGAAGCGCAAAGCATTTACTTAAATGTGGTTCCGTGTTATCGTAATAACTACAATTCTACTGAAAATTCAGATATAAATCCAATTTAGACCTGTCATGGGATCATTTCGCCGCATTAAAAAACAATGAACTAGTTCCTTAAATTGTTCATAATGCGTAGCCGCCTGAGTTTACGGCGCTGCATTTTCGTTGAAGAGAAACGAATTACTCCAATGAGCGTGTAGTTCGCCACAGATGAAAATGCTAGCAGCTATAAAGTGTTACGATAAACATTAAGATACTCTTTCTAAAATCGATTTTTAATCATACATTACATTACAGGAAAGGAAATTCTAATTTATTGTTTTCGTTCAGTTTGTTGAAATATATCAAAATACTCCTGCAAGAATCTTTTAAACTCGCCTTTCTATGTTAAATAAAAGGGAGTCATGCTCGGCAACGGCGCAGGGGCCTTCCCTGAATTATATACAGGGTGTTTCACTTTACCCACTCGATAAAGGGCAGGGGATGAGATTTTTTCACCGGGTTTTTGCTAAACCCACATCTTACATGATGCTCTACAACTTTCTAAATAACACATGGGGTCTAACCCCTACCCTACAAAATAAAAATTTTCAAAATTTACCCCTTCACTCCCAGAGACGCGCAATGTTTTTATTCCTTATTAGGGGACATTAAAACCAAATAATCAATATTCATTTCCCCCCAATCTGTTCCCCTTGAGTCGTTATTTGGAACTAAAGACGGGGCACCAATTATGAAACACCCTGTATAGTAACAGCCGAATTGTCTGTCTGTCACACTTTAACAAAGAATGAGACAGCAACAGTCTTAAGTAATATAAAAATACATAAGCTTATTTAAATATCTTGAGGCGTGTGTTTCAGTTTCCAACGTCGCAAAAAGCAATGGAATGCAAGAGATGATTCAGGAAAAGAGGAAAGGGGAATTGATGGAATGTGGAATGAGTAAAAGAAGGAAAATAGCGAAAACTAGTGAAGAGCATACTGAGAGTAAATCTAGCTGCAATTCTGTATCATAATTAGGGTCTATTGATTGACAAAAAAGTTGTTTTTCTGTTAGGAGAGTAAAGGAACAAGATGTTTGGCAATTTGAATTTCTCACAAAAATAATGCTTACTTCGTAAATTTCCGAGAATGGCGAGGATTTCCCATGAAGATAGTCTTATTGAATTTGTCTGGCTGCCACTTTGTTTAAATGCAAAACTGTGCCTAGTTAATATGGCAATGGTATAAATCATTTATTCCTTTAAAAAGGGAAATGCGTTATACATCCGCGATACTTCCAATAATGATTTTATACTTTTTTTATACACGGCTTGAAATAACACAATTGACAAAATAAACTAAATAAGTTAAAAAAAAATTATGTTCTATGCATTGGTGTGTAACCTGTAGCCCGCTGACTACTTTAACTCCGCCACCAGGTTCGGATTAGCTCGCGTGTTTCAAACTGCTTAAAATTTTAAGCCTTAAAGCATACGTCATTAGGATGAATCAGTTACCGGAGTAGAAGTCCTCTGTTTGGCCCTGAAGGAACAGTCTACGTAGCGTGATATTCATTAAGGAAGAGGAATAAGCCGCTAGATGTCAGGTCGGATGAGTACGGTGGGTGAGACAGTAATTCGTACCGAAGAGTTTCCGAAAATGTTGCAACCTTTTGTAATGCCTTTTCTGGAGCGTTTGTCATGCAAGAGCTTTCCGCCACATGGTCTTGATGGCATCCCGTAACTTTCACAGTAGTTTCCGATAATACGTCCCTGCGATCGTCTGACCTCTCCGAGTTAATCGGTCAGTAGGATCCCCTTGGAGTCCCAAAAAATACTGAACCTGACCTTTCTAAGAACGTTTCTAAAATAATCCAAACGGAAAACGGTATACGAAAAGATTTGTAAAATGTAGAGGCACAAAACTCCGTGCGGTCGTCAATCGTTGCGGAGAAACTTTATTATGTGCCGCTCTTCGTTTCCCGAACGCGGTAACACACGCTGGATTACGGTGTTCACTATCGACGGTGGCTGATAGAGAACATCGTCACTGACGATTTGGAAGCAAATTTAAACGAAAAAAAATATGTGTAGATGAAAGAGAGCAACAATAAAAAAAAACCTATTCATTGGGTTATCTGTGAACCGTATATATAATCCTACGACGGCACCGTCTTTCGAAGCGATCGATGAGTGGCATGTTGATTTCTCTCGATCAACGGCGAAAAGCATCCACGCAACAGCCAATCATCACTGCCTGCCGCGCAACAATTCAAAGGGTGGGTGACACGGTTTGTTTTGACGGGGTGCATAGTTATCTGAGAAATACTCTAGTTGAGGCGTTCCTTTAACACATACACTTCGGAGAACACAGAGAAATGGAAGAAGAAATTCAGAGAAAAAGAAAGAGATAGGGATGGAATGAGTGGAAGGAGAAAAATAGCAAAAAACATGAAAAGCCTATTGAGAGCATACTTATAAGACCATCGTAATTGTGTCGAAAGTATCAGTTACAATAGTTTTATAAGACATTTGGTTGTTACTGCCAAGGAAATTAGCACCTCGAAATTGCTTGCTCACATTGGAATACAAAGCAAAGATCGGACGTTCCATTCGTCTGCAAGATCCTAACTTTGTAACGAGAACTTTGTATTAAAAATTAATGTATTTTATATTTTAGATAGCACTGTATTTTAAATGCACAAATAATTTTAAATTATACATTTTATCAAAATTTACCCAAAGTCCGGGTATTCAATTAGTCTACAGTAAATATTTTAAATCACCATTAAGGGTTTGTAATATGCTGGTTGGTTTGTTTGTTTATTTACACCTTTTTATATAATTGATATTTTAATGTATGTCCGATACAAACACAAACGTCTCTATCCACGGTTGGATTCGAATCTGCAACTCGGCAAAGTCAAGAATGGAAACTACGACCCAGCTCTTCTAATAATAGAGCATTCTGTTTACATTAAGCTAACTGCAATTTGCAAAATAAGCATATTGTGCAAATGCTTGCCGCTCTGTTTGTTAGTCGACTTAATGTAAACCAGGCAATAGAATATGAAACTGTATGAATTTGTAAATAGGGCTTACTTCCATGCTTACATAAGACGTATCATGTAAGTGTGAATTTAGTCAAAATCATAATTTCAAGAAAAAAAAACAAGCGCAATTATATAATAAAACTTCAGCAATATTGTAGATACTTACTTATGTAAATAAGGTAAAACCAAGATCCATAATAACTTTAATAAATGACAATGTGATTGAATAAAAGTGACAATGTCTCCGTCCAGTTAGTGAGATTTACAGGTGTTTTTTTTTTTAATATTTCCATTGATTCTAGAAAATTGAGCTCAATGTAAGGCTAGGTTCAGATGATCGCGCGTTGTCGCGAGACCTTTTATTTTGGTTACTGTTCAAGCGTGAGCCAGTCTACTTTAGTCAATCGCTAAAAATGGAAGTGTAGGAAGCTTTTTGTTTGTGGATAATCCGAAGAATGAGACATTGAATAGAATGGCAGGATAAAATGATTTAAACATTTTTAAATAAAAAATATACATGCATAAATTAATTTATAAAAATTTCTAACCCAATTTCTAAGAATATTGAAATATTCTTTTCTGTGTTTCGTCGAAGAATAACTCGATATTGAAATAGTCAGTGTCCATTTTTCCGTACTTCCATTGTCCCTCCAGAGACAAGTCGTGCGGATCAACTGAACGATTCAATACTTATTTATTTATTTATTTATTTATTTATTTATTTATTGAAGACAAATCGTCCATCCAGTGCCAATTTGACCCAAGGCCGACAAGGGGTAAGTCCCTGGATGGGTAACAGGAACAATATGAAAGTTAAAATTTCAATACGTTTAATGTCTCGCGCTTACGTGTATAGTCAGGCCGTAAGATTGAGAGCCCTGAGCGGAACGATCGATTAAAAAAATAAATAAAAGGGGGAGTACGATTGATAATCCCTGGACAGTGGAAAGGAGTTAATGGATTTCATGTCAGTCAGTGGATTATTATCATAAGAGGATGTGAAGAAACTTTTATTTTCACGTATTTTCACCTTTAACTTTCTCCAGCTGCAAATTTTCAGAAATGACTTACTTTCTGGCTCCTTTCGTTCTGGGATCATCATCTGTGCTTCCTTTTATTTGTTAATCGATCCTTCCACTTAGAGCTCTAAATCTTATTGTGTATCTAGGCAAATGCGCGCTCATCTGAACCCAATCTAATCCATACTCATATGTAGTATTTTACAGTTATCTTCTCTTATAAAATTCAAAAACTATAAAAGACAGAAACACACTCCGCACATCACTGGATAGGGGAAGGTTCAACGTTTTAACAGTCTGCCTGCAAATTCCATTCATGCCATAGAGCACCGCTGTTTTTTGGCCACAGGAACTTGGCGATGCCAAGTCGTTTTGCATGCTGCAGTTCGCGAAGTGTGAATCCATTGTTCAAATGCATGTGAATTCAGCACTCAGTTCAAGAAACAGCCGCCTTATCATAAGCAAATTTACGAGTGGCATTAAAAAATCATAGAAAATGGTTTTATATAGAAAATGATTAACATGAATAACTCTGTATTGCAGATCACATATACAAGTACCAATTACAATTGTTCATTGTAGATTTTATTCCCAAGATAATTTGTCTTATTACATTAAACTTATTATAGATAGTGGTTTCACCTGATTTCTTTTAAAAACAAGCGTAAGTTTAATTTAATTTTTTTGTGATATTAACGTTTTAGTATATAATTTAATTATTAGGTCTTTATTGGAAACTTAATTATACCTTTCTTCTTTGCCATTTTCTTTCAAGTAAACGTTTATTCCCCTTTTATATGACAATGTTTAAAAACAAGTGTAGAAAACTGTTTTCTTAGTATATACAAAAACTCATTTGTTTTGAAATGGTAGACAATTTTCATGATTCTTGAAACGAACTGCAATAAATAAAACAAAAAAGAAAGATATGGTAAACAGAAATTCAATTTGAATTTATACATGTATAATAATATATTGTAAATATAATAAATAAATTTCAATATTGATATATGTGCACGTTAAAACGTTTTTTTTAAGTTCACTTTATTATTATTTAAGCCAACTGTTTAAGGGAATAATACTAAGTGAATGCGTTCTCGGAATTAATCATTAACTATCAGGCTTCATTAAATGGCAACCATTAAAAATAATATTAGATCATGGCCATAGAAATTGTATAATCCTTCCCATTTTCAACTATTAATCCCTTTTCAATTGCACTAATTTTGTATAATGTTTTGATTCGCAATAATAAGATATCTAGATATATTGAATTTCTCAGTGAAATCCAATCAAGTTTCTAATTTACGTAATCAATGGGTTTCTATGCTACAGCAGAACGTAAATCAATGAAGTCAATGAAGTTAAAAGATTTTGCTAATAGACCGTGTGGCCAATTGCTGTCCTGTCTGTCATGCATTAACTTGCCCTCCCAATAATGTCGGTTCCCTCTCCAATGAAGACAAGGGTCACTGGCACTTAATTATCTTCACGGTCCACCAATAACTCATTGCTTTCCCATTTTGAATGACTTTTGACATTGAGCACACTTACCCGTAAAAGGAAACATTGCCGTGCCGATTAAACACTTCTGGCGACGATTCGTTCGAAGTGCTGGAATGAACGCCATGGTCTAGGATATCTGGCACTAAGGACATAACTTCACAGATAAAAATTTAAAAAATATAGTACTTATGAGCTCTAGATTGGTGTATCAGGTTTACCTTGAGTCTCAATAGTTAAATTGGGATAACTCGATTTTAAACGGTGGGGTGAAGCGTAAAATAATCTCTGATTAACGTTTTTTCTTCTAACTATGTCTTCTTCAAATGAATCCTTAACATCTAAACAACAAAAAAAATAATAAAATGGGCTAAATGTGGTTTAAATTGATTTGTGTTGAAATGAGACCAATGAAAATAATCCATATTCAAGGGTTATCTTAGCTTTTATTAGAATGATAGAGAACGAATGAACTTCTGTTCTTACATAATAAACATGAATTATTAAGGTATGGAAGTATTATTATTTATCTCTGCTCAATGCACCTTCTGATAAATAACAGAAGTCAACACGCATTTTGTGACTAAGACCACACATAGAGTTCTTAGTAGTAATTTGTAGGTAGAATCCGAATCTCCTTTTAGATTTTTTCTATCACGTCACGTTTCCAAGTTATGCACTTCAAGACTTCTATGTTAAAGTAATGGGAGTGAAGAGAAGCGGCTACATTGTTAAACTATCCATATTTTGGGGCCGCAAGGAAATTTACCAGGCCCCAAACACTGAATGATTTAAAAATGTTTCATTGTAA
Source organism: Rhysida immarginata (assembly GCA_023313115.1). Lineage (NCBI taxonomy): Eukaryota > Metazoa > Arthropoda > Chilopoda > Scolopendromorpha > Scolopendridae > Rhysida > Rhysida immarginata. Next base: position 2,543,992 of record JAHWFO010104687.1, read on the forward strand.
AACAAGAAAGCTGTGCGTGGTAGAGAAATTTAAAAATTATATTCGTAATCAGCAGAAAAAATACTACCAAAAATCACCCACTTTCATTTTGTCACAAGAAAAATCTTAAATTTTGTTGGCTAGTGTAATCGGTGCATCATCAATATAATATCCCTTTTGCAAAGTAATACAAACTAAACATACACACACATGCACCTTCAAAGTTATATAAGTCAAACCTTCTATAATGGACTTTCTCAGTAGTGGGCATCTCTAAACAGTGGACAGAAATTTTGTAAAAAAAAAAAAATTCTATTTACAAAATGATTTTATATTCTCAGAAAAATGAATACTCTTAACCATGGACATGGACATTTCTTTTCAATGCCATTCCAAAATAGCAAGACCTCTCACAGGGACAAATTACTTTAAATTCCGGGCATGTCTAAAGAGTAAAACCCTGGATTTTAATTTCATGTGAGTTAAAAGACCGGTTTTTCAAAACAAACCCACGCTCTGTGACCACTTCAACAAGGGGCTCCAAAATTGTTTAAAAACACGACGATCTCAAGAAATTCATATCTTGCTTGTTTTATTGAATTTTAATAATTAATTCAACAACTATGAATGTAAACCAAGAATACTAAACTGACATCCGTTTGCAATTTGGCAAAAGCATATCCAAAGTTTACACATTTTTCTCTAATTTCACATTCAAATAAAGGATTGTACAAGAGTTTAATCGATAACGATTTCGAGAGCTTTTATTTCGGAAAACGCACTAATGATAAAGTGCTACACTGTAGTAACTATTTATACATGTACTTTTCTTACAATAAAAAGCTCCACTATTCTATCAGAGAAAAAACTGTATAAACTTTTAATTAAAAGTGTTACTTTGTATTTTTAATCGCTGAATATCTCAACAGTTTCACTTTCGCAAATAACGGATAGCTTTTTTGTTCTTGAAATTTTGTTTGGAGCCCGTACTAAAGCTTTAGTCTCCAGTTCTGCGCCCGGTCTCGAATTTCTACAGTCAAAAGTACAAGACATTTTCCTGGCACAGAACTGATTACAAATTATGTGTGCGTAATATACAGTGCACGTACATTGCACAAATGTAGCCTACACGTTCTGTATAAAGTTGAAAATAAAAATCAAAATGCGTATTGCACTGTACAATGGTTTAAAACAGGGATGGACAAACTGCGGCCCAGGGGCCGCATGCCGCTTTGAAAACTCGTTGACGCGTTCCGGACAATAAACTGCTTCATTGAGGTGGGAAACGACAGACTATGTGATGTTCGTTAATAGATGTTAAATTCTGTTTGTGGCCCTTGACAATTTTTGTTGTGCGATGCAAATTAAAAAAAAAAGTTTGGCCATCACTGGTTTAAAACATACAGCTTATGAATATTTTGTTGTTTCCATAATAAATGCAGTGAGAAAACAGTTGTAGTGGACGCCTCCCAATAATGGATACAAAAACTTTTCCGGAGGTGCCCATTGTTCAGAGGTTTGACTGTATACAGGGTGAATAAGTACACCGACAAACTTATTAAAAAAAACAACCAAACTGTATGTTACGAATTTGACTACGTAAATCGGAAACTACTCGTTGGAATTCGATCAAATTTTAACAGTATACATAGTTGCATGTACCCTATTATTCCCCATTTGTATCCAAATTTCATTATCCTAGATTTTAGAGAATCTGAGTTATTAACTTGTTAATCTTGGTGGCGGCATTTTTATTTCTGTTCATATCTCAGTTATAGTTCAAATTAGGACCCACGTTTTTATGAACTTTCTTGCTTAGAATCACCCATACTAGCTCCCATACTACCTACACCGTTTTTTATCGGTGTACTTAAAATTCACCCTGTATAAAACTAGTAGTAACCCGAGCGCTATATGGTTGTTATTTGTGCTACGTATACAGGGCGATTCTAAGCATGTACTAGGCCTTTTTCTCAGAAGTTTGACGTCCTAGAGCTTTGGGATAAAAAATTACATGATTAAAAACTATGTGAAGAATTAATAGCGGCTACCCTTTTCCGGAAATGGCTGGAAATGGGTGATCTGGGGTTCGCCCAAAAACTTTAAAATGCGAACATGGGACTAGTAGGGTCTTTTGGAAAAAGAAACAACAACATTTTTCTCCAATCAGCTTCCTTGAGGAAACAAACAATAAAAACACTTTAAGGTCACTCTGTTTGAACTGTTAATGGTTCCTGCGCATTATTTGTTGTTACCGTGACAGATTAACACTGAAAATACCTTTTTTCAATGAAGAAGCATTTGACATGTTGACCGTTTTAGAAAAATGTCCGCAAAACTATTGTGCTGCGGAGAGATTGCACGCTGCACGATATCTTAATAGTACACATCACATTTTCAGCAGCTTGCGGTTCGTATGAGGGCAACACCTCCTAGAGAGAAGGCCTGCGCACAAAAACGTCATACATTGTTACATCATCATCATCAAGCGGGCTATTTTTAATCGTATTTCTACCAATAATAAGCTGTAAATTTGGCCGCTTGATGATGATATAACAATGTATACAGTTTTTGTCCGCAGGCCTTCTCTCTAGAAGGTGTTGTTGAGGCACGGATGCTGTGGTCAGAATACGAGTGCGAGGTGAAAGAGCTGCTGATATTCAGGAATGGCTCAGGAATAAGCCACGTGACTGAGTGACGTATACTCAACAGCAACGACTTCCACCCTTTCCACCTTCATCTCCACCAGACGCTTGGAGGGTGTGACTACTAGAAGAGACTGGATTTTTGAAAGTGGTTTAGAAACTAGCCACAAATTTTCTATTATCGGTGTTGTGGACGGGGAAATAAACAAATGATTCACATTATTGGCCAGGTATATCCTTATATGGACGACCAACATATGTGGTGTGTGAATACCTGGTGTGGCATTTTTAGAGGCCACATTATCGGCTCGTATTTCTTCCACTGTAATCTGAACCGTATATATTATGTCGACTTTCTGGAAAAGGGCTGCCTGAACTCCTTGAAGATCTGACACCTTAACGGGTTGGCATGTTGTTTCAGCAGGATGGATGCTCCGCACAATACTCGCGAATCGCCCGAGCACTCGTCAATTGCATACCCCCCCCCCCCTTCGATACATTGGTAGGCATGGACCCGTTGTGTTGGTAGTAGTGATGGGCCAACGACTCTTTGACGGCAGTCGACTCTTCAGTTCCCGCTCGCAAACGATCTCGTTCCAGGAGGCATTTTACCATCGACATGTCTAGGTAAAATTATTCAAAAGAGCCAGTGAAACTACATTGCGTATTTGAACAAAATCTTTTTTTTGTTGAATTAAAATCCACACAATAAAAATTCACTAATAACTTAATTCACTGAAAAAAAAAACAGTTTCCTGCAAAAGTTGTTTCTTTTACCAAGGCCTATGAAACGACACCCTACTCAACCCATGTTCTCATTAAAAATTTTTGGATGGATCCGGGTGCGCCCATTTCCAGCCGTTTCCGGAAAATGGGATAGTCACCATTGAATTATTCACATAGTCTTTAGTCATGTAAATTTTTCTCTCCAAAGCTCTAGGACGTCGAACTTCCGAGAAAAAAGCCTGGTACGCGCGCTTAGACTCAGCCTGTATCAATTTCTTCTTTGTGCTACACTGTCTTTAATTCTACTTCTACACCGAAAAATTTTCGATAGAAAATATTTAGAGTTAAATTTTTTTCGAGATTTCTTGGGTTTAGGTATACGGATTTCGACATCCTGATAAAAGAACATAAATCTATCCATGTGAGAACACAGGCTTTTCAAGATGAATGCCAACACTTTCTAACGTTTTTTCCTTTGTGATTCGTGGATTGTTACGGCATATTGGAAATTGGCTTCGTTTTAGAACATATGGCATATTCACATCACTCGATGCAAAATCAATTCTGATACATTATCGCCGTGATTTCACACTACGAAAGAATTTCTGCTGTTATGAAATTATTATGAAGTTCAGTGAACATCAGATAATCACATTGCAAACTCATTTTTGCATTCAAATTTCTGAAAAGCATGTCAATTACTTATTTCAAAAAGAACTTACAGGGTAGAATGCTCAATGGAGCTAGCTTGTGTAGAAACGCACGTAGATTATTGGGCACATCATTCGGATCTTCGGATACGTTTGAATCTGAATTGAAATAGACATATGGATCTCCGGGTACTTTAGAAATTATTTCACAATTTATTTTTATAGTTTTCCTGTTTGCCAGCTCTTCTATCGATACCTTGTTTAACTGTTTACTATAAATAGTTTCAACCAAGTTTTTGTCTGCTATCATTTGGTGAGGAATTTCAACAAAGTCCGAAGGTAATCCTAGCATTCTGGAAGATTGCATGTTCCGATATCCACATGTTTATGTTGAACTTGATCAACACTGTCCATATTTCTGACGTATTTAATGCATATGAGAGACTTTATTTTATACAATTTGCGATGATATCCCTTCGAACACCTTTTGAAATGATGGGAAGTGTCTTTCTGAAATCAGCTGTCATTAATGAAACTGAAACTGCAGTTTGAAACTGCTGTGTAAAGTTCGATCACCTTTCGTTAGCAGTGTTGATGCAAAGTGATTACGAATGAAAGGCAATTTCTCCTTTTCCTCGAATGAAAGCTAATAGCGTTGAATACAGGTAAATTTTACCGGAATCTCCCGGAGCGCCGAAGCAAAAATATCTGCTGTTTTCATTTACAACAGCTTCAATAATTATTCTGAAAGTAGAAACTCGGTTTTCATTGAAGCATATGGCAAAGCATGTTTCTGCATCAAAAAATTGATGTCATTAAGAAATACGGATAAGATTCAATGGCTTCTTTAATATAACCTTTCCTTTGTGTCACCAAGTTTGGAGATTGATGTTTTGCCCAAGGCTCCTGATCGCTCATCACAATCGAGGAGCAAGCTTGGATGTACAGTAACGCCATCGGTTGTTAACAACCACAACGTAATTAATCTTTCAGGACAAAGTCCTAGGCGCAAGCGTCATAAAGGCAAAATGCGGAAGGTGTCGCCGTTTTCTCTACGGTGCAGCGGAGGTAGCGTCCAAATTCTTCGTAGAAGATTCCGGACTTGGCGCAAGCGAACCAAGACGATAGATGCCCCAGTCGGTTGCTACGTCCGCTGTAGTCTCGGTCATCCCAGCTCATTTCGTCTGGGTGATGACAGGAGTTTTTGTGTTAAGCACCATAAGGGGTCTATTTGTGGTGCCCCCTTATCTTTATATGCGAATTTTTGGATCAAGTTGTGTTTCCATATTCACTGTAAATCTGAGGTTCGTTCCTTGGATGGACTAAGACCTATTATTGGTCGCGCTTGTCTTTGTCTAATTTTAGAGCTCGTCAAGAAGTCCGTTTAAATTGTAAATCACTCTTCTTGTTAGTCGATTGTTAAACGGAAGTGTCCATTCCGTTCAGGCAAGGCCCAAGACCCTATACATTTCTTGCGTGTAAGCAAGCTCGTGCCCGTTTCATTTTCTTATATGTATAATTGAATCAATTTCATTAATTTATTTAAATTCAATAAATAACCTATGCCAAAAGATATACTCTGTTGTTTATTATTAGTATGCTTAATCTTCCACTGCGCAATACTCTTTTATCCATGACACTTTGCTATAATAAAAACTCGTGAATTTTTCCATCGGAAGGACGTTCAGAAAAATTCTTTGAACTAAACAACTCACGAATAACATTCATTCTTTTTTGATCCTCTACTTTATCCTCAGCAAAATTAACAGCTTCTCGCAAATAGTTTGGCTATCACACTCTCTTGATCTCAGTCGCCGATGGGCTTTGGCATCCGCCGTTCAGGTATTTCTTGTTTCGGCGTCGTTTTTACTTTGCTCGCTATCTCGTCATTCATCTTTTGGCTGCTCTACGCTTTCTGTTGATAGGATTTTGTGACCATCGAATTTATGAATTATCTTAACAAAAAAGAATTATAGTTTTTTGGGCCGTTGCTCTGTGCAATTTCTACAAGCGGAGATCAACGATCGATCATGTGCGCTAGATGAAAGGGACCGTCAACAACATTGCTGGTAACACCCTCTTTAGCATCGGAGTAGCATCTATCCGGTGAGCATCTTGCGCCACACTTGATCAGTATGAATTTTCTCATCCATCGACATGTACATTTATGCCGAATAAAAAACTTCTCTGTGGAAAAGTGTAAAGTCGTCTCACAATTTCTTCTTATATTTAAGTATCCACAGTTTTGGTTACTTGCTGATTATATATTTTGATGCTCTTCGTCTCAGTTTTCAACCATGACTTTCTAGCAAGGGTGACCCTAGAGCAGCAGCACTTTCAACCAGCATATCTCACAGAATCCCTGAAGCATCCAAACCCTTGACCTTTGGTGAGGGGGCATCGATTAAGAGCGCTTTTAATTGCATAAATCGAAACTGTTGCGACAAAGTTGCTTTTTATACTTAAGTAGAAATACGACGCGTGTCCGGAAAGTAAGGTTACAACGGCTAGTATTCTTTCAAAAAATGTTTCATTTACAAAAATGTCCACTGCGACTTATTTGAGGACACAGGGGTTATTTTTTGACGTAATTGCCACCATTGTTCAAATACTTGCTAAGTCTAGGTACTAGCATCTGTATCCTACAGTCAGAGATTTCTGGCGCCTGCTGCTGGAACCACATTTCAACCTCGTGCTTGATTTCTTCATCGTCGTAGAAGCATTGTCCAGCAAGATGTTTCTTCAAGTTAAGAAACAAATACAGAAATTCATCAGAGACCATTGACGGACTACCGCTCCTGGGTTTGTCATGAACATCGGTCCTGTTCCAGAGAATTCACGGCACCAATTCGTTACATGTTGTCGACTTATAATATTTCCATAAACGGGAAGAAGTGTTTTATGAATATCCGCTGGAAGTGTGTTCTAACCTTGTGCTTGGAAAAACCGTACAATGGAACGCATTTCACATTCGGCGGTATTCTGAATTGGTGCAGCCATTTTAAACACGTGTTACTCGACTAGACTCCACGTCGCAATGAGGACAGCGGCGAGAGGAAAATGGAAGGATTGCAGTTAAACCCAGTATAGCCAACTTACGCACTAAAATATTGCTTGTCCGCCTACAAGGGTTGTAACCTTGCTTTCCGGACACGCCTCGTAATATACATGCAACACGCACTGATAGAACTTTATTCTAGCTCGCTGGGTGAAATCTTATTGTACTCTCGATAATTACAGTACAGAGGTTGTATAATTTCATCTTTATGTATCGTCGTTGTTTAATAATTTACCATGACAGTTACGATATTAAAGTATAAAATAAATTTTTAAAATTCTCCCCGAACAGTTTGGAAAAATGAGGACGTTGGCAGTCTCTATTTGTCTCGAAAAATCCTGAAGAAATCAATGGGACGCGTTTCTCGTGAGACTGATACAGGGAGAACATCGTTTGGCGCAGCACAGATGGCCTGTTTAGTTTTAAGAAATTTTGTAATGAAAACAGCTCGAAAGCTAAAATTTGCATGTTTGTAATGAATTAACAATTTTGAAACTGATGGCAAACGAGAATATAAAATTTGTTTGCTCTTGTTTCTGCTTCTTTGAGTGAGACTTCCTTAAAGTTGCCCTGACTATTTTTCATCATAGCACTAGTCAAGGGTAATAAAAAGTCTCGGAATATTGATAAGTAGCTCTCTAGTCCTCCTCTTCCTATTCTTGAGAAAATCATCGAAATATCGTTTCCGAAAAAAATACTTCCGATTCTAGTTTCGAACGAGTTTACATATCGTAAGATTTCGATAATCTGTTTTCCGTGCAGAATGCGTTAAAAGCTTCGGCACTGCAATTCATGATTCTGAAGCTAATTCACACCTCTTTATTATCCTGTGATATAGCAGAAGACCTAAAACATGATGTCCTCTCTATCACTATGGGAAACTGTTTGGTTTGGTTTATTAGAAATGTTGGCGTCGGCTACTAAGGTCATTTTGCGGGTTTTACACAACGTATACGTGTCTGTACACAGACCGAGACAAACACAAGGATCCATGACCACGGCGGAATTCGAACCCACGACCAGGTGGACTCGAGAACTAGAAAACGTATGCCCTAGCCCTCTCAGCCACCTGGCTGGCCTGTGGGAAACGGAGGGAATGAAAGTTTTGCGCATATTATGAATGTTTAAGTTCGAATTGAAAAATTTTCGTTAACTATCAAACAAATATGTTTCTGATGACAATGTTTATCTTTAAGTCGAAATCAGTGTTTGCTTTGTGTTCACTAATTTTCACAGTCTTCAAATTACGAGGGTTATTTGTAAAGTAAGATCCGTTTTGCAATAAAAACAAAACTACTATATATAGATTTTCAAAATTTTTTCTTTACCAGATTCTATGTACCTTTAACTATTTTTCCACATAGTTTCCAAGTTTATTTAATCACTTATCATTGCGCTCAATGTACAGTCATCAAAGGGAAATAATCCACACTTGAATTTTACTCTAAGTTTTACCGTTTCAATATTAATTTATTTTTAATAATTTAATATTACATTTAGAGTTAACATTATTAAGATTATTAAATTTAAATAATTATAATTAAAAAAGCTATTAAAACAACACATTAGCATGAAATGTAATATTAAGTATTAAACTCGTGTGGATTATTTCCTTTGGTTGACTATACTTCCGCATGATCACTTCATATAAGCTGCCGCTGGTGAAGAAAGTCACGCATTTTTCACTAGTTCATCGTCGCTGAAATGCAGGCTGCCGATGATCTCCTTTAGATCCTGGAACAGGTGGTAGCCACTAGATGCGAGGTCCGGACTGTAAGGCGGGTAGCCAAGTTGTTCCCAAACATAAGATCTGATTAGTTGGGAACAACTTGATCACCCGCTTTACAATCCGGACCTCGTGTCCAGTGGCTACCACCTGTTCCGGGAGCTAAAGGAGATCATCGGCAGCCTCCATTTCAGCGACGATGAACAAGTGAAAACTGCGTGACTTTCTTCACCGGCGGCAGCTTCTATGAAATGATAATGCGGAAGTACATTGAACGCTATGACAAGTGCTTAAATAAACTTGGAAACTATATGGAAAAATAGTTAAGGTACATAGAATCTGGTAAAGAACAATTTTTGCAAAAATATATAGTAGTTTTGTTTTTATTGCAAAACGGACCTTACTTTACGAATAACCCTCGTATTTTATAAAACCAATAACTAATTTCAATCTTCAAAAAACTATAATCAAAAGTCTGAGATTAAATAGTAATTAGATAACTAAGAAAAAACCTATATAAAAGTTATAACGCTAAAATCCTACAGACATCAAGTGATGAATGTAACTACGCTTTGGCTCCTATAATTAGGACAGGTGTTCAAAGTGATTATCATCGAGATACTTTTGAATACGCCGAAGAGTTGCTCCTATCCCTCTCCCAAGCAAACTCTTATCCAATTATCTCCTACGTTTAGGTGGCCGTGTGGTCATCATCATTCAATGCATGTAATAATCTTTGCTTTCGAGTTTGCTGTTACGGAAAAAATTATAGATAATATCTAGTAAAGTGTGTATACATTTTTTGTGAAACACACTGTAGAGTGAGCAATTCAACTATTACCGTTAGAATTCGTCGTATATTGGCGAAGAAATAATATTTGAGAGTCGAATAATTGCATAAATATTGTATTTCCATATACTTATATTAAATATGACAAAATTTACGGAGACACCATAAACAAGTGAATTACTGGAATACGCTTAATTATGAATTCAACGTATTTTAAAGAGGTAAAAAACAATAATACTTCCTTGAGTAAATGTTAAGGTAAGGTCCTTTAAGGTTTACGTATAAAATAAATAATTTTTTTTAAAAATATATAACTTTGTCAATAAAAGCTTACGATTTAGAAATAATTGAAATTTTCATTTATAGGAAAATAAATGTTTAATATCATGTTTAACATGTTTAAATGTTTATTACAGATAATAATCCGATTTAATTACTGCTGTAGTTCAATTTCGGTTGCCGTATTCAATTACGGAATTATTAATACGCATTTACGCTCTTTGGCTTGTTTGCACGCAAAGGTAATTTTGAAGTTACGCAGAGATCAAATGTATTATTTCCATAACGCTCCCCAATTGGCTTCGTAAATTCTTAATTAAATTATGAAATTATCTGCAATAACCACTATGCACAAGGCATTTGATCTGAATTACAACATCGTAAATTATGTCTGCTAATACGAATTTATAAAAGCATTATATGTCATCGATGTTTACAAGGCGTAAATGTTTAAAGTGTTTTTCAAAATAAATAAAACTTATTTACCTTTATAATACGGCTCTAAATCTGTATTATGTTGATTTTGAAATACTTCTTTTCTACTTCGTGGAAAAGTTCCCTTTTTATTAAATTCCTAAATTTGGAGTAGACATGTAAGTTCTATTAGAATATTGTTTGCATAGAGGTCGTGACTACAATCGTTTTATATCGTTCCATGATGTGCTTACCGTCCAGGTTGGAGGACACATTTCTGACATGATAACTTTGTAAGTTTTCATCTCATTGGTTTGAGCAATTTCGGTTGTGGCATAAGGTGAAATTGTACTGCTTAACTCTGTGTTTAAATAAATTTCTATTAATTCAGTAATTCTTTTTAATACTAAGCAATATTATATTATGTATTGATAACAATAAACATTATGAACATGAAATATGTTTATGGAAATAATTTTTTTATCGAGAAGAAGAGCATTTTCAAAATAATATGCTATACCTTTCTGGATGTAGATGTCGTTTTCAGCTAAAGGCGTTTTGTTTCTGTTTGTACATTCCAACTCATGATTCCGTTTCAAATATTCAAAACTACCAGTGTTCGATGTCTTGATGGCGGTTCCATCACTTAAAATATTCACCTCCGTTCGGTCGATGTACTGGGTTCGATCGCTTTCTGCGTAAGAGTAGCGTAACAAACAAAATTATTAATGATCACAAATTATAAATGACGTCATGTGATATTTTTCTAAGACAAGTCATTAGAGCATGCATTTGAGTATTAAAGACATGCAGTAGAGCCAAACGGAGAAAAATATTACTTTTCTCTTTTTTCAATGTTCTGGGTACTTGAAATTTATTAACAGAATTTCAGATGCAGAAATCCCATCGCTTAACTCTGTTTCGTTTAGCACGGTTAAATGTATAACCCGTTTTTATTTAACACAGGGCAAATTTCACTTAACACGTTCCATCATAAAATTTTGAATAAACTGTATTTGCAGAAAGTCTCCAAAAATAGATAACCACTGTGGGCTCAAAATAAATCCTATCTCGATCTTGAGATATTGAGATATGATAGTTCATTACTATGTAATCATTTCTTGTTCGTGTTTCTGACGACGTTGGGTAAAAGTAAATCATATGTAGGCCTATTATATAATTAAGAATAGTCTAATTAATCTCAGAATATCGACTCCCTGCTCGATCTCACTATTCATTAGATCCATAAAAGAATTATTTGTCAATCAGTTCTTGACGGCCACACTGTATGACCCATTTCTGTAACTATTCCGTTATTATTGGGTTATAAAAAGTTATTGCGTTTTTCCCCTAGAGATGGTTATACTTGCCCATGCGCATTTGATATCTGAAACTTCTAGCTTCCATCAAGGAAAAAGGTGCGCGTATCGATCTATAGTTACTAAGTATCGAAAGGTGCTGTATGCTATCAGTGTGGGGAAACGTGTCTGTCGGTCTGTCTGTCTGTCCCTAACTCTAACTCCTCCAAGGCTATGTAAGATTTTCAAAATCTGTTTTCGTCAGTCGATGAATATGGTTCATGGCACGAACCAATCACAAATATTATCTAAATCGGTTCAATAGTACGTGCACAAATGGTACCTTCGCGACCCACTTAGCAATTTTCTATGGGAAGATATAGTAAGAAATACATCAAACAAATCGTAATGACGAGACAGAAGCGGTTATTGATTACTATTTTCGCCAACTGATAAATATGGTTCCGCGAATGAACCATTTTGAAAATTGATACAATGGCACGTGCTCTAATGGTACCCATATGACACCCTCAAAAATTTTCAATGATAAGATATGGCATGTAATATATCAAACAACTTGGAATGATGTGCCATGAATGTATATAACGTAGAATTAATGATAATCCAAATTGGTTCAAAGCTACGTGGTTTAATGGAATCATTATGGCCAATTAGAAACTTTAAATGTTAACATAGGGAAGTTGAAAAATATGGTTCCGCGAATGGTTTAGTTTAGCTTTTCGGTAATTGGTTATGTCGTTTCTTAATGGTTTATTCTTTCTATAACGTTGTAGAAATGGAGATTCAACAAGAGCATTTTCGCCAAGTTTTACTTGATTATTTCCGAAAGGAAAGAACGCTGTGCAGACTTGTGAAAAGTTACGTAAAATGTATAATGACGAAGCCCTTAATGAACGGCAGTGTCAATGTATTGGTTTGCTTGTTTTCATTCTGGTGACTACATCTCTCACTCTGATGTTCTCAATCAGGTGGGCTTGGAAGGATATGGGGTTTTTCGAACTCTTACCAATGAATGTAACGATCAATTCTTTCGTCTACTGTCAACAGTTCACCAAACTGAGCGAAGCAATTGAAAATAATCGGTCTTCCATCATAATAACGTGCGACCACACACAAGTTTAAGAAATCGCGGAAAATTATTGGGATGAATTGCCTCATCCACAATATTCGTCAGCCCTTGTTCCATTAGTCTTGCAAAACTCCTTGAGTGGATAAACGTTCAAAAAACACGTTGTTGAGTTCATCGCTAATACAAAAAGGAATTATTTGAGAATGGGATCATGAAATTTCCCGAAAGATGGCAGAAGATAATCTAGCCATCAGCACACTATAGCATTGATTAAGATGTATTTTTTTGATTAAAATAAACGGTTTTGAAAATCACTGGAAAAAAACGCAATGACTTTTTGAACAACCAATATAGCTTGTGTTTCTATTTTATAAGCACTCTCAATGTAACCAGCCAAAATTCCGCCTAAGTGCAGCAATTCAAAGTAGCATGGGGTCCATAAGTGGACCAAAACCTCTGGAGATGTGTTGACACAATTAGGTTGAATATTTCCCCACAGATCTGTTTGTCGATGTACATCTCTCATAGATGCTTGCTTAGGTAAGGAGAATGTAGTTGCCACTCAATTCGTCGGAACTCTTTAGAATGTTCCTCGAACGATTTCTGGGCAACTTGGTCTGATGGCAGGATATATTATCCTATTGGAATATCTCAACATTCTGGGAGGTACATGAAGTTAATGAAAGATGGTAATGACCACCGGTAATGATGACGTATTTAGGTGAAACAGGACACTCATGGTATGTGAAAAATCCCAAGCATGCATGCACTTTATTGACAACTAGGTTATGATCGCCCCATGAGACTACCATCAACCGGAAACAACTGAAAACGTGACTCGTCGGAACGTATTACATGCTGTCAATCCTACAGAATCAATTAGCGACGTAACTAGCCCAGGTGAGTCTTTATGCCCTAAGGCAAGACGTTTGCAGAATTACTCTGCTCCTAAATCCTATGAAAGCATTTTCATTTTCATTTTCATTTTCATTATCATTCATGGACGTTGCATTTTCCTGTATGAAATGCGGTTGTTATTGCATCATGTCACTTGTCTGTTTAATGTGTTGATTAAAACTACTGGCACACTGCATTTACAGTGATTTATTAACATTGTTAAGTGAGGGATTGCTGTATTTAGAAAAGAAAGCTCATCAAGATATAATAAACGTGAAATAATTATTTAGATTTAATTTTTTGAAATCAAATCCGATTGTGAATAACAAGTTTAAGTAAAACTATTAATTTCTTTCTTACTTATGGTCCTTGGAGACGAGGTGTGTTTCTTAATACGACAGTAAGCGCACGCGATGACCACCATTACAAACGAAAGCATTGAAACCGTTGACAAAATTATCTCCCACGAAAAGACTAAAGGCACAGTAGAGTTAATGTCATCCTGATTGAGAGGGGCTATTGTTCCTGGAAACAAAGGAGACAAAGCATCGTTAAAGACAAAGACAAATTAATTGAAAGCAAAACAAGTTCAAATGGAGACTGCGATTCATTTTGAGCTTTGCTAGGTCATCTTTAAGAATTGATTTATCCAAAAGAAAACAGAGAGCGGGTAAGTTTTAAATCCCATGTTATTATGAATACCTGAGCGTACAATTAAAGTGTCTATAAAAGGCCAGCATTTTGAAAATTCAGATGCCTTTATTGGTAGAAACAGCGGAGTTACAGGGGTATGGACAATGGTATCTCAACGTCATTAGGATCGATGGAAAGTGTAAGGAATGCATTTCTAACATGCTAGAATGTGGTTATGGAATTCCATTTTAAGTTTCCTGTCGAAATTTTTGTCGTTCATTAAACGCAGAATGCTCTCCAAAAACGCTTGGAATTTTAATGGCATTCGCATACTTAATGGAATGCACTTGCAGTGACAAAAATTACGATAAAAGAGTGTCCTCTAAAACTTTCAATTTCGGTCCGTAATATAATTTAATGGTTTCATGTATAAAGCAAACAGATGAAATGCAATTTCTGAAATTTTGCAAGGTAATAATGAAGGGAAACTTTTAACGTGATAGCAAAAAGCAAACAATTCAAAATTACCCGTTTAACGATTCAGCGGGGAACACTTAATCACACTTTAATCGTTGCTCCGATAAACGGCTCAGGGAAAATCTCCTATTGTAATTTAAAACGGACATCATCAATTAAATAGGTCGCAAAAGCTTGTTGCAATCAAAATTCATGGATATCGAATAACCAAATTGCATTTACAAAGGTACATCAAATATAATATCAAACAAATATGATATCAATAAAGTAGCCATCATCAGATACATGCGTTACCTAGAACGATTACTACCATACGTAAACCTCCCTGACGTCATTTGCGTTGTTGAAAGATTCTATAGCAATGCTTATGTTTAGCATTATACGTCATTTATGAAATCATATGCGATTTTTGGAGTGATATTTTATGTAAAGTAAAGCGCTCTTAAACCAACACCACTTAGAAAGAGCATTTGTTGTAAACAATGAAGTTGCATTGTCAGCCTACATGTGATGACGCAGTGAGCAGGCCTTCGCTCCAGGTGTTGTTGCTACAGTCTAAAGTTAACAATGTTTTTTATTAATAACCGTACAACGTAACAAAACTGTCAATTGGACACGTAATATTACGTTGTTTTAACATTACAGTTTTGTTATATTGTACGATTGCTAAAACACATAATTAAGGCATGGCCTATATTATCTTCAAGGCCTGTTCATTTCAGCTTTTTTTTTGTTAAAAAAATGGTTCTGTAACTTTTGTTTTTAGAGAGGTGTAAACGACATCTGGTTAGCGATTACAAAGGTGTAAACCAAAGGAGTGAATAGTACTTTTCTGTTTACACCTCTGCAATCGCTCACCAGATGTCGCTTACACTTCTCTAAAATCAATTGTTAAGAAAAAAGCTGAAATGAACAGGCCTTGAAGATAAAGTAGGCCATGGTTAAGGTTAGGTTGTGGCCAAAGTCAAGCAATAGACGGGGCAATAATCGACTCTTCTGTAGAGTTCCTCCCATGACGTTTATTAAAAACAGACCTGAAACCTGCCGCCAAATTTGAAGCAAATTGGGAAGCTCTTCAATCCAGAACTGTCATGGATAAAAATGAAAGATGACGCTAAACACACGGTAAAAATAAAGTAGAATTCAATACACTTTTATCTTTTCGTTAACTTTGTATTTTAATTATTGATCTAAGAAGTTTAAATGATTAATTTAAATTTAAATGAGTTCAGTCTCCTTTTAATGGGGAAAATCGTAAAATTAATAAAAACAAAAAAATAAATAATAAATAAAGTCACCAATCTTGAAAAACGATGAAGGAACTTGTAAGATGGAAGAAAACTCAAAGGATGTAGTCTATTGCAGAGGTTGTTGATAGTAGAAATAAACCCAGTCTATTGAGGATGTAGATGAAGTCTTGTGAAGATAATGTTGATAGGGGAAAAAGATAATCTTGAAGGAAGTGTTGGTTTTGAAATACAAATGAAATTTTGAAGAGGGTGATCCAAATATTTGGGATAAAATTTATATAAAAAAAAACGTTTTCGAGAATGTTTCTCATCATCAGTTGGATTAAATATTTTTGAATGGTGAAAACGGTTGAAAAAAAATGGTTGAAAAAAAAAATTTTCAAACCATGGTGGCGCACCTTCAATTGGCTTCAAGTTGGTGACGCGTATTCGGAATCTATCTTCAATTGGATTCGGAATTTACCTTCTAATTCAATATACAGGGTGATTAAAAAGTACTTCACACTTTTCAAAATTTATTACATCAAAGCTATTCAGAATATAGACACACCAGATACGGATTCTTAAAGAAAAACTCTTGAAGTTTATTGTGACACAGTTAAAGATGTTCAATATGCCCCCCTGTAGTCGAATTCGTCCCAAACCCGCATTAACATGTCTCCATCAATCCCACGTATCGCTACCGTAATGCGTTCTTTCGGCTCGTCTAGGTCACGGGGAAGTGGTAGGGAGAAGACCTTGTCTTTACACACCCCCATAAAAAGAAATCACAAGGTGTGAGGTCGGGGCTCCGCGGTGGCCACTTTGCAAGTTCCAGGTTATTGTTTGCTCGAGCAATCCACCGCTGTGATTTCTTTTTATGGGGGTGTGTAAAGGACAAGGTCTTCACCCTACCCCTTCCCCGTGACCTAGACGAGCTGAAAGAACGCATTACGGTAGCGATACGTGGGATTGATGGAGACATGTTAATGCGGGTTTGGGACGAATTTGACTACAGAGGGGCATATTGAACATCTTTAACTGTGTCACAATAAACTTCAAGAGTTTTTCTTTAAGAATCCGTATGTGGTGTGTCTATATTCTGAATAGCTTTGATGTAATAAATTTTTGAAAGTGTGAAGTTCTTTTGTAATCACCCGGTATATTGAGTAACTTTACGCTTCAGTAAATATAGCAGACCAACAATGGAGTTCACAGATCAGAAGATTAAAAGTCCATGGCTCGTCGGATCCAGTAATGACTCACGCTTAAAAATAAATTTTGAAATTTCTTGTGTGCTGGCATGCGTCTCTTCATTCTTTGTTGAATATCAAGAACAGGAATGGAATAAACAATAGTTTTATATTCTCCCATACATTAAAATCCACAAGGTTGAAATCGGGAGATGCTATGCAATGTTAAACAAATAACACTATGTGGCTATATTTCTTCAAGGAATTATTAAGTAGCGGAAGACTGGAGCTACTTAATGTTTTTACAATGTTCTAAGGTCTGTATGCTTCATAATTTCTACATTTTTTGACGTAGAATGTTGAAATTCGGAAAGTATCTTACTATGGGCAAGTCGTACTTCACTTTATAGTTTGGTTTTGATTGGTTAACTGGGGTCGTAGCTACGAGGGTGGGAGTTAGAGGGTACCATGTGATCTATACACTTGCTCACCAAAAGTCATGGCACACCCCTCCAATCAGGTTCCTGTCCATAATGAGACAGATCCCGCTGCTTCCATTTTCGGAATGCAGTTGCACAGAACTCCTCGATATCACACAATCATTGTAAGCAAAACTAGCTGCAGAAATGGCAGCACGCAGAGAGCTATCCGCATTTGAACGAGGGATGATTGTTGGTGCCAGACGGATGGGTGCCTCAATATCAGATGTAGCCAACACTCTGCAATTTTCCCGCACAATCCTCATTTATGACAGAGACGGGCCGCCCATGCCTCATTTATGACAGAGGTGTCGCCGGGTCACCCGGCTTGCAACTGCTGACCGAAGGGCGACAGCGGGCCAAATCACCATGCGGTACAAACAGGGACGTCCCACAACTGTGTCCGTGATGACAATTCTGCAGGCTTTGGATGAGTGAGCGTATAGTAAAGGTATGAAATTTGATATGCCGATTCCTCTAGGCAGGATATACATTATAAGTTTGGGCCAAATTCCCCGTTGGGGTGGGGTATCAGTCACGTGGTGTTTAGAACTATTAATGTTTTCAAATTGGCATGTGATATGTCATTCGATCGAAAATGATGAGAAACAAAAGAAGATAGAGCTCGTTTATATTTTCTAAATACTAGGTTCGAAAAAATATATTTTGTGATAAAAAAATGAGTTTAAAAAGTGCGGATAAAAGGAGTAAAATATAGATGAATTTAGATTTCCTCTACTTTTTTATACGCTCCTCGAGGGGATTAATTTATTGTTTTAGGGCATATTAACGTGAAGTTTTTTCCTTATGTTTACTTGTAGAAATATACTACGTATATCCAGCTCACTATATTTATTAGTAGTGGAAGAATGAAGCTACTTAATGGTTTTACAATGTCCATCTGTATGTCTATCAATCTGTTTGTCCCCTTCATATTTTCCCGTTTGTATCAACAGTGGTGACAGCAACACATAATTCACCAACAATATTCAGGGATCAACAATATATACCTAATGGCTAACAATCTTGCCTCTGGGAATTATAAAACAAAATGGGATTCGTAACAATGCACAGAATTCCCGTTGCTCGAGCGTCTGTCTGTCCCCTTCATATTTTTACATTTTTTGACATACAAGGTTGAAAATAGGAATGCAGCTTACCATAGGCTTGTCCTATTTCAATTTTTAGTTTAGTTTTGATTGACTCATTGGATCGGAGTTACAGGTTTGGGAGTTAGAGGAGACCTTCTAGTCTATATGGTTAATAGGGATATAAAGGAGTGAAATTCGGTATGCTGATTGTTCTAGACAAGATCTACATTACTATGAAGTTTGAGTCCAATTGTCCCAGTGGGGCTGGTGTTGTGAAGGTAGCAGTCACATGGTCTTTAGAACTATTAACGTTCACAAATGCGTCATGTTATATGTCATTCGATTGAAAATGGCGAGAAACATACGAAGATAGAACTCTTTTTTATTCTCTAAACATTACGTTTGAGAAAATCAATTAAAAATTTCGAATAAAATAAGTAAAAAAAAAAGATGAACCTAGTGCTTCCGCTACTTTGCTATACCATCCTCGGGAGGGGGGGGGGGCTTAATTTCTTGTTATGCCTTATACAGGGTGTTTTTGAATTGAGTACAGATTTTTGGGAAATGGTAGAAGAGGTCCTTAGAAGTATTTTTTTGTCATATGAACATGGGGTTCCCGCAGCTCCGTTTGCTTGCAATACTGCATTGAACAATCAAATGACACCGGGACGCAGTGTGCGTTGGTAGGCCTAGATTATTTTATTTTTAACAATTAACAGAAGCAATCTACTGTAATAACTTTTAAAGTAATTGTTTGCAAAGAAATTTCAAGGTGCACGTGCTTGTTTGTTGAAAAGTCTTAGGACAAACTTCGTCAAGGAGATTCCATGGTATCCAACCCCTTTGTGAAAGTACGATTAGTCCATATGTAAACGTCATACAGTAGATTGCTTGTGTTAATTGTTAAAAATAAAATAATCTAGGCCTACAACGCACACTGCGTTCCGGTGTCATTTGATTGTTCAATGCAGTATTGTAAGTAAACGGAGCTGCGGGGACCCCATGTTTATATGAGAAAAAATACTTCTAAGGACCTGTTCTATCATCTCCCAAAAAATCTGTACTCAATTCATAAACACCCTGTATATATAGGCTGAGTTAATAACGTTAAAATTAGTATCAACTTGATTGTTTTGCAAGACGATTGTTAGAATGAATTGTTAAAAAATGCTTGGCCACCTTCGTAACAATGGTAACTGTCATCAACTAAACTCCGAGGCCAATCGTGACCACCGAGAGAGAAGGCCTCCGCAATGAAACTGAATACATTGTTACATCATCATAGATAGTGCAAATTCAGGGTTTATTATTGGTAGAAATACGAATAACAATACACTATCTATGTGATGCAATAATGTATTCAGTTTCATTGCGGAGGCCTTCTCTCTCGGTGGTCACGGGCCAATACCACCTAAAGAGAAAGCCTGCGCATGGAAACGTCATACATCGTTAAATCTTCATAAGTAGTCATCTTTAACAATACCGCCTAGAGAGAAAGCCTGCCTAAATTTTATAACCATTGGAAAATTAGAATCCGGATAAAGTTTTATCATCAACTAAAATGTTCTTACTGTCAATACATTCATTTTTTTCAAGAATTTTTTTTGGCTAAAAAGCCTGCAACGTATGCAGCCGAATTTGTTTCAAATGAATTTGGATTTTCAATGTCTAGAGTTATTGGATCCGAATTATTTGTGAGTCAAAAGAAGACTTTGCAACTGCTTCGAATTCCTTGGATGTTTCTTGGAACATTTCAAGTTGGCAATAAAAGTTCATCATATCCTTTTCACAGTTTCCTACTGATCAGGTTAAAATAACATTTGTGGCCCTAAGTTATTTTGTAGCAATGATGTTTTATTGCTTGACAATTGTTTTACCTTAGCAACGCACGCGCAAGAAAATTAATATGAGCTGAGGCCGCGCTGAAATGCATTGTTATAACAGCACAAACAATCAAAAAACGTATTTGGATAAGAAGTGAAGGCTGTCTTTATATCACGTGATAAAAGCTGCCCTATCATCGAACGGGGGCTTCGCTGCGACACACATTTCTCGCCAGACTTGGGCGGCGCCACTTACGTCTACGCGAGCCTTTCCTTCTTATCCATATACGTTCTTTGTTTCTACCACGGTCTATAGATATTCATGGTCATCGAACTTCGGCCATTGTTTCGAGAAGATAAGGAAAACAGAACGTGCCAGGTGCCGCATAGATTCCACCATCTAAAGATAAGGCCTTAAGGCTGTTTCACATTACCGCTTTTGCGAACGAAAATCGGACGACAAAATATAGGCCGAATTTCAGACGGCAGAAATCTCGTTAGCACACGACAACGGTCTACGAATCAGGCGTCCGAAATTCGCAGGTTGCTTTCACATTGACAGGTCTGTCGGCATGCGCAAATAAATGCGCTAAGAAAACAAACATTTCTGCCATGTCTGTCGACGATCGTGATTATCGATCATCATCATTAATTTTAAGAAAGAAACGTTTATTGTTTGCAAGGCGGTGCATTCTGCTACGCAGGCAAAGAATATTAACATCTTTAAAAGCATTCCGTCATTTTTGATTGGCTCTCGCATATAGTGGAAGCGGTCCGATGCGAAAAATATCTAATCGAAATGGGCGCATGATTTTCGTATCGTATGCACTAGGCAACCGACAGTCGGTCGTTTCGCATGTAATGTGAAAGCTACATCCGGCTGCGAAAATGCCGTCCGATATTTTTTCGTCCGATTTTCGTTCGCAAAGGTGGTAATGTGAAACGGCCTTCAGTACTCGGTGAGCACTGCGTCATCAAACTGAGACAGACAATGAAGCTTTCATTGTTTACAACAAACGGAAAACCGTCCCGTGTATTTCATTTGCTGCAAACAATTAAAGTTGCCTTGTCTGTGTCAATTTGATGACGCAGTTCTTACTGAGTACTAAGGCCTTATCTTCAGGTGGTGTTGACTAAGGCCGACGCAACCTGCGATAGAGATTTTCATTGAAACTGAATATGAAAGTAAAGCTTCTATCTGCCGATAGGGCGGCGCTGCAGGCGCAGTTGGGCCGATTGTACATGCAGCGCCACTTTTCAATAGAGTTCCCGCCCTACTGGGAGCTAGAAACTTTAGCTTCATTTTAACAATGGAGCTCGATGACCATGAATATCTATAGACCGTGGTTTCTACCAATAGTAAGCCCAAAATTTGGTCGACTTATGATAATGTAACAATGTATGATTTTTCAGTTGTGAGGCTTTCTTTCTAGGAGATGTTGGTAGAAGCAACACCACCTAAAGAGAAAGCCTGAGCGCGGAAACGTCATACATTATTAAAACGTCATAGGTAGTCATCTTTAATCGCATTTCAACCAATAATAAGCCCTAAATTATGACTAGGTATGATGATGTAACAATGTATGAAGTTTCTGTGACCTGACCATCGGGATCCGAGCAACAATCCATCCTTCATGGTTTCCAACAAACGAAAAATACTGATGGTTAAAATCCAAGATGGAGACAATGAAGGATGGATTGTTGCTGGTCAGGTGATTTTTGAGTGCCCTGGCCCAACAACACCAAGATCGAAAGCCTGTGGATGAAAACGTCATACATTGTTACATCATAATACGACGTCATAATTTAGAACTTATTATTGGTAGAAATACGATTAAAGGTGACTTTCTATGATGATGTAACAATGTATGACGTTTCCGTCCATAAGCCTTCTGTCTAGGTGATGTTGCCTGGCCTGTCTCTCGTTGGCCTCGCTAAACTCTCGTACACGTTAACGAAACGCATCATCAATAACTTTATTGGATTTCCATTAAATCATGTGGTTAATATTCACTATTTACATACTGTTCCCTTTAATATATCACAGTATATTCATGGTGTATTTTGATGTATTAATATCATATTCCCGGCGCAATATAACATTTAACGATATCTAAAATTTTAATAAAAGATTAGTTTCAAATGTAAAGTGGTGACTTAAAATATTCAGTTATCTATTGGGAAACAAAATAAATACAATGACATTGTGATTTGTTTTGATCAGGACTTTAAAAGTAGTTCGCCAAGTAAAGCTTTAATGATGCTTATCACCATGATCTGTTTTCTAGTTTCTGTTTTCGTGTTTGTGCTTTAACCTTGTTTTTGTTGGTGTAGTTAAATGGAAGACGGAGGGGGCAATCAATGATGAGATGATGAAAGGAGATACAAGTAAATAATCGATTTTTGTTTCAACCGCAAGTAAACAAGAAACGAGATTGGTTGAGGAGAACGCTCCATGGCTCTCGGATTAATCATTTATTGTTTCCTAGCTCACATTATTAACTTGTGCTGATTAAAATAAAACATTGAAACATACTTATATATTATAAAGAAATTAAATAACTATACAAAAACAAATTCCGCTTTCATTCATGGCAAAACATATACAGACTGTCGTCTTTTTTTATCTCGTATAAAATTTTCTTTAGCTTTGATAGAGGTCAGTCTCAGTCAGAAACATCAGTTGTTGTTCAGATTTTCTTCACTATGTTTCCACCTCCATCTTGTACGAGGAATTAAATGCATATAAGCCTTGAATAAAATTATCAAGTTTATATAAAAATTTTTAATGATAGCTCTATGACAAAATATTCAGCTTAA
This sequence comes from Rhysida immarginata, assembly GCA_023313115.1. Taxonomy (NCBI): domain Eukaryota; kingdom Metazoa; phylum Arthropoda; class Chilopoda; order Scolopendromorpha; family Scolopendridae; genus Rhysida; species Rhysida immarginata. Next base: position 2,567,289 of record JAHWFO010104687.1, read on the forward strand.
GATTTTTTGTCATTCACAGATGCGTTTTCGTTATATAAATTTCGCATTCGTTAAACTAACATTGTTGCTATTACTTTTAATGCAAAAAAGCAGTTAAATCTGAGTTGAACAGGTTTTTAAATCTGTATTATAAAAAATATCTCACAAAGTTCAAAGAAATAATTTTAATTTTGAAGAATCACGCCGACAAAAGATTTTTATCAACTATCTCAATTTCATCCTCTAGATAACTTTTATGGGCCCAATATTCTAAAGACACACAATGCTATAAAACTGATTTAATTGGAATTAAAACTGATATCGATATATATCATTCTTTCCGCATTATTTAATTTTTAGAAAATTAATCAAACCATATGCGGTAAGATCAGAAGAATACACTCAATGTGGTGTCAGTTCTTTAAATATAGCTATTTGCGTTTTCAGCCATTGCTAATGGCGTATAAGTGTCCGACCGCTGCTAACAGTTGACGGCGGCCTCTCTTGACCAATATCCCCAGTGGAATAAGCCTCATTATGAAAGGACTGGTTATCTATTTGATTACGTACCGTAAACTAATGAAATATTTAACCCGAGCATACACAGAGTTATTTATTGATCAATACTGGGATAAACAAAGAATCCTTTGATATATCTTCCAAAATAAAAAAATTTCTACTGGAAATATGAGGGTTGCCCGAATGAAAAGTGGACGCGTCCCATAACGTCATTACTACAGCAGCGACAACAACGTTCTAGTAAAGGGGTGTTCTAGTAGACTCAGACCAGTGTGCATAAATTGCGACTTCTCTGTTCGTGTGTATACAAAGAACGTTAGAAGAAGGCGTAAAAATGGATGCGTCCAGGACGGAACAGCGTTTTATAGTGGTGGAAAAACACCCGGAATTTCTGTAACATCATGGTGGTTTCACGGGATTGATTGCCTTATTTTTGACTGAAATTTCGGCAATAAATTAAAAACAAACGACCAGGTTTTCTCTTACAACAGGTGATACTTCTGCACGACAATGCGCGCTCCCAGTCTCCCGTGAAACCACTATGATATTACGTACGATTCTAATGGTTTATTACCCAGGAACTAATAAACATAGGAATGTCATTTAGATTTTACAATGCACATTACACACTGGAATTTCACACCTCATGAACAACATGTTCGATTTATGCTCCATTCATCTGTACAACACGACGAAGCCTGAGGGTGAAGTTTAGCAGCACTGCTCCTCGCATCTCATTGTCAACCAGTACACAGGATTTGGTGATTGCCTGACGGGCTTCTTCCATGGTGCGGAGGCGTGTGCTGAACACCTTCTCCTTAAGGAACCCCCCACAGAATTGACCCATCAATTCAACAACAGGATCATCTCCAACCGTTTCTCAAACCTCTTCAACGACAGATTCAGCTGGCTACCGACCAGTCCTGACCTTCTTTCTATGGGGGTTCCTTAAGAAGAAGGTGTTCAACACACGCCCCCGCACTCACGGAAGAGACCCTTCAAGCAATCACCGAATCTTGTGCACTGGTTGAAAATGAGATGCGAGGCGCAGTGCTGCAAAACTTCACCCTCAGGCTTCGTCGTATTGTATAGATGAATGGAGCACACATCGAGCATGTTGTTGGTGGGGTGTGAAATTCCAATGTGTAATGTGTATTGTAAGATCTATATGATATTCCTATGTTTATTAGTTCCTGAGTAATAAACCATTAGAATCGTACGTAATTGACTGAATCACTCCGAACAAAAATTCAGGTGGGAAGTCTTTGAACATCCGCCTACAGCCCAGACTTGTCACCATGTGATTATCACATCTTTGGGATACTCAAGAGGACATTGCAAAAGTAACGTTTCAATTCGGACGAAAACGTGAAGGATGCAGTGAAAGACTTTTTCAAAAAAAACAAAAAAAAACACAATCCTTCTACGCCAAGGGAATTGATCTGCTGCGTAAAGGATGGGGCCAATGCACCAACAAACATAGTGATTACTTTTAAGTTTCAAATAAACGTATTACAAATTCAGATCGTGTCCACTTTTTATTTGGGCAACCCTTATACAGGATGCGGCAGAATGGATGGATGCTTTTGAAATGAGTATAACTCAGCTGTTTTTTTAATTTATAACATATTTTATTAAGCAAATGAAATCTTATATCTTACCATTAAACAATCAACAAAGCGGAATTCATGAAAACAAAATTTATGTTCTGAAAATGATATCAGACTGACGTCCGTTATCCAAAATACAGTGGTGCAGCCGTTCTTACACTTCGATTACGACCACGAGGTTTCAGAATGATTGCCGGTGCAGTCGTTCGGAAATTCTGAATCCATCTCACGAATGTGTCACGCTTCGGAACTGAACCGTTGCGACCAATATCGAAGCGTCTGAGGAAACGCCGTTGCACAACAATCACAGACTAGCCCGATTTCAAATAATCCTCCAAAGCAAACGCTAGATGCACTCTCGCCCAAGTAACCATTGTAACTAACAAATGGTAGCCTCCACCGAGTTAAACGACCTTGACCAAAAGCCTCCTTCGAATGTAAAACACCCATCCATTCTGCCGCACCCTGTACAACTTTAAAATAACTTCTTCATATTTGAAAAAATAACTTAATGAAGGAATATAAACTAATTTGGATAAATTTTACATAAACAGCTGTATCTTCCTATTGCTTGCAGAGATTCGTAGACTAGTGTCTTGTAACCTGGAATCTATATACGAGGGCATATTGAAAAGTAATGCCTCCATGGCTGTACCTTTTTTTATTTTTTAACCGATTTTCAAAATTCTTTTGTATCTGATACTTACATTTGTCCTCTATGTAATGCACTATTCACTTTTCGACATAGTCCCCATCCCTTTCCACGCATTGCGCCAACGCGTGACTAGTCAGATGAACCCGTCGGAGAGGAATTCGGGGTTGTCGTCGACACGAGGATTGAATGGCAGCTTTGGATCCTCTTCTGCAGCACGATAACGCCCGTCCGCACACGATCGCCACACATCAAAGATGAAAAACTACAGTTCAAATATGAAAGACTTTGCACCTTGCGACTTTCACCACTTCCCAAAGAGGAAAGAGCACCTTAAGGGGCATGAGTTGCGTTCTGACGACAAGGTGAAATCTGCCGTTCGGTCCTGGTGTCGACAACAATCCCGGAGTTCCTCTCCGACGGGTTCACCCGACTAGTCACGCGTTGGCGCAATGCGTGGAAAGAGATGGGGACTATGTCGAAAAGTGAATAGTGCATTACATAAAGGACAAATGTAAGTATTAGATACAAAAAGAATTTTGAAAATCGGTTAAAAAATAAAGTTAAAAAAGGCATTACTTTTCAATATGCCCTCGTATAAATACGGGAACGCATTTTTTGAATTACACTTTTACCTATGTTAACGTGGACGAATACGCATGAAACGTATATGGTTGGAAAGGTCCTGTGCTGTAAATGTGCACAATATATTTTGTTTGTGTATTTTTTCACGTTAACACAGGTAAAAGCGTTTCATAAAAGGTAGCATTAAGGAACAGGTTGTACGCCATATTTGTCAATGCATGTAGCATTGCCTTTTGTATTGTTTTTTTTTTTTTAAATATTAAATATCAAATTAACTCAAATCACTGTTGATGTTGATGTTCATTTGAAAGAATTTTAATTGTTGATTTGTTGATGTTCATTTGAAAGCATTAGATAACCGTATTGATGAAAATACTTTGCAGCTTTTGAAAGTCAACGAATTGATTTCAGAACGTGAAGGTGCCCAAGTATAATATAGTGCCTATAATGTACATTATTGTTCCATAAGGGCATTATTCCATAGAAACAACTGACAACTGCTTAAAAATTGTTATTAACCAACTATTCAAAATATTTATATACAGTAGAACCTCTTTAATTCGAAAACCTCTTTAATTCGAATTTTTTTTGTTCCCTTGGAAAAAAAAATCCATTATTCGAAACCTCTTTAATTCAAAACCTCTTTAATTGGAATTCCCTTGAGAATCGAAATTAGAAGAGTTCGACTGTAATTAGTAGGTAAGCATTTTATGTATTTTTCGTCGTTTTCTAAGCTATTTTAAGATATTTTCATACATTTTGAAAGTAATATTTTTAGTTAAAAATAAAATAAATACCAATTTTGAAGTTTTTGATTGTTTATTTTTTTTAAATTTTGTATTACGAAAAATTCTAATAAAAAGCAATTCATTGGAAGAGTGTCGTGTATTTTTATAGCACACAAACAGAGTGGAGAAATGGGAGGTATGGAAAACAATTATTTAATTGTTCGATTTCAAAAATTACGAATAAAAGTTGAATTATGAAACGAATTGCAGGTTAGAATATTTAGCAGACAATATATCAGTCCAGTTCACTCGCTAGTGAAGTAATTAATGGGTTGAGGATTGGCTTCCTTGAAGCACTATCTCCGGGATGTGCGAAGGTCGTCGTCTGGCTTCTAGCAATCGTCTCAGGAGAGAGAACCCTCTCGATCTGTGGGACGTTCGATTTAGGCCAATGCGGGGCTGTGACGTCGGTTACCGCTACACAAGAAGGCAGCAACCTCGGAAGGTTTGTCGACCGTGCGAGACGGGCTGTACGGAATAGAACAAATATATTAGTCGTCAATCCGGACACAAGTTACTAACGCCAAGTTCCGTGGGGAGCAGAATAAATTATTCTTAATTCCTAACTATATTTACAGTACCCTTAGAAGTGGCGTCGCTGTCCAAGCGCGGACATTCTGCAGGGCGCCCCGCGAGAATACCGGCTATGCTATCAATGGTTCGCACGACTTCTAAGGCCTCGGGCCTCCACGAGAAATGATGATCCGGGTCCGGCTGGGTTCCGATGTCCTCGGTCACAATGGAACTGCGATTCGCGCAGAACGGTTCGGGCGGACTACACAATGCGAATTCGGGGTCGGTCTCGTTGTCGCTCGGTACAGCTGAAATGGCGGGATCCGTCTCGGGCTTCACGATCATGAGTACGGTCTCCTTTTCGGCGTGTGGATCCTTAAGCACACGTTCCTCAGAAAACGTATCCAGAATGAGCTCTCGACTCCCTTGGCGACTTGGAACAAAGTCTCTGTCGAAAGTAGGAGTTGAAATAATATTAAAGTCAAAATTAGATTTGTTTATTGCACTTATCTGGAAGGCGTTTAAACAGTCTTTTATTGTTGCGGCCTTCCTATCCACATGATAGGCCTTCGTTCGATTTCGGGTAGCTGCAAGCTGCTTCGGACGGGCGGGCCGGTAAGTGCGTTGGTCCCGCTTGGTAGCACTCGCTTCTTGCTGCCGTCAAACGTGGCAGTCGGACTGATAACGTCTCCGATTTCTTTCGATGGAACTGGATTCTCGTATCCGTCGATTACGAGCAGCGGGCTGGGCAACCTCGCGTTGACGGGACCTCCATGGCCGGGGCGGCGGACATATCCTCGGAGAAACAATGTCAACGTCAAGATTAAAAATAGTAAATTCTCTACTTGCCCTTGTCTTCTGTGTTCCTCCTGGTCCTCTAGGCCCTGTCATTCGGGGTGGATAATGTCCATTTCCATCTGGCTGGTCCAAGTAGTTCCAATCGTATTGGTCGCCACACACTGTCTCCTTGCTCTGTTTCCAGCGTCTTTTTTTATTTGGTTTTGGAGGATTCTGCGCACTCAATCCTCCAATTACCTTGCTTCAATTTTCTCGCTCTTGCTGGATCGAGTCGATTGTGGTTAGGGGTGTTTCTTCCTTTCGCTTTTTCCTTCCCCGATGTCAAATCTTCGGAATTACGTTTTTCTTCGTCTCTCTTCTTCCGCGGATTTGACAAAGCGTCATATACTACTTTATGTTCGTGCAAAATTTTGACACTCTTTCTTTAGTAACAAAAAAGTTATCGATTTTTGGTCCGAAACAGACCTTAATTTTCCACAGTGGGACGGGAGGAGAGACGCAGAGATAGGGAGGGACAATTTAGCGTAAATATAAATATTATATTTAGATAATAATTCGATAGATATATTAAAAGATACCTTAGATATCTCAGAAATGTGATCGAATTTCGATCATTGGGGGATCCTAGTACTCTTTAAAAGGGCTGAATTAATTTTGAAGGGAACTACTATTCGAAGATCAAAAAGCCTGAATTAATTTTAAATTTTGAATGGCAAATGGGGATCGAGATGCGATCGGAGCATTATATTAAATTACAACATTTGCAACAAATACGAGGGCGTTTTGAAAAGTAATGCCTCCATGGCTGTAATTTTTTTATTTGTTAACCGATTTTCAAAATTCTTTTTGTATCTGATACTTAGATTTGTCCTCTATGCAATGCACTATTCACTTTTCGACATAGTCCCCATCCCTTTCCACGCATTGCGCCAACGCGTGACTAGTTGGGTGAACCCGTCGGAGAGGAATTCCGGAGTTGTTGTCGACACCAGGATTGAATGCCAGCGTTTACCTCTCCGTCAGAACCAACTCATGTCCCTTAAGAAGCTCTTTCTTCTTTGGGAAGCGGTGAAAGTGGCAAGGTGCAAAGTTTTGAGATATTTTTCTTCGTCATAAGAAGAAAAATAGAAATATTAACAAATCGTACCCATCTGAAGATAAACTAAAGATGACGACATCTCTGAGGAACGGGGGAAAATACCTCACTATGGAATAGTTGAACTGTAGCTGCGAAAAACATAAACGTTGCTCGCATCAGAAGACTCATGGTCTGCCTCACAATAAAGACAAACGGCTCGCCTCTTTCCTAATGGCGTAATATTCATTTAAGAATAACTTAAGAAAGGTCTATGAGGATTTTTTTATCACATGCCGTACCTCAGATGTTTAAATAATTGATGAAAATAGGAAAGAAAATTTCACATCCTGGTCTCGAACCAGGAAACGAATGGCACTGTCAATACGTACAGTACAGTACTTATACAGTACCAATACGTTGCTTCTCCTTGTTTAAAATACGCCTATGGAAGCTTGAGATTTGATAAGAAATAATTGCATTGCTGCGAGATTTCACAACCACACTGCCGAATATGACGCCATCATATTTCAGTGTCATTTTTCTCGAAACGTATTGGTTGCATATCGGTTCTTTGAACGGTAATAAATACTGTACCGAATGTACAGTCAAAGCCTGTTATTACGAATCCGGTTAATACGACTTCCCGCTCAATACGAATTGTTTCTCTGGTTCCATCCCAGTGAATCCTCTTCTTTCATTCCCGGATAATACGAAAAAATGTTGGGGCGTAATAACGGGTTCGACAGTATTTGCAGTAACTGTTCAAACGTTACAGTTTAGCCTAGATACTAAACACAGGTGAAGATGTTCCAACGTAAATTCCAAATCTGTTGAAAATAATTTCTTCAAAGCTGCATGATAATAAATGCCATACGTCCAGAGAAAAGTAGTGATTTAAAAATGATGAATGATAACATTGGTTGAAAATAAACGTTGGAAAAAATCAATATCCTTAAATATTTTGAAAAAATAAAAGTAAAACGCGAATGTCTTCGAACAGTTCGCCTGTTCTTCTTCAGACTGCCAAAATTTTCAAAACACGAAATGAAATAATTAGGATTTTTTTTTCACATGATATGATACGTTATTAAAGATTTAGTCGTCCTTTTCTTTCGGTCTCTTATTACTAAAAGATTGGTTAAAAAAAAACTTTAATATGCATACACTCACTCACTAAAATTCATGGCACACCCCTCCAATCAGGTTCCCTGTCCATAATAAGACAGATCCGGCTGCTTCCATTCTCGGAATACAGATGCACAAGACTCCTTGATATTATACAATTATTGTAAGCAAAACTAGCTGCAGAAATGGCAGCACGTCGAGAGCTTTCCGCATTTGAACGAGGGATGATTGTTGATGCCAGACTGATGGGTGCCTCAATATTAGCTGTAGCCAACACCCTGCAATTTTCCCGCACAACCGTTGCAAGGGTCTATCGAGAGTGCACCCAACGAGGGGTTACAACCCATGTCAGACAGCGGACGGGCCGCCCACGCCTCATTGATGCCAGAGGTGTTTGCCGGGTCACCTGGCTTGCAACTGTTGACCGAAGGGCGACAGCGGGCCAAATCACCATGCGGTACAACCAGGGACGTCCCACAACTGTGTCCGTGACGACAATTCGGCGAACCTTAGCAGCTGCAGGCTTTGGGAGCAGGAGGCCACGACGGGTGCTAATCTTGACAGCTGCACATCGTCGGCAACGCTTAGCCTGGGCCAACCAACATCGACATTGGACCGCTGAGAACTGGCGAAGGGTTGCCTGATCCGACGAGTCACGGTTTCAGCTGTATCGGGCCGATGGTCGTATCCGTGTCTAGCGCAGGCCACACGAAGCCATGGACCCCGCTTGTCAGGTGGGGACCACTCAGGCAGGTGGAGGCTCCATACAGGTATGGAGTGTTTTCTCGTGGCATACAATTGGTCCATTGGTGCATCTGACATCCACTCTGCGTGCTACTTCCTACGTCGATCTGCTTGGGGACCACCTGCACCCCTTCATGAACTGTTTTTACCCCGCGGGCGACGGCATCTTCCACCAAGATTATGCGCCTCCACACACGTCCCTTGTGGCACGGCAGTGACTAGAGGAACATGCTACCAACTTCACGATAATGATTTGGCCTCCACGTGCCCCAGATTGCAATCCCATTGAACATTTGTGGGATGTCATTGAACGATCTGTCAAGTCGTCATAACACAACTGGTAAATGCAGCATGGGTTATGGAGTCCAGTGGAGGCGGCATGGCTTGCAATGCCTGTGGATGTGTCCGGGGACTCTCTTCCACGACGGCTCGCTGGGCCAGAGGGGGCCCAACACGTTATTAGGCAGATGTGCCATGACTTTTGGTGAGTGAGTGTATTTTGGATAATGATTTTGTGATTTTGTTCTAAATTTTTACAGGGTGACAAATTATGGCAAGTCATTGTGTACGAATTTTTTAATCCAAAAAACGAAAAGCATTAATTTTTTTTCCTGGAAAGAAATCCGACTTCATTTCAATCATTTCTGTACAAACAGAATCTTTTTATTTGCTTTCGTGTGTGAATTATTGAGTTTTAAAAGTTTCCTTGACTTTTGGATCACCCTGTATATCGAGGAGCATAATTCCGAGCTCGGTTTAAGCCTGAGTTAAAGTGCTTTAATTTTATTCGAGCAAGTAGAGCCGAATTATAATGTGTGACGGTATTTCCTATTGTAGATTTTTATACATTTCTAAAATATCAAAACTTAACCGTCCTTCCTTTACAAGAATAGGTACAACTGAATAAATGACTGTATAAACATGGAATACAGTTGAAGTAAATTAACAACATTTGCTTCTCAACTTTTCATCAGTACATAATGAAAAGAAATATAAATAAATGGACAAAATGGAATTGAAATAAAAGTATTTTAATTAATATAATTAATGATAGGCATCTTGTCATTTGCAGCTTCATGTTATTGAAATTGTTTACTAAATTCCAAATTCTAATTTTAATTAAAATGGTTTCATTTCAATTTCCATGTTGTCTATTTATTTATTTTTCTTTGCATTTTGCTTACTTCTGTGTAATAAAGTTGAGAAGCAAATGTGGTTACTATTACATAGCACAGTTAACAATTTTATTGCAGTGAAACTTTAAATGGCCTAATTTTTATAATAATTCAACAAAAACCTCGATAACTAAATAATTTAATTTTTTTATGGTTCTCAACAAATTTTGCAATTGTACGTTGAAAAGTCCTACATCGTGTTTTGAAATCTAGGTTGAACGTTATTATTAACACTACACTGTAGGAAATTATTATACATGTAGGAAATTCAGTTTTTTAAAACGTTTAATGAAAAGCAGTATAATTTTAAAGTCCTTCAGTATTCATTTAAATTTGTTTTGTTTTTGTTGAAAATTAAGAAATTTACGTTTTCATAGTAAGCCATAAAGTTAGTTTTAATAAATCCTTTTTGTTTGCAAAATGGAAGGTTCTTTAGTGCACCATCCAGAACACCCATCAGTTTCATAAGAAGACTTTCAATATCGTCCAATCCTATTCTGTCGTGCTGTACCGTACAGAGGCAAACGAGACGCACTAAGTTTGAGTTTGCTTTGATAGTTATCAATCAATATTCATAAAAGCATTCAAACAGACATTTCAAAAAAGATCAAATAGCGAGAAATCAAAGCAATCAGATGAAATAACGTATAACAAATGCGGGTTTGTATTGTAAGAGAATAATGAGAAAGCTACAAAGGCCTAATTGCATTACTCAATCGTTTCGGCGAATGAAAGAGAATTGAAAGGCTTTCCATTCGCCGACCTTTCAATGTTGAATCAAATAAATACATTCTCTTTATTTAGACAATTTGCTACTCGGCAATTCTTGTTAAACTTTTACCAAATTTGAAGAGAAATTATGAAGAGGATAATTCATTTTGCCGATTAAAAGTTAGTCACTATTATAAATATTTGAGTTTTTTCTGTATATTAAATCAAAAATGAGATTGAATTAAATAACTAGGCATTTAATTCTTAACATTTTTCAATGATATAAACATTTTTAGAGATTATAAATATTCACCTTACATTGTGAGTACAATAAAAGGAAATGAAACAAAAAAGAATCAGCTAAGATGTACGTATTACATCGAACACTGAGGTCATCAGGTAAACAGGAAGGAGAACGAGAGAAGAGAGACCCGAACAAATGAAAGCAGACCTCTTGTAGGAACGGTGAATTTATTATTTAACACGAACTAAATAAGTTGCGTGAGTAAAACGCAGATGTTAAGACAAGACTTGAAACGTGAGACAAAAATATGATCAGTTGACATCTGATAACCAGAACTCTATTTTTAATGCAGTTGAGTTGTCTTAAGAGTTAAAATTAAGCAAATATTTAAGGCCTTCTTTTGCAATAAAACTGTCCGTTTGCTAGCAACAAATGGCACAGAAAAGCACAAGTCCCATAATGTCGTGTCAAATAAATGAGTTGAAAACATGGTTTTGTGCTTCTAGACAAGATTATCTAGAACTATGAAAATTTCTTAAAAGAAGGAATGTTTATTTATATATTTTTAGAAATGGGGGTTACATTATAAATGAAATTAAATAAACTATACGCCAACTTTCTTTACCTCCCTCCAGAGTGAGCGTTGCGAATTGGTAATCGGCCATTGTTGATCCAGCGTTATTGTGTGCTGTAATCCTCAACGAATACCAACATGCTGGAATCATATCGGGAATAAGAAATTCAGATTCTTGCTGCACGTTATTTGAAATGAGCTTCCAGTCGACTTCTTCTTTCTTCTTACACTGGATGACGAAATAAAGAATTGGACATCCACCGGAATCCCATTCGTTTAAAAATAAAGTCACTGACACGGAGTCCACTCTTAGAAATTTGTTTATATCCGGATAATTCGGAGCTAAATTAAAGAAGAAAGAATAATGTACTACGATTTTTAAAATTTTGTATATTTATTTTTAAGTATTTTATTTGTAAACTCGACTTTCCAATATAAGCCAACAATGGCTTCTGGAAATGCCAGATTTTCTTTATAATTTTTAGCAATTATGATAATAAAATTTTAATAATAATAATAATAATAATAATAATAATAATAATAATAATAATCAAATTCAAATTCAAATTTATTCAAATTAAAAATTATTGAAAATATAAAATTTTAAATGTATAAAATATAAAAATTACTCATTGCATTTACCAACTACCATCAAATCCTAATAAATAATAACCAAATAACCAGTAATATATATAAAACAGTAGTCACCCATTAAGGCTTGTATGGAATGATGGGAAATTAATAAACAAGATATAAGTTCACATACACTTTTAAATCGTCAAAAATTACAAAAAGTAAGATCTCTTCCTAGATCTTATTACACATTATAAATTATCAATACAAAAGAATAATTCATACATACAGGAAATTTTTATTTAGTAAAAATTAAATAATAATAATACATAAATATTTAATAATATTGGTATATAAAGAAAACATTTTTCATGAAAGTTCTTATCCAAATCTGAGTTTACATTATGTTCAAATTATTTTTTGCGTTCTTCCAATATAAAAATTTGATTTAATCAAATGAAAGGATGTTAACTTAAGTATCCATTCTGGTATATAATTACAGAGGTTGAGTCAAAAGTAGTGGCCGATCACCGCGCAAACTTTTAAATGGGCACCAGACAGGAACCACTCATTGCTAATCTTCAAAGTGGAGTCCATCATGCTCGATGGTCCTCATTCAACGATCAGCCAGTTGGCGGACGCCCTCGCGAAACCACTCCTCCGGTTTCTGGGCGAAAAAGTCACGCACGGCGTCTTCAACCTCACTGACATTGGCGAAGCGCCGTCCATGCAGGAAGTGCGCTATGGACCGGAAGAGATGGTAGTCGGAAGGTGCCAGATCGGGGCTATATGCGGGATGTGGCAGAACGTCGATTTTTTCCAGCAGTTGACGACACACCTTCACCCGTTGTTGTGCTTGCGCGGGCGTCAGCTCGTGGGGCACAACTCGGCAGCCCCTGTTGACCTTTCCCGTGGCGTGCAGATGTCGAACCACACTCGACTGTGATGTCCCGATGTCCGCCGCTAGTCCACGGGTGGTGCTGCCTGGGTTGGCTTCCACTTGTTGCCGTAGGGCTGCGTCATCCACTTCTTTGGGTCTTCCGCTCCTTGGCGCATCTTCCAGGCCCATATCTCCAGACGAAAAGCGGGAGACCACCATCGTGCTGTCCGTTCATTGGTCACACCCTGACCTTTCACCCTGCAAATTTCGGCGGCTGCTGCTCGCGCACTGGTCCCCTTTTTCCAATAGTGAAGAAGGAGCCCGCGTATCACCAATTTTTCTGCCATATTTTTACATTGGCTGACGCAGGTGGCACAATGTCTATGCATTCAAATTCGTACTGACGTTTCTTCCCACTCTTTTCTCTTAATAAACTGCGATATACCCTTGTGGTAAATGGTCTTAGCCCAGAATTCGTCAAACTCTAACCCCCCCCCCCCCCTCCCCGGGTGGGCCATTACTTTTAACTCAACCTCTGTAGATAGCTCTGGGATATAGAATTGTCTTTCTCGTTTTCCATAATTATTAAAAATTTGAGGTATATCAATTTTATGTTTTTTCGTAACGAGTATTCTTGCTTCCTGCGTTTTAGGTAGTTTTCGAAAAGTAATTTTGAGTAAATACTGTATATTCAAATAATGATTCTATTTTTAGGATTTTTAATTCTTTATATTATTTTTACGTGATCCGAATAAAGAGTTATAAATCAGTTTTCTAATGTGGATAGGACAATAAGGACTAACATGGTATATTAAACATAAAACCTTACGTAACAATAATTTTAGACAGGAAATATGTGAATGCCAATTTAATTGAGCATCAAAATGCATTCCAAGGTATATAAAATTAATAACATCGTTAATAATAATAATAATAATAATAATAATAATAATATGTACTTCAAAAAGAACAGATAAATCACATGATTATCGTACTAGGCAAATGAACGACTACAAGAAAAAATCATAAGTAAGCCACAAATGAATTCATTTACCCACATTCCATGTTCGTTTCTCACCACACTTCGATTGGTTTAATATTAGGAATAAAGGTGGTGAATAAACTTCAGGAGTTGAAATTATGCATCTCGTAATTCAAATTTCAGGACTAAAAGACTTTTTTCTTCAACCATCTTAATAGAAACATTCATCTTAGTACAAAACGAACTGTTTATCATTAGAATACCTTGGTGGCAAGCGCTTACTCGTTGATGCGGACATTGAAGTACGGTCGTGATTATATGGAAACAAGTAAATGTTTTATTGGATCAACATTCTCAATCTTTGGAATATTTTTTGGATTTACTCAATGTTTCTTCTTTTTAATTTTTGAAAATATACACATCCAAAATTTTCTCGCCATAGATTTTGAGAAATTAACGCGCATAATGAGGATTTCCATTTGAATAGTACCCAAACTCTCCTGATTATATTTTTTTTTTTACAATTCTTAAATTTGCTTAAGTCCTGATGAGCAAATATTATTACAATCGAATCTCGTCAATGTATATTTCAAGGGACTGAACAAAAATTATTTATCAACGACCATATATTTCATCCGGGTTTGAAATATGATTCGCTGAAAATGCCAATAGTGTTAAGAAATAAACTAGAGACTATTCTATGTTACATATAATTTTCACCCATTTATTTATTTATTTATTTATTGGTTATCGTAGTTCGTCTACATGAGAGTATATAATTTTCTTACAGTGCTATGCAACTGTGGAAGCTATTGCGAAATCTGATCAATGATCGACAATCGATAATCGAACAGAGTAGTGTATCGGTAATGGTGTGGAACTTGAAGCTTCCATAATCTCACCTTTCATAATCATATTCCAAAGGAAATACACTGAACTAGAAAAGAAGCCTGATGTACCCACAAAGGTCATCCAAAGTATGAAAGAAGAAAATTATCTCCTCTTGGTGGAGGAAAATTTGATTGACGATTTTCTGAACTAGGAGTATACCACATAATAAGCCACAAAAAAAAAGAAAAACCTATGAAACCCAGTAAACTGGGAAGATGACATTATCAATGTTATCAAAATTAACATCAAGGATATGTCTTGGATTACGGTGCCTATTTCTATGTAGAGAATGTTTTAGAATGCACGGTTTTCATGAACTCTTGAACATATTTCCCAACACGGGTCATATTGAAATCATTATGAATGGAGTAATTGCGAGCAATTGTGCAATAGTCCTTAGGGTAATGTTCCGGAAAGTTTGGAGTTTCTTCCATCTTGCCTTGCAAATTGTAGCCCAGACGGGCATGCCATATAGCAAAATGACACGAACAATCACTTTGTATAACAGTAGTTTGTTATCAACACTGAGGGCACTGTTACGACCCAACAGAGCAATTAAGCTAAACTTTGCTCTTTTGGCTTTGTTCATCGCATAAGTTACATGCATATTCCATGATAATTTTGAATCAATAACAACGCCAACCTATCTATAATTATCAACCCATTCCAAGAATTTGCCATATAACTTAAAGGAGTCAAGATTACAGTGTGTTCAACTATTATAAGACACCCTCATTTTTTGCTTTAAAGCCTAAAATGAGTGAATATTTAACTATAATTTCTGTTCCCGTGAAAAAGGGCACTAAAAGAAATACAACCATCACCCCTTCAACCAGAATGTGCATGTACTTCATATCTATGCAAAAATATGCTAAAAATCAGGTGTACAAAAATTATAAGACATCGTTATTGGCTTGTCAACTGCTATTTGTCTTTCTCCAAATTTTCAATATGCCAAGGGGTAGCAGCTTATCTGAATATGAGAAGGGCCAGATCGACTCACTTTACGATCAAAAACTATCATTGGCTGCCATATCTCGTAAAATTCAAAGGTCCAGATGTGTCGTTCGAAATTATTTGAAATTAAAACACAATTATGGGACTAAAAACCATCATAGAGGACGCAAACCTCTCCTAAGTCCTAGAAATAAAAGGGACATTGTTCGAAAGTTAACCAATGGCGAATACTCTTTAGGGGAAATACAACGGTCCATTCCAGTACAAGTTTCTCTGAGCAAAATACATAATGTTATATCAAAGAATAAGAATGTGAAATGGGTGAAGAGGAAGAAAAAGCCAGTTTTGACGTGTATGCATAAAGAGAAGCGCTTGGAATTTGCTAAGGAACACCAAACATGGGACAAGGAGTGGCGGAAAGAGATTTTCTCAGATGAGAAAAAATTCAATCTGGATGGGCCAGATGGATGCTCGTACTATTGGTTTGACCTCCGTAAGAATGAGGAAATCCTAAGCAAGAGGCAATCTGGTAAGTGAAAATTATCCATTACATGTAATTCAGTATGATTATATTAATGACATCGCATTTCGTTTTCATTATGCTCAGGTGGTGGATCAGTGATGGTATGGAGGGCATTTGGTGGTAAAGGCAAGTCTGAAATTGTGTTCATCCGTTCAACCATGGACTGAAAAGCATATCAGGAACTGTTGCCACACTATTCGATTCCTAGAGCACAGCAAATTGGTGGACGAGGCTGGATATATCAGCAAGATAATGCCAGCATTCATACATCTGCCTCCACTAAGGCATGGTTCACAGCCAAGAAAGTCCGTCTTTTGGATTGGCCATCAAAAAGTCCGGACTTGAATCCTATGGAGAATGTGTGGGGTAAATTGTCTAGATCTGTGTACAAGCATGGAAGACAATATGTCAGCAAACAAGAATTGGAAGCTTCGATCATACGTGAATGGAACAATATCAGTCAAGATTTCCTTGACAGTCTTCTCCAATCAATGAAAACTCGCGTGTTTGAGGTTATCCGGAACAGGGGTAATCACACAAAATATTAGACTTCAAAACAAACTGGTATGTTAACACTATGCATTCAATCTCTGTACGTGTCTTATAATTTTTGAACAGTTCATTTTGATGCATTATTATATGTTGACAAAATAAATGAATATTATAATTAAAAAATGTCAAATTTTATGTTTCTTTTGTTGCTCGTTTTCATGGGGACAAATATTATTGTAAACTATTCACTCATTAAGGCTTTACAGCAAAGAATGAGGGTGTCTTATAATAGTTGAACACACTGTAGTGATAAACAATGTCTTGCATTTGTCGACATTCAGCTTTAATCGCCACTTGCTAAACCAGATCAATGATCGAAATACACAAATCTATATAAAGACTAAGAACCAATCGGAATTCGCGATCATCCAATAACACGTGCTTTGTTGTTTGTTTAATGGGTCCAATTAGAATTAATGGAATTATTGCATGACACATGCTTAGATAACTGCATGACTAATGAAAAATTTTTCTAGTTTTTTTTTTAATAAACAACTCAAAAAATTCCCTTTTTTGGAATTAATTACGTAATTTTAGGAACAAAAAATATATTATTCGGGATTTGAGAGAAAACATTATATACCGAGTGATTATAATTAAAGTTCCCCAGTTCTGCGCGGACTGCAGACCGCGTTATTGCACGAATAATGATGAAACTTTGGGGAAGAGAATTACAACGGAAAATTTATTAGTACATACGGTTGTCACCTGGGTAAAAATTGGCACCGTATGCAAAAGCGAAATGCGTCCGTGAACAACTAATCTGCAGAGGTAACCATGCCATTGTGAAAGAAAGAACGTGCGCTCCTGGTGAAACGATTGCCAGAATAGCAGCAGTAATGCAACAGCACTGCGAGAATATGGGCGTGTGAAGGGACTGCAAATAGGAGCCATGACGGCAAGAGTTTTACGAAAGATGATGCAGAATTTCGAAGAGACAGATGCCCGTTCAGCAGACCATGTGAATTCTGGCTGTAGGGAACGCTGAAGCATCGTGTTTATCATGGAGGCGTATGGACCTTGACTGAACTGAAAGTCAAAATCATTCGTCATGTTGCAGCCATTTCAAGTATTATTGAGGATGCTGTCCTGTGCTTCCAGCATGTCATCGACGCAAGAGGTGCGCATATTGAACAGTCCCTCTAACAGCATTCCAGTATGCATTACCACCGCCTGTGTATGATCTTGCAGCGCCAATTTTTCCTCTGGTAGCAATCGTATGCACTAATAAATTTTCCGTTGGAATTCTCTTCCCCATGCTCTGCATAATCTATAGTTGGAAAGTTTCATCACTATCCGCGCAGAGTTGCTAAAATTAAGTATTTTGAAATTCTTAATACAATATAATTGTCCACAAAAAGATGAAAAAAATTATTCGTGCATTTTTCGTAACAAAATAAGTTTAATTACTAAATTAATTACCGTATTTCCCGTACTATAGGTCGCACTTTTTTTAAATTTTGGCTTTTGCAGGGTCCTGCGAATAATAAGCGAATGCGACTTATGTATGAAATTTAAATGAAAATTCAAATATTTTTGTCTTGATATCTTTAAAAATATCGGTTTGCAGCCAACACTGCTGAAAATGACCAAATCGCAATGACCATTTTGAATCACTACTAAGAAAACCCGAAAAGTTTCAGCTAAAATATTGCAGAGGTTTTTTTCATTCATTATTAATCACGTTTATTTAGAAATTATGGGAATTAAAGGAATATTTCTGGTAAATAAATTGTAGAATGGCCTAGGAGGTTTTTATTTGTCGTGCCATATAGTGCGACTTATAGGGCTAATGCGACTTATATAAATGTGCGACCAATAATTCGGAATATACGGTACTATATTGTTTTTATATTTTTATATCATGGTATATAAAGCGTATAAAATATTTATATAAATTTTCTTTTGAGAAGAACAATAATACCTCATCGGAAAGTTTCATCAATTTCAATGGCTGCGCAATTACCATGCATATGGCTTAAATTATAAATTGTTGTCGAGATGAAAAAAAATAATCCAATTTCTCCATGTCTGAGATTTTATGTGAGAAAAAATGAACAAAATCCATCAAGGCGAGAAAAGTTTCTCTCCCTATCAACGTTAGGCGTGGTTTCAGGATTTCGCCTCTGAATAATTATCGTCGTCGCCGCTGACAGTCGAGCAATCAATTCTTACGCGGGGCTTTGAGATTTATGTTAATCAACTTAGTCCAGGAATAATCATTATTTAACGCAACATTAAACCAAATGAACATTTCTTATTTAATAAGGCGACATTTCCTTTTTTAATTAAAATTATTAAAAACTTTAAAATTTTAAGAAATTTATCTATCTTTTAGAGAGAAATTAATAAAAGTTTTGGAATATTAAATTAGAAATATTAATTGAGGTAGAATTTATATTGATTAAAAAATTTGGTTACGAATTGAAATGCTAGTGGTGATTTGCATGTCAGGAACCTGTGACAAATCAGCATTTCACATTTTTTCTCTACTCCTTACTTATTATTCATCATAATATAAGATTTTGATTATTCCCCACTCATTTATAGAAAAATAATCCTCCTTTGCTAATAGTCATTATTTTTGTTAGAGAACTATTTACTTACCTGTTCCTTTAGTGCGAACGGATAATACTTCGCTAGGCAAGCTTTTTCCTATCGAATTAACCGCTTCCATGTAGACTTGGTACCTAGTACCACATTCCAAGGTTACTAATTCATGTGATTCTAAGTGAGGTCCAACATGAGTTTCCTCCCAGTCACCAAATTCACGCTTGTAATATAACATGAAATCTAAAATTTAAAAAAGTTATAAAAAACAAAACGAATTAAAATTGCTTTTTGTGTTGTTTTCTTAAAGCATGAGTAAATGAAACTGATATAAATTTAAATTTAGAAATTTTATTTTATTTCTGTAAATAAAGAAACATACCCATGACGATTTCTCTATAGTAATATTGCGCAATATTTTTCAATGTTGTACTTTTCAGTTTTCAACATTTTATTATGTTATGCATGCATTATTTTATTAAGAGCGTTCAGAAACTTTTATCTTCGCACATGAAGAAGAGGCCAGTGAAATATCTTTACACGGCATCTATTACACTATATTAAGATTTCGCAAACTATAGTCCGCGGACCTGCATAGTTCTGTATGAAAAAAAAGCAGGTACTCAGGGAGGGGGGAAATATATTTCGGCCTATATTCACGAAAAATACGCTTATTAATTTTATATTATAATGTACTTGTCATCGAGTGGATGTAATTTACTTGGATTATTCTAAAGCCTTCGATAAGGTTCATATTGACCTTCTTCTCCAGAAACTAGAGATTATGGGATTCCAATTAAATATGCTATCCTGGATGCGCTCCTTTTTAACTGATAGATATTTTATGCTTTATCCTGTAAATAATTTCTGGAAATTTGGTAAAATCAATAGTGGTGTTCCTCAGGGTTCTCCCCTGGGACCGCTGCTATTCAATATCTACTCTGCAGACCTAATAGCTTCTTTACCAACTAATGATGTTCAAATTCTAATGTATGCGGACAATTTTTAAAATTTTTTCGTGCATTGACAGTTGGCAAGACTGTATTAAAATGCAAGAAACGTTGGACTCAATTCTCTCCTGGTCTAAATCGAACGGATTAAGTCTTAACTCGAGCAAATCACACGTAGTTTCTTTCTCCAGGAAAGTAACAAATTTTATTTTTGATTACAAGATTTGTCATGATATCATTGGGAAAAAAGATGAAGTTAAAGATTTAGGCATTTTATTTAATTATAACTTATCTTTTACCCCGCATATTGATAACATCATAAGAGATGTCTCCCGTACAATTGGCCTCTTGAAAAGGCTTACCGCATTTTTCAAAAATCCATTAACTATCGTAAAGTTATTTATTTCTATTGTAGTTCCTAAAGTTACATATGGTGTGTTAATTTGGTTTACTCATCACACTCAAAACTTTTTACTCCTACAAAAGAAATTTCTTGCATTTTTAAATTTTCTCTCAAAAAAATATAACAAGCATGATCTCAATATGGAATTTATAAATGTGTTTACTCTTTCCAATATCATTGGTAATATTTTTCTTAATGTCCTTAAGAGGATTGTTTCTGGGGCTGTTTGGATGTCCGAGGTTCTGTCATCTATCGGGCTGTCAGTTCCTAGAAAAAGTCGTCATAAGTGTCTTACTTTAATAACTCCTAGTACGAGGACAAATATTGGTGAGATTACTCCTTCGTATAAACTTGTTACTTTGTATAATAAAAACCTTTCTCATAAAGATGTAGACATTTTTAATGACCCAACCAATTCTATTTTTAAGATTTTAAATATCTGATTTTGATTTATTTGTTCCGAAATGTAATCTTTTTCTTTTGATTCCTTCCCCCGCTTGGGTTTTACCACCTGTAGGGCAGTTTGTATTTGATTGGGCCCTGATCACATTCTGATCTGATTAAATTAAATTGTGTGTAAATTATTTTCTTTTATATAATCGAGTGGCCCCCGTAAAAATATTCCAGAAAATACAGAGTCTGAGTCGGAAAAAGTTTGGGAAACGCTGCACTATATGATCAAAATTCCCGGATACCTTTGACAGTTTGCTTCTCTTATAAAAAAGATTAATATGGCAGTAATAGCTCCATAATGACTGCCATTCTTGTCAAGAAGGGTAATCACCAATTTTTGGTTGTTGCAGATGGAGCTCGCACTGTTATGTCCATGACACAATTCACTACTTCCCGGGGTGTCCTGATAACTTTGATCGCGTTGTAACATCCATCATTGGCTTTAATGTTTAGCGGAATGCTTAATAATTCTTGCTTCCACCATGAAAACTAACTTCCATCTTAATTCATGAGGGGTAAAACTTAAGCTCTACTGCGGTATTAAGTATCGTGCATCATTTAATGAGAAATGAAGAAAAACTTGGAACATGAAGGATTCAGGCGAGGAGAATCTGAGATGTTTCTTAGCGCATTTAAGAAAATTGGTGAATTTTTAAAAACCCTTAACGAAGATATTAAATCCTCGCTTAGGTAATGTTTAATGGATAATAACGAAATCAGGGTTACAAATAAATGCTATAGAGAGCTCCATGAAACCTCTGCTCTCATCATAACGCATCTTAAATACTACATTTCGCTTGTGATGAATTTTAATGTTACGATCAAAACGACTCAGAGAAAAGTCTTCAGGGTTCTATCGTACACAAAAAACTTATGGGGTAATAAACACAAAAGTTTGGACACTCAGAATTCACTTGACAACATTTTTCTTTTAACAGATTTTATATTCATATTTAAGAAGCTTTTAATAAAACTTAAGCTCTACTGCGGTATTAAGTATCGTGCATCATTTAATGAGAAATGAAGAAAAACTTTGAACATGAAAGATTCAGGCGAGTTGAATACGATATGTTTCTTAGCGCATTTAAGAAAATTGGTAAATTTTATAAAAAATTTGACTTAAGTTTATTAAAAAATCAATTAAAAACTTAACAATATTTTCAATTTAAATAAAACAAAACAAATTTATGATAGCAAATCTTCCTATTGAAAAACATGGTGCTTCCACAGACACGTTTTGGGGGGATCTCAGTTATTGTTTCACAACTATGGAAAGGGTTGACCAAGTTTCAAGTATAATGGGTTTTTGGAAAGATTGGTGGATGTGCTTTAAGGATATACAATCAAAATGAATATATAATTTGTTAAAATAAGAATATTAGCAACGATTTTGAATGCCCAAACCTTTGCTCCGCCCTGATTCTTTGCTATATTTTGTATTTCTTTCATTTCGATGTCCTATTTACTAAATAGAAGATATTTAAAAATAGACGCTAAACGTTCGGAATGTCGTTTATTTATCGTAATTCATTCAAAATTTCATTTCATTATGGTTTATCAAATAGCGAAAGAACAGTAAATAGATATGTAGATTCTTCTAGGCAGGATCTACAATACTAGTTTGGACCACATTAGCCCATTGAGGTCGGAGTTATGAATATCAGCTGGACCATCATTTATATAAAATCAGCGACGGTGAACTATGTCACAACAAAGAAAACATCTAACAATAGGTTATCTAACAATGGTTTCTTTCCCGGTTATACTATCGGCATGGTCTTTTAATCCCCTGGTCTGTGCCAACACCACCTAGACAGAAGGCCTGCGCACAGAAGCTGTATACATTGTTACATCATCATCAAATGGCCAAATTTAGGGCTTATTATTGGTAGAAATACGATTAACAATAGCCGCTTTTATGTGATGTAACAATGTATGAAGTTTCTGTGCGCAGGCCTTCTGTGCACAGGCATTGAATTCCATTGTTTTAGTCCAACAATTGGATTGCTGTATTTACTGAAGAGTCGTTTTTTGCCCCCTCTCTTGAATGAATTTGGCTACAGCTCAAACATAATGCATTTTAACGATCGCACAACGTAACAAAACTATCAGGTAATGTTACGTTTTGTTGCTGAACACGTAATAGTAGCTGACAGTTTTGTTACGTTGTGCGATCGTTAAAATGCATTGTTATGTTTGAGCTGTAGCCAAATTCATTCAAGAGAGGGGGCAAAAAACGACTCTTCAGTAAATACAGCAATCCAATTGTTGGACTAAAACAATGGAATTCAATGCCTGTGCACCGACCAGGGGATTAAAAGACTATGCTATCGGGTGGGTTCACTTCTATATGTTATATAGATTTATATAGGTTTATAAAATTGGCATAACTTTTTATTTGTAAACAAACTCGCCTCGTAGGCAATCCAACCTACGATAAAAAAAACTTCCATCAAACGGGAAGTGTCAATATTTACAGTGTTACTATATCAAAAGTAATAAGCCATAGTGGGTAAGTTTCCTTGTTTCTTTTACACGTTGTGTTTGTAATCTACTCGAATTTAAGAAGTCTATACAAATAATTAGCGCTATTCATTAGTGACATAAACATCAACCTTCGAAGAGATGAAATTTATCGAATATTCAACTTTCATGAAACATGGTTTTGTTTTAATGGTACCAACAAATTTTATTGCAAATGTTCAAGGAAATACAATTGATGTTTGCTTTTAAACTATGAGAGAGTAAGCCGCATTGTACAGCTTTAGTGATCATAATGGACGAAATTACTGTGCCTTATTTACTTTGATGGGTAATTATTTATATAAAGCATTAGTCTCTTTGCGTTTAATAAAGTTCGCATAACATTTTCATTTTAAAAGTCGTTGTTAAATTTGGAATTTCAATTTATTTTGGTGAAATAATAAAAGGTCTACTGACTCTTAAAACGTAAAAATTATTCCACCGTATTAATGAGGTTCATCAACATGAGAATCCACTAAATATTGAATTTAAATTGTATTTGACATACAGCCAATTCAAAATAAACAAAGTCGCGGAAAATCCTATTAAAATTGTAAAAACAACAAACTTATTTAAATCTGCTTCTAATACTTTCCTTGCAGGGGTTTATTTAAATTTCTGCTGAAATTGAAAGCATAGTTGATTTTTATTTTTCAGCAACATACATAACGTAAACATAAATTAATATTTTTCGCACTAAAAGCGCTAAAATGACGAATGTCCTCGTCAAAAGCATACGTTTAGCAAATGTTTAGTAAAATTAACGGTCGATATATGACGTTACCCTTAATAAAAGTTAACAAATACGTTAATTCTGTGCGATTTGTTAACCTAATATTACTGTGCCGCCCGAAATAGACTCTCGTTTTCTGCTATTTACGAAATGAATAGAGACTTTACAGTACAATATTTCGCTGGTATTCTATTTCCCTTATAATTTGATGAAGGCGGTATTAAATGCCGTAAAATAGTTGGTTTTATGCCTATAAAATAGTACTATGTACAGATAGTCTCTATTCATTTTGTTTTTAAGCACAGTATAGAGAACAATAACCGTAAAGATTTGGCTATTTATGTTACTATTAATTCAAAGCTTATTTCATCATTAAAAACGCGCTAAAGAACATGAGGGAAAGGAGTCGGTTTTATTTTATATCAGTCTAATCAACGTAAGAAAGACCTTTATTTTTTTTAACCGTAACTATTTTAGATTTTCTTCGCATCTTTTAGTAAACTTAGCAAAGATGAAGAGAAAGACCCCCTTTTAATCACCACCGAAACCAAACGCGGCAATCGTACATCAGCACGCTGTCTTTCCATTCACCATTTGTGTCAGAGGAGGGTCGGATAAACATCCGGATCGCTGATCTTTTTCATAGTAATCTCTCTTGAGCAGGACGGATTTGTTCCAACGATGATCAAGCAGCAGATTCGGATATTACTTTTTTCCCCTCCTCTCTTGTTGTATCTTCTCTTTGGCAACAGCTGATTGCATCTCAATGCGTAATCCAAGAGGTTGATCTCCGGGGGATTTGTTGTCAACGTCCGAAATGGCCGGGCCACAACAAGCTCTGATGAATAGGAGCGGCTTTAGCAGGAGCGGCTCTTTCGCTTCAATGCCACCAATGAATTCCGCCATAATATTCGGAGCAAGGGGGCTCCAATAGTAATCTTTAAGCTTACACGAAAGCAACTCGAGTGATACCATCCTCTGCCTGTTTGTTCTTTACTTGAAAAACATTTTCATATATCAACAGAATTCCCATTCCACTGGGGAAAAGTAAATAAACGTCTTCCATCTCTTCGAATTGCGATATCACTGTGCAATAAAGAAGAGAAATAGATGTACGTGAAGAAAATGCAAAGTCAAAGTGGGATAATCTTAGGTTTGACTAACTTATGATCAAGCTAAATTACTTTCTCAAAGCAATATTTGAAGATTATAATTTTATCTGAGAAATAAGGAGTTTTGTTTTTCAACTGAATCGAGAAAAGAATTTAAAAAACAACAGCAAACGCATAACAATGAAATCAATTCAAATTTTATATCCATTTTCAGAGATCTCAGCTAACCACGAACGTTTAAAGCGGCCTATGCTACACCGATAAAATTCAAGCTTGGCGATTTATGCCGAATAAACAGGTCTCATTGCTTCGTAAATTAATTTTATAAGTTTCTAAACGAATAAAACTTGAAGGGAAGCAAAGCTCTTAGTATGAAAAAAAAGGCAACTGCACTACCAGGCCAACTGGTGAAACGGTTCTCATAAAATAAATTGCTGTGGCCAAAAGAGCAATAAATTCATGAAAGTTATTAGTGGCCACACAGAGAATTGCTGAAGCATTGTACAACAAAGTTTACTTATCTCTAAAATCAGAGACGGGAAGGAACCGTAATTGCCTTAAGCAAAGCAGAGATAACGCTGCAATCTAAGGTTCTATTGATGAAATTCCATTCACAAGACATTCGTGCCTGATAAGAATTTTAAAAAAAAATCAAGACAAGGATACCTGAAGACTATCGCTAGTGATTAATGGGTAGCTGAAATAAGATATATGATTTGGTAGCTATCGCTTCAAGTTTTTCTATAAAACTAAGGTAATTTAAAGTTCAAATCAACGAGGTTCTATAAATAAACTTAAAACAACTTTACTTCGTTATCGTAAAATAAAATCAATATATTTTCATTTAAAGAAATTTATCATTTATATTGTTTGATAAAATTGATATTTAAATAAAAGAGAGCTCTTCAGCGTCTTCAATCTCAGGATGTAATTTCAAGGTTGTGAAGTACAGTCGCCAAAGGGAAATAATCCACACTTGAATTTTACTCTAAGTTTTACCGTTTCAATATTAATTTATTTTTAATAATTTAATATTACATTTAGAGTTAACATTATTAAGATTATTAAATTTAAATAATTATAACTAAAAAAGCTATTAAAACAACACATTAGCATGAAATGTAATATTAAGTATTAAACTCGTGTGGATTATTTCCTTTGGTTGACTGTACCGAGAACTATTTTTAGATAAGCCACCTGGAGATAAATTGCATCATAAAATTGGCGTCTTATCTTCTTTTCAATCTCTGTATTTGTCTAAAGCTTTTAAGTGGTACATCAGTGTTTCAATGAATGCTTTCTCTCCCTCCCACTTACCGTTGATCGATGGAAACTGAGTCCTATTCGCAGACCATCTAACCGTGATAGAGTGCCTGGAGACGGCCGACAACTGAATAGATGGACGATCGGGAGGAACTGTTGCAGATTAGAATAGAAAAAGTTAAAAATGTACGGCTCCTATTTAGTTTTAAGTCAAAAATTTAATCAACATTTTACAAAGCAAAATGAGAATTAATTAATTAATATAATTACTTATAATATGATATTAATGTATATTATGAAATAGTAAGAACGAATGAAATTCAGGCTGATCATGAAATCACATTTATTTACACAATATTATAACTTGCATCGCGCAAACACATTAAATTTTGCAATAAATACTGATTGGGAAATTTACTAAATTTGTGTAAACGAATAAAACTTATAATATTTCCTCGCGTCAGTTTTTATTAATTCTCCAATTGAACAAAGACATGCACTCTATCCTAAATTTTTATTAAATAATTAAGAAAACAAAGCCGACTTTTACACTTACAGAAGAACATGCAATAACACTTTAAAGTACAGAGTGAATTAAGATAATATATCAGAAAGGACTAAAAGATGCCTGATAATAAATAAATAAATGTGTTTAAGGAAAAGGCAACGTTTTCTCGTAATCAAAATAAGCCAAGATGATGGACATAACATTCATATTAATGGAAAAATTATCCACACTTTAACAAAGTTAAGGAAGTCATAATTTGCTCAGCCTATTTTAAGTGCATTCGGAGTGAATTAAAAAGTGACAAAAGAAAATGAAATGAACCTAAAACGATGACCTTGTACTTTATATCGTCCTTTCCGTAGCCATTTGAAACCATGCATGCGTATGTGCCCGTGTCCATCTTGTCCACGTTCTCTATGAAGAGGGAACCGTCTTGAAGTTCGCGTACTCTACTGTTCTTCTCTATCAGCTTCTTCCTATTAATAGCAACATTTCATTTATTAGGCGAAGAAATGTAGAATTAAAAAAAAATTCCAATCCAATGCGCTCCAGAATTAGACACAAAACGTCTCCGGCGATTATCCTGTAATTTGTTAATTGTCCACTTATTTGTATTTTTTCAAATGTATATGCTTGGTATAACACCATTTGCATTCTTTCTTGTATTGTCCTATATGAACAAATAAATCATTTTCAAAAACTCGACAAATAAATTATTTTTAAACAACTCATTTTTGCTGCTTAGTTAGATATACCGTCTATTTAAGAAAAGAGTGTGCGCTATAACTATATATATGGCTTGACGTCTCCGGGGCATGCTTTCCACTAACAAGGGAACCCCACATAGCCTAACCGCTTTAACAATGGAGTCCTAGTATGGTTATTTATGCTGAAATTTTTTCAACTTTTCTCGGTTTATTTTGAAAGAAACACAATTTCGCATTCTCTTATTTTGCAAGCATCTGTAGTAGCTTCAGATGAGTAATATATTTCAATTTGGTAGAAATCTGTGACATAGATGTTCGAGAGATTCCCTTGTAAGTTGACAGCAAACTATAGAGGTAAAGACCTCCAAATCTGTCGAATTTGTCGAATCAAGTGCGTTTCCTGCGAAGCTTATGCTTCATGTAAGAACATGAATTTTCTAAAAGGTTGGCATCAGGTGATTGACTTGTGAGACGGCCAATTTAACTGTGCAATACCACGTTTGCCTTCCATTGGGTGGCATTGCCCTCTTGAAGAAGCCAGTTTGTTTTTATCCCTCCGTACAACCTTCGAACAGATGGGAGCAGGCTATTTTTGTAGATTTGGATCATTCTTTGAGCGTTCCTGTTTCCAGTAAAGAAGCGCAAATTCCCAAATCCATTTTTTGAGAAGCAACCCCAGACATGGACCTTTAGAGGGTGACCTTAACGCTACGGCGCATAGTTCTGTTTTTTGGGGATGTCAGTGCTTGACGTGCGGAATCACGTGACCAAAACGAGGATTCATCCGAGAAAACGACATTGCTCCAATCACGATCCACGTGCCCATTGGAGACGTTTCTTCACATGGTTTTCAAATAGGAGAGGTTTCTTCACCATACTCCGCCATTTTTCTTCTTATGTTTTTCTCTCGCAAACGACTTCTTATTGTCTTCAGAGACAACTTACAAGGGAATCCCTCGAACATGTATGTCACAGATTTCCACCAAATTGAAATATGTTACTCAAATGAAGCTACAATAGATGCTTGCAAAATAAGAGAGCGCGAATTTTTGTTTCTTTCATAATAAACCACGAAGACGAAAAAATATTTGAGCACACATAGTCATACAAGGGCTCCATTGTTAAAGCGGTGTATTAATGCGCTTAACGGAACTTCTTTCTTCCACTACTCTTAGCAATAAGCACGAATCCAATTCAGATGAAATAGACAGCAGCAGATGGCAATTGAATGGCTACTCAAATTTCTAAATAAACTTAATTTTTAAAATAGATTATTACAATTAGCTAATTGCCTTCCACTAAAAAATGTCTGGAGTAATTAATAACCATTTCCTTAATTTATTATTTCATGTGCAACGCCGAGTAATACGTTGCGTTGGTGAGGCGGTATGTATCGCCGTGCTTTATAATTTTAAATAAAAATAATATTCATGGATGCCTACCTTATCTTATATTATTTCGAGACGAATAATTGTACAGCAAAATTAAGGATTTATGCTTAATAACAGTGCTCTAACTGCAATTCTTTGTCGATCGCCGCTAACAAGTTTGCTTCCCCTCTTTCAGCCATGTTTTTTGAGCTCTGCGCACTTCCGGGGCGCTTCACTGCCGCGCAACGCTATCGCTTCCACGGTGTGCTTGCGCGCAAAAAAAGGCTATCTGGGGTTCCCTTGTTAGTAGTTTTACTTCTCGTTTTTTTCTGTCCGTCTTGTAAGGTTATTTGTGGAAAATTCATGACCTGCTTGTGGTGTTGTCTATTGGTCTGCCTTGTTAGGTCTTGTACCGGTAGGACATCGACATTTTTGAGGTCTTCAAAATGCTTCACCTACTTCCTTACAAATGCTTGCGACTTTTCGGACCTTTAGCATGCCAACACGCGAAATTGCTTCAAACGGTTCGCATATTTTGCACTCATTGCTGTTTCGCAGTCTTACTAGAGAATAGAAGATATGGTCTTAAAACTCGTGACTTCCACGATGCTACGAATCTTTAACAATGGTTAACAATCGTTAACAATCTACTAGAGGACAGACTAGAGGACTGCATTCACACATTTTTCGCTCGGCGGGAAAACATTACTATAAAATCCGCTAGGTGGCAAATGGTCGTGATAGATCGAGCGAAAGAGACTCGGTCGAATTTATGTACGGTACGGGATAGGATATTCCGGTTCGCTCGGTTCTGTTTATCCCATGAAGGGGGGGAAGTGGCAACACCTCCTAGAAAGAAAGCCTATGCACTGAAAATTCATACATTGTTACATGATCATAAGAAGTCATAATTTAGGACTTATTATTGGTTGAAATACGATTAACAATGCCTTTTGATGATGATATAACAATGTATAAAGTTTCAGTGCACAGGCTTTCTTTTTTAGGAGGTGTTGGAAGTGGGCAGTGGGAGGAACTGTTTTAAACGTTCAAACGAAGCTGATCGCAAGCTTCTAGATTGGTGTATTCGTTATTACTTTTACAAACAAGTATTTATTGTAAATAAACTTATAAATTTTTAGTTGGAAAAATTTTTCCGCAAAAAAAAAAAGTGAATTGAAGTCCTGTTTTCGTGATTCTCGTTATTCAACTGTGAATATACGTAGGTTTTATGGTTTAAACTTTATCCCTTAGGAGAGGGATAAAAATATTGTTTACCTATTTTTGTACCCTGAAAGTAATATAAAATTTCTATAGTTTTTTTTTTAATATCTTTTTGAGTGTATTTTAGCAAATTGGAACTTTGCAACAAGATTTATAATCACCCTTGCAAGTAGTGGACTGTTGCGTTTAGCAGCAAAGCCCAACTCCGGGCGGCAGCTCACAACGAGTCCTCTAGTACAGACTTTTGCCATACAAGCGACAGCTATTGACTGTGAATAACAGCAGACAGCTAATCTCGGGTTGCGAGGTGCAATTCAGAAAAAGCTCAACAGCTGAGACTAGTATCGCGAAAGTCTACATTAAAAATGTATTGAGAGAGAGTTATAAGACCATATTTTCTATTGACTCTGGTTATACTAAAACTCTTTGTATTTTAATTAGCCTGCTCGTGCAGCATGCGGTAGGGGATATGATGACCATCGTTGCCACAAAAATTTTCCACTCTGTTTTGGCAAAACGTTATAGCGCACACTCTTTTCTAAGACGGTAACCTTATTAGTGCTTTTCCCTTCTTTCATAAAAATATTTTGAAACTAGAAATATTTTGCTTTGATGTATGAAATAATGGGATAAATAAAAGTGCTTGTACGACAAAGAAGATGGGTTTCTGCAGAATTGTTCGCTGGTAGACTCAAGCTTTGCTCTCAGCAAGGTGAAAAACGAAAATGTGTGAACGGTTCATTTAACCTTTTACTTGACTTGTCATGTTTTGTTATTTTTGTCGTATTTTAGTCTTTTGGAGGTTTTTACTTTTACGAGGGTAAGTTAATATATAAGTCGCAAAATGGTATAGAAATGAAACTTGAAATAATTATCTCATGAAATTTGGTTTATTTTTCAACGTAATCTCCATGAACATTTAGGCACTTGTCCCAAAATCAGTCCCAGCGAAGAAAGGTTTGTGAATGGTGTCGTAGCCAACTGGTAACCACCAGACAGACCTACTCCATATCTTGGAACCGGTGACAACCCAGTTGATTCTTCAGTAGGCCAAAAAGGTGAAAGTCGGATGGTACCAAATTCGGACTGTAGGGGGGATGTTCTAGTCGTTCCCAACCTAGGGCGTAGGCTTTCTAGTTCTCGAGTCCGCCTGGCCGTGGGATCGAATCCCGCCGTGGGCATGGATGTTTGTGTTTGTCCCGGGCTGCGTACAGATATAACTTGTGCAAAAGGCGCAAAATGACCTTGGAAGTCGACGCCAAAATTTCTAGAACCCCCCCCCCCCAACTTAGGGACCCTATGTGAGCCACTGTGGTATTGGCACTGTATGAACGAGCATTATCATCCAACAGATCAACTCCCATCTCGCAAAACACCTGGACGTTTCCTGTGCGAATGGTTGACCGTAACAATACGCGACTGCAGTGACCACGTGACCCTGGGCAGAAATTGCCAAGTAGTATGCCTTTACTACCCCAAAAGACGGTAATCACCTTTTGTGCCGACTGGGTGATCTTAAATTTCTTCGTTTTGGGTGATGAGTGATGTTTCCATTCCATACTGGCGCGTTTTGTGTCCGGCCCATTCTGGTGTCTGTGTTGGTCAGTGAGCTTACGAGAAACTCATCGTTTAACACTTTGTGAAACTGCAGGTTGTCATGCTCAGTGCTGTAAGCTATTCCATGTTAGCAATTCAACTGTAAAACCACCTCGTCAATAGTCACAAATTTAGTAGGACAACGTCGATGAACGGTATCACTGATACTGTTTCGACCACCAGGAAATGTTCCACCCAGTTGTAAACGGCTTTCCTGGATAAACATAGTAACATTTCCTTGTGCACTTGCTCAGCAGATTAGTCCTGCGCTCACAGAAATCGAATTACGGCCGTTGTTCATCGCGGGTACAATCAGTTAAGACACCTGCCACCTTACCGACTTGACACTCGAATGACTCACTGCCGCACGAGAACCTGACTACGAGCGCCCTATACGTTACACGATGATGCTGCCATCTATACCGACATTTCCATTAAGGATCATTGCAACGATCGATATTCAAAGCACAAGTTTACTTTGCAGCAATTTGAAATTATTATATGCTGAAAAGCATATGCATGTATTGGTTTATGTGTTTGTGTGTCTGACTGTCTGTCCGTCTGTATGCCCGACGATTACTCGAGAATGCTTTAACTTTTTCAAATTCTGCTTTCGCTCTTCGATAGAGACCCTTCCTGAGCTCACCTGATTAGTTTCTCATTGAAGTCGGTTTAACAGTCTCGTGACTGTTGAGACTCACCCCCCCCCCTCATTAAATTTTTTTATTGGCTATGTAAGGCAAGTAATATGCCATTCGAACGGGAAATATGACCAGCACAAGACGAATATGACATTCTTTTCGATTTTCGAAATGCTACTACGTCCGAGAAAATGACCGCCAGAGAGTATTTCAATGACCCCTTATTACGAGCTTTAGTTAAAGCTATATATGGTAATAAAAGCTTAATCAGTACGTTTGTCTATCTTGCCGGCCTCGTTTGCACGATAACCTGAAAACAAGGTTTTTCCGATGTATCCTTCAAGCACGTGCACTTAGGGCATGTAATATATCAATCGATTCGTACTGACGAGTCATAAGTGAATACAATATTCCTTTTTGTTTATCATTTAAGCATTGTTGACGTCAGCTTGGAGCACGTGCCTATTATAAAGCTTTGTCGAGGCACGCGCTCATTTCATTTTTAAAATTCAGTGCTGTTAGGCCGATAGGTAAATGTGGCTAACAAGGAGAGGGCCCCAGCGAACAATCGAGTTTTCTGATGCCCTTTGGTAGAATGGTAGTCTGATATGCCCTTTCCAACTTGGCCCTATTTTCGAGGAAATCTCTTTTAAAGTCTGTCTTATAATACTAGTGTAAACTGTATCGCGACAACTGTACTGGTATTATCACAACGGCGAGCAGCCAAGTAGTTAACGTTCAAGCGTACGAATTACGAGATCGTGGGTTCGAGTCCACGCGTTGACTTTTTTTTTTTTTTTTTTTTTAATTTTTATAACGCTGCTTCATAAATATTCTACAACTTCGAAATTATTTGTTAAAACGATTATTTTATGTTATTTTATTATAGCGCCCAATATGGGCAAGAAGCAAAGACATCAAAAACTGAACATAAGAAGAAATGAAAAGTTAAACATTAAAAAATTTGTTTTTTCTTTAAAATCGATATATGTTTATGAATTATTTAC
Source organism: Rhysida immarginata (assembly GCA_023313115.1). Lineage (NCBI taxonomy): Eukaryota > Metazoa > Arthropoda > Chilopoda > Scolopendromorpha > Scolopendridae > Rhysida > Rhysida immarginata. The sequence goes on from JAHWFO010104687.1 coordinate 2,600,782, forward strand.
ACTTTTATAACAGATATTATCATCATAATTATTTGAAAATGTGTTCCTTATTGCTCTTACTTGTTAAAAATATTTTTTTTCATTATAACAGGATATTATAACGGAAAAATATATTAAAAAGTGGACGATAGCACAGTTACAAAACATTAAAAGAAAAAAAAAACAAGGCCTAACACGCGATCTCGTGATTCGTACGCCACGACGTTACCTGTTCGGCTGCCACTGTTGTGATGATTAGCAAGGTACAGTTTACACTAGTTATATAAGACAGACTTTAAAAGGGATTTTCTCGAAAATAAGGCCAAGTTGGAGGCTGCGGACTTGGTTTTACGAAAAGGACATATCAGACTACCATCCTACCAAAACAAAGGGCATCAAAAAACTCGATTGTTCGTTTGGACCCTGTCCTTGTAAGTAATGTTAGGCCTATTGTTTAATTTGGCTAATAAATGTTAGGCCTATTGTTAAATATGGTTAATTAATTTCAAGCCAATTGTTAAAAATGGCTAATTACTGTCAGGTCTATTCTTAAATATGACTAAATAATGTTACGCTTAATGTTAAAAATGGCTACTTAAAGTTAGGCCTATTGTTAAAATGGCTAAATAATATTAGGCGTTTTGTTAAATATGGCTAATTAATGTTAGGAACTATTGTGATTAATATTGAGCCTATTAGATATACCCCAAAGCTAGTTACTGTTCATCCTAATGTTAACAATAGGTAACTGCTGTTAAAAATAGCTAATTGGTGTTAGGTCTATTGTTGTTAACAGCTAATTAACGTTAAGCCTATCGTTATCACTAACTAATAAATTTAAGCCCTGTTGTTATCAACTAATAAATGCTAGGTCTTTTGTTAACACTAGCTAATTGTTGTTAGGCCTATTTTTATCAACAAATAATTGCTGTTATGAATTGCTAGCGTTGTAATCTTATGCATGTTGTGTAAGGCCTGGGTAGCTGTTAATATGTAGAGAACGCGAGAAGCTATGACAAACGGACAATAACTTTATGATAGACAACATACAAATTATTTTGAGTTTGTAATTTTTTACGTACTGACCTGCTCACTGTGTACACCTAGTCTGCCTCACATATTCATGTTAATACTCTAATAACTGTTGTGCATCTGCATCGTTGTACGAGACAAGGAATTTGTATTGTTTTGTGTTTTAACGTGAACGTGAAGCAATAAAACAGATGTGAGTGTGGAAAGAATCAAAGGAATTTCCATTGTTTATTTAAACCAACTGCAAGTAAAAGTGAAATATTCAAAGTTAAAATTACACCTGCGTCACAGCTAAAGCTCCTTGGAATGCTTACAAGATTTTTCCCGACAATGCTTTGCAACCATGATTTTTCTTTCCTAATATTTATGGTAACCTTGATTAAGAAGGGATTACTGGCTCTAGCAGTGGAAAGAAAATAGGCGCAGTAACTTAAAGCATTTAGATGTGCGAGCATTTCATTTCTCATTTTACGTGTGTTTGGAAATATTCGTGTGAACGCTGCAATCGAATACGTAAATTTACTTGCAGTTTTCGCCATTGCTGTATATAAAAAAATTACTGTAATATTAAACAACAAATTTTTATATTCTTCTTTTCAGCATATTTGAAAAATCCTTTTACGAGTTATATTCTTGTTTCATTTTACGATTTACATATTGACTTACCCTCTTAGTTAGGCGTGACTCTTTTTAATTTTTATTTGATAGTTCGTTTGTATTGCCCATTTCTTTTTTTCATAATGATCTCATCTAGCTATACATTTGATCGGTAACGGCTCCACTTGGAAAGACTTACCTAAAATAAGTCTTCGCAAAAGGGGGTTGTTCTAAAATAAATCGACATAAACTTCTACAATAAATAATTTTTCAAAAATTAAAAATTTTATTATAAAACCTAACTTAAAATCTTATTGATTGATTGGTTGGTTAGGTTAGCTTAACTGTTGAGATTTAAGGTGCGTCAGCACCAAGGAAAATTACTATAGGGGATGAAATTTGTAACATTTATAACAAAGTTGTCCATTAATGAACAATGACGCAAATAAAGCAAAGAGTCCCAAGCGACGGCAAAATCTTAAAGAATGCTCATAGGGTACTGTCATATTATTCGGCGCAACAGAGATATGAGTCCAGAAATAATGACATATTCTCTATTCTCTCCGATTTGCATCAGCCTCGATCGCTGAGCAATATCATTTCTGATAGGAGGTGTCGAAATGACGATGAAGTAGACGAAGAAACTTCGCTTTCTTTTTCTCGACAGAAATAAATCCCTATACGAGAGCTGTTCAATAATACCGAGACTATTTTCCCCTGTTTCCATTTTTTTATTTTTAAATTAGGTGAACATGGCCTTTCTGAAGTTACTGGAAGAGCATTACTGAACCACTTGTGCAACTTTTCAGGCTTCGAAGACATGTTTAAAATTGCCTCTGGGGTTTAAGGATATCCTTTGAACTTTCAAAGCTAATTTCCCTGGGCTGTGATTTCAAACAAGGAAAAATTCGCTAAATGAAGACCCTAAATGAAGACCCTAATTCGCTAAAGCATAGGACGGAGGAGAACCAGGATAGATTATTTTGGGTCAAATACTCTTTGACAAGATTCGCGACATGCGATAGTGCATTGTCGTGATGGAAACGTTATTCATTTGTGGGCTTCCGTAATGTCTTCAATACAGATAAAATGTGTAGTGCGGTTACAGTATTATGCAATCGAGTCGGGGCGCCCAGGCCGCCTTCTTTAGACGCTCACTGACACTCTCCCGTAAATATGTAGAAGTGGATATTTGTACGAATGTTTCAATATTTCGTTGGTCTCTGAGGGGGATTTCTTAAAGTGAAAAGAAAATTAATTGGCTGCATACTGCTTATCATCCGTTACCTCCACCTTGTCATGTAGTTGAAAAAATAATTTTCTCCTCTTTTATGAACCCCATAGCCAGAAGGATACAAATACGTAGGACCGTATGCAGGGGCGGGGGTGAGGGGGTTGCAGCCCCCCCCCCCGAAACTGACCACTTGCCAACTAATTCTGTTGCTTGCGCGACCCCCCCCCCAAGCAGAATTGGGCCAGTCCCTCTCAGCCTCCCCCCTCCCCCTCCCCCCGCCAAAAAAATCCCGAGTACTGCCGTGCAAGTACGGAACTGTTCAAAGGTATTTAATTCAGCTTTTACAGCTCGTATATGTCGCGTGTTTGCATGATAAATTCAGAAACTGCTAGTGAAAAAAAAAATCAGTCCGTTTAAGGCTGAAGATGGCGAGACTTTATTGCAGCTGACGATGGGGATTTTGTCTTTGGTAAAATAACATGGGAATTAATAACTGCTTGTCTCATTATTTATTAAGTTTTTGTCATCACCAAATATGCGACAACAGAAAAAAATCGAATCAAACAAATTATCTACATAGAGTAGAGAACAACTGTAATTTATGATATGAACAATTTGTTTTTTATTTAACGAATAATTCTACTTGAAAAAAGGGAAATACAATGTGGTTAGATTTTCATTGCAAGATGCTTAATTTTTCTATTCCTGAACCATTAATGCTGATCTATTGTTACATATTTTATTACTACTCCCCCCTCCCCCCTCAAAAAAACATGTGATAATTTGGTTATTTTTATACTATCTTTAGTTCCATCTATAAATATGCAACAACTAAGGTGCGTCTCAAAAGTTTAAAGAAACATGTTTTTGTTCAAAAGAAAAAAAAGACTATTGAAGGTACATACAAATGCTTTAATTACTGGCTGTACAAAGCACTAAAAAGAAACTCCTGAAAAAATTATTCATAAAAACATAATAGAAATAAAAATATTCAAAAAAATGGAATTTTGCGTGTCTCAAAAGTTTAAAGAACGACTGAAAAAACACTGCATGAATTATACAACAGCTTAAATTGAACGACCAGTTGCCTTGATTGTTTCAAATACTCTGTTCGGCATTGAGTATATGAGGTTGAACAATGTTTCTGGTCTTACATTGTACCATGCATCTTCAATTGCTCTTTTCAATTCATCAGTCGAAGAAAATTGACGTCCGCCGGCATAAACTGCACGAGACATGATTCGCCATAGATTCTCTATAGAGTTCAAGTCTGGGCTTCTTGGGGCCACGTCATAACGTAAATATTTTGTTTTCTGAACCACTCCATTGTTGATCGTGAAGTATGGATGCTAGCGTTATCCTGCTGGAACACGAATTCCAGGCCACACTAATGATCACAGACGGGTAACAGGTACTGTGTAAGGGTTTCTTGGTAAGTCAGCGAATTTTCTCTTCCACTGATGAAAGCCAAATTGGTGGTACCGTTGAATGCGAAGTCGCCCCAAACCATGACAGAACCACCTACTTGTTGTCTTGAGTAAAAGGTCTTCGGATCCTGTCGTAGGTCGTGCCTGTATGATGCCCACCATCCAAGTTCCACTTTTTTTCAACACTGAACAACACCGACATCCATTCGTCTTTCCAGGCCATGTGTTCTTGTGCCCAACTTAGCCTTTCTTGAATGTGCTTGGCAGTCAGAGGCGGTTTCTTCATCTTATTTTGAGACAACATGTCGACTCGCAAATATTCGCCTATGTATAGTGTCTTTCGATATGTTAATCCAGTCACGTCTTATATCTAGCGAATAGAAAGATTTTGTGTGGCTGCCAGACGTATAATGCGTCTGTCATCGCGAGTTGAGGTAAATTTGGGACGACCAGATCGTGGTTTTTGGTGGAACGATGAACTCCTCTTCAAAACATTATAAACCCCTGCTGTGGATCTTCCAGTAATTGTGACAATATCAGCAACAGATAGTCCGTTGGCTTTCAATCGCCAGATTTCAGCCACTTCATCGATTGTATATTGAGATTGGCGAGGCATTGTCGTAGGTCAATTGTGAGTAGAAGAAAAGCTTTCTTTGAAAAAAATGACTAACTTTGCAACAGATTAATACCCTGTCACTCGCAAATATACATATTGGACGTTTCCATTCAGCATCTGAGGGTGGTTCTTTAAACATTTGAGACACGCAAAATTTCATTTTGTTGAATATTTTTATTTCTATTATGTTTTCGTGAGTAATATTTTCAGGAGTTTCTTTTAAGTGCTTTATAAAGCTAATAATTAAAGCATTTTTATGTAGCTTCAATAGTCTTTTTTCTTTTGAACAAAAACATGTTTCTTTAAACTTTTGAGACGCACCTAAATAGCGTATGTTTATACCGTACGTTCTAAAGATTAGGCAATGAATATTAATAATTAGGATTTCTTCTTAAGTAAACCGCCCTCTCCACAGAGGGTAGGTAGAAATTGCCGATAAAGCCTTTTTTATTTTTTTCTTTCGTTTTTGGCAAACTAAAGATAAAACTTATTATCAGGATAAGGTTAAAGGGTATATATAACCTTAACAGAATTAAGATTTCATTATGATTAGTATTACGGTAAAATTTTATATTTTTCAAAAATTTAATGTGTGTTGCATGTACCGTATTTTCGCGTCAATAATCCTCGTATTCCCCTTGAACACGAGAATACACTGAAATAATGGCATTTCATTTCCTCTCACCAAAAACTAATACGAAAGTAACTTCTCAAAAAGATAGCAACTTCAAAACTGCTTCGATCTGACGAAGTTGCATTCTGTCCTGATGAATTTCAAACGAAATTAGCGTAGAATATACAGTACTAGTCGTTACAGTGTCGTTGTCCGCGGCTTCGCTCGCCCGCGCCATCTGTTGAGGGAAATTACAAAGCAAAAGCAGGGAATTTCAAAAGGACTTAAGAAAGCGGTATTTTCCCTTGGGTAAGAGATATTTTCCCACGGTAAAAATTAGCCTATGTCACTCTGGAGCCCTCCGACTATCTCCATACAGAAAACCACATCAATCCGTCGCTTCATATCGACATGAAAGAAGGACAAACAAACAAACACACTTTCACATTTACCTTCTATCTTCTTCTTCTATCTATCTATCTATATATATAAAGAAGGATGTTTGTCTGTGGGTCTGTGGGTCTGTGGGTACGTTTTTTATACAAATCTACAGTTTTATTCCGATCTTGATGAAA
>JAHWFO010104688.1:0-38763 GCA_023313115.1 Rhysida immarginata
TGAGAATTTTGAAAAATGGATAAGGAAAATTATGCTTAGAATTTTGCGGAGAACAACGCTAGGTACTTTATGATCATCGAACCTGATACACCCTGTATATCTCGATACATTTTTTTTACAAAATTAAAAAGTAGTCTGCATACACTGAGTGGCCAGTTTATTAGGAACACACATGACTATGCAGATCCGTTGACATAGCAATTACTACGTATCAGTTGGTCACGTGACAGTTGATACCAATATAGAGCGAGAACTGCAAGTGATTTGACTGTCACCATGGGGAAAACAAAGGATCTGAGCGACTTCGAGCGCAGAATGATAGTTGGTGCCCGGCGAGGTGGAATGAGTATTTCCGAAACAGCACGTCTTCTAGGCTTTTTCCGAACACGACTGGTTAAACAACCAAACACCAATCACCCAGAGACCAGCAGTGGTCGCAAACGACACGTCGATCCAAGGGCTGAGCATAGGATGGGAAGGCTTGTTCATGCGAATAGAAACGCCACGACTGGTCAACTAATCGTGGAGTACAACACTGGACCGCAGAATAACGCACTACACGCCCGGATGATTTTGTGATCCTCAAAGAGTTGCTTAAGGACGCGTTTGGCACAGATCTTGTTGAAGTTCACCTTATCGAATTTCAGAATACTGCCAGTGCTGATGTTCAGTATTGAAGCCAATTCTTGGACATGAATCCACCTGTTGTTCCCTTTTCAGCTCATTTGTTCGTGCGATGACGCCTTCATTGACAGTAGGTTGCTAGCCTTGCCTTATGAGTTTCATTGCCGGTAGATTCTCGCCCTCCTTCAAAGTTTTGTCACCAATCAAAGACGGATGATCGAGACAAACATGACTCGGTGAACTGTCTTTGAATTTCAAATGTTTTCACACCTTCGTTGTGGAGAAATTTGATGATGATTCATTGTTCCACTTTGGTCGACACATCGCTCTCCGCCATTTTGTTTAAACAAACAATCGGTTGTCATGGCAACCGGATGAGTGGTGCTGCATTTGCCCAATAAAATCCAGGTCAAATTTGAATGCCCCTCGTAAATTGATGATGCTCTATAACTTTGTAAATGGAACTTTTCTCTTTAAATCGTAGATCTAAAGTCAGTTTTCCTAACTTCTCAACTCTTACCCTGGGAGCTAAGTTACGAAAATTTTCGGGAATTTATTCTTAAGTTATTCGACTCTTTCGAGAATTTCTTCTACATTCGTCTATCTGGATATTTAATGTGCCCATAAAATCTTAAAATACGAACCTTGGCACGTCATATTTTTTATAATCGATATAAGCTTATTATTGGATAGAGGCGTTACCTATATTAGTTTCGGTTCGGAATTTTATCATCACTGCGTGAGGTTCCATAGTAAGCATTGGAAGCTGCCGAAAGCTGGTACTGGCAAAAATAGTATCAAACAAATCGAAGCAATGGAGTTAGAGATGACCATTATATTTCTATAGACCATAATACACTGCTTTGCAATGAAATTGCCCCACCCCACAAGGAGTTATCCGAATGAGCCGAAAGTAGGTATACATCAAGAGATACATCTGAACACACCTTTATTACGTTATGGAGCCAAGACGTGCACTCGTTTGTACAGGGTGTCCCAACAGAAAACGGCATCAGTAGGTTGTGGCACCACTTCTAGCGGCGATGCACTGTTCCAGTCGCAGGTATAGGTGATCGTACAGGTGACCAATGTCATCTTGGGGTACGTCTGCCCAGGCTGGTGAACCTGCTGTGTCAGGTCATGGAGATTGCGGGGTGATCGTAAACGTGTTCAATTGGCGATAGGTCTGGGGACCTCGCGGGCCATGGCAGCCAGTTGACATAATGCAGACATGCCATGCTCATGTTTGCCGTGTGTGGTCTGGCGTTATCCTGCTGAAAGACTGCGCCGCGTATGGTGTGCAGAAAGGGCAGTAATACCGTGCTGTTATCAGGGTGCTTTGGATGGTGACTAAAGGCGTTCTGGTATCGTAGCCGATGGTACCCCAGACCATGAACCCGGGTGTTGGTCCACGATGGCGACACCGGATGCATTGTTCATTGACACGTTCCAATGGTCTGCGCCACATCCGTCTATCGTCGGTATCCAAAAAAAGGCGGGATTCGTCGCTGAAGACCACCAGGCGCCATTCCATTCGCCAGCCCACTCGTTCACGACACCGTTGCAGTCGTATCGCGCGGTGCTCAGGTGTCAAAGGAAGACACAACAATGGACGACTGGCAGACATCGTCGCGGCGTGTAACCGGCGTGCTATTGTCGCTATTGAGACTGGAGTAGTACCGAGAATAGTGATGTTGTCGCGCAGTTGCCGCAGGGTGATGGTTCGCTAGCGCTGTTCGCATTAACCGCCTATCATCGGTACGAGCTGACGTGCTTCTCCGGTCCCCAGAGCCTGGTCTTCTGGCACGTGTGCCTTTCTCTCGCCATTGCCTCCAACATTGGCCTACCATCCGTGCGTCCCGCGACACATGGACAGCAATCCGTCTGGTTGACCATCCAGCCTCGGAGAGGTCAATAATCCGACCTCGTTCAAAGTCCGTTAATTGCGTGAACGGTTGTCGTTGTCGTCGTCGCGGCATTGAGACCGTTGTGCGGATTACAGTACTGTACGTTCACGAGACAGTTGCTTCCTCCCTACTGCATGGAACGTCTCGCACAGGAGTCAACTGATGAGCCTATACATGCACCCGGACAACCTTTATCAACCCAAACGGTCATGTCCCGTGAGCATGCATCTAATCGTTTACTAGTCGGAGATAGACGAACCCCCCCCCCTCACTAAATATGGATAAGGTCGGATAACTCCTTGTTGGTGGGGCAATTTCATTGCAAAGCAGTGTATTACAGGATAAAGAGGAAGAACATGAAATCAATACAGGACATGACTGGAGATGCTTTTTATTAAATTTTATTATTACATTTAGAACTGTGAATGGAGATGGGAAATATTTGACTAATTAATTTACAAAGGAAAGATAAGAAGATGAGAAGAAGATTGCCAGCACAATCAGTCGCAGTCGGTCCTGATTGGCTTGAGTGAGAGGTCGATGCCCATGCCACCCAACGACTGTTCGGCTTTGCGGAACAAGGTATTCTGAGCTCTCGATACTTTTCCGCTCCTTGTTCCACAGAAAACGTGACCTTTGGTGAAAAGACAGATTGCGTTTTATTAATAAACTATGTTCACCCAAGCTTATACAGGATAGGCATCTCAAAGTTTTAAATTTATTTGTCACCTCCATATCCTTTCCCCAAAGGCGAGCACTCTGCGAAGCACATGGCGTCCACTCCGCTGTCGGCAGTCAACACAACGGCAGCACCTGCAAACAGTCCACCAAATCCGGTTAACTAACATAATCGATTTTACACACAAAAAAAACTTTAAATTTCTGCACGTGTTACTCTGGTTCTTCAAATACTTGCCTCCATGTTCATCGATGTAGTAGCCTTTCCTATTTGCGTCCACTTGGAACTTCACGTTCACGTTCCATGATCGTCCAGAGCTAAAACGATTAATTGTGAAAAATTAAAAAAGTAACATTTGATTATCAGGGTTAGATGTGGTTTTAAAGAAGCCTCTAGTTGCTAAGGCAAAGACGTAGTTCTAAATGAAAAAAAGTGAAATAACAAAAGGTTAAATAGAGAGTGTAGCAATTTTCTATCTATATACATAAGGATGTTTGTTTGTGGTTTTGTTTGTGGGTTTCTTTGTTTGTTTGTTTTTTATACAAATCTACAGTTTTATTCCGATCTTGATAAAATTTCGCATACATGACCTTCAAAGCATGAGGAAGGTCACTGTCTACCTCAGATTTCGAAAAAATAATAATTATTGATAAAAAAAATCGATATTCATGGTTATGGCAGGGCATATTAATGAGAAATATCTCATGACCAACAATGCAAGGCAAAGTTTGTGCAACAATAGGCCCGTCGTGTTCTCATCAACAATGGTATCAACGCGCAATTCACCAGTAACAATGAGCACAAAATGATGATGCAATGATAAAGCAATCCTTTCCAATAATTGTAACAATGAACATAAAATGATGATGCAATAAGGATAAGTTTCAATTTGTAACAATGCATAGAATTCCTGTTATTCAGGTTTTTTCTTAGAAAAGAGAGTTCTTAGTACTTAACAATTTCTTGCAAATCTTTAAAAATGATCAGTAACTGGAGATAATGAAGAGTTAGCAGACTATTGAGAAAGAGTGAAAAGACGACAGAGGAAGCACTCCTTTAGCTCCGTGTTGTATTGAGCAAATGGGAAGCGAGTAAATAGAAGAATGGGCGACCGCTAGACTACACAAAGTGATGAATGGCCAAGTTTGGCATCAACACGTCGAGAGAAGAGTGGAAATTGCAACAACATCAAGTGTACATCTGAAGTAAGATTACGTGAGTAAGAAATTATTGCAGAGTTCCATCCTTTAATTTTTTTTTTTTCGAATTTAAATTAAGAATTTTTACCGTATTAATTCTAAGCATTTTCATGTGTTTACTTTTAAGATATTGCAAAATTTAATTTTTGAGATTGTTGTGTTTACCTACAAGTGTAATTAATTATCCCGGGCAACCTCGGGTACCTTTGCTATTTCTCTATATACAGTATTCGAATATATATGAGTCATTTAATTTGTAACCATTCCTACATAAGTAAGTGAGTGTCAATTGTTGCTGCGTTCTGTGATTTCTTCATAAGCTAGTACTAAAGCGTTTCTACGTAAGCGAGTAGCGATAGCTCACAGCCCACTAGATAAAGGCCTGAGCGCTGTTTTCAAAATGGACTGTCTGTGTGAAATAAGCTGAAATAAAAGAATTATTTCATAAATTTGCTTGAATTTTCTTACAAAATCTAGCCAAAATAATTAATCTATTAGAGGAACTAATTTTTGCAGATTTCTAAAACCATCAGATATGGTTTCGAAATATTTTATAGAAAAGATGCTTTTTCTCTTTCTCCATAGATGGCTCTACTTTGAAAAAAATGAAACTATATTTATTTGCACGTATGTTGCCATTGTTTTGATTGAAACATAAATAACACGTTCAAACACTTAGATTTCGTTAGAAGATTAAAGCAAATTTGTGAAATAATTCTTCTATTCCATCTTATTTCACACAGACAGTCCGCCTGCGAGCGCCGCCATTTTGAAAACAGCACTCAGGCCTTTGTGGATAGCTTCTAGACCTATTGACAACAATATGGCTAAGAGAAATTAGCTACTGATAATGTTAAGCCTAAGTAATTAGTTGCTGAATTCCATTGTTTTAACATAATATGCTTGATTGTAATTGGCAATGGTCTAACAACTCATTTCTTTGAAGTATTATATGCCCTGTCTTATCATTGAAAGTTTTTTATTGGTATCATAATTGTATCATTAAAACGTGTACTATTGAAGCAATTTCGATAGTTATATTCATTCATGGTACGTCATTACAAGCTATTTGATATATTGCATGCAATATCTTAGCATTTAAAATTTCCAATGGTGCCATAATAGCCGGTTCGAATCCCGCCGAGGGCATGGATGAGAGGTTGGCGACAGGAAGGGCATCCGGTCATAAAGATTCACTGCCAAATCTAATAATAACAACAGCAACCCCATATGAATGGGAAAAAGTTAAGGAAGAAGAAGAAGCATGGTGCCATTATAACGCGTACCATTGAACCGATTTCGACTATCATTAATTTCTCGTCATATTCATTCATGACGCGTCATTACATTTTGTTTGACATTTAACATGCCATGTTTTAGCATTTAAAGTTTAAAATGATATCATAATGGTGCCATTGCAATTCGTAGCATTGGACCAATTTCGACTATCACAAATTTTGCGTTATATTCAATCATGAAACGCCATTACAAGTTGTTTGATATATTACATGCCATATCTTAGCATTTATGTGATAATAGTGCATTTGATAGCCCCTCTTGGTTCTACTTTCCGAGTGCGTCATACACGGCCCCAGAAAGCAGCTTGAGGTGTTCGAAATCTGCGAAATCATGTCCGCAGGGATTTCTTCAGGGATTACTCCCCAAAAAAGTGGTTCCTTGAGTGCGTATAGCAGAAGGGAGATTACTGAGCAGGTGGATCTAGCTAACTTAATAGTCTTTATGTTGGGTTTTAGGGTTAATAACCTGAACAAGATGGCAGACACGTGTATATAGAAAACATGACTTACGTTGTCTGGATGTTTTCAGTGGAATGCAGGAATTTGCCGTCCCATCGGAGGCTGAAAGTTTCGCAAGTTTCATCGGGGTCCTCGATGTTGCTATCCTTCACGATGATCCACTGGCGACCATGCAACTGTACAACCAATTAGAACGATCTCATAAAGACACGACATACAAATGCAAAAATAATATATTTTCAGTGTACCGACTTGACTGGGGCTGACGTTCACAAGCGGTGCCAGTTTGCTGCAGTCCCCGCTGATGGGCTGCAAGTGCTCGTCGTGGTCGTCGTGGCTTAAGACCGAGCCCACTACCACCACCAACACCAGAGCAAAAGATCTGAGACAGGCCATTGTAACTCTGGAATGGAATGAAAGAACACTTGTTTATATGGTAAAATATTGTTAATAAAGCATTTTGTAATGAAAGGAGCTTCATGACTACTGATAACGATAACTTATAATGCTGACCATAAAAGTCTTTATCTCCTCACATTAAAGTCCTTTATGATAGCAAGAGCTAACATCCGATGGTTTCAGTCTTATTTGATTTGATATGAAGATAGCTAACCACAAGGGCAATGCACTTGACTTGATAAAAAAGGAATATAAACAATTTTGAGATAAAAATCAGTTTCACCCAATTGCACTTGACAATGCTCAATATCGATTCTGCTTCCCTCTGCCTTTTGATTATTAAAATTTCTTACTCGAGCATACTACAACTTTGTCCTAAAATGAGAGTAACGATATTTTATACTGTGAAGCTAAATTTGAGTGGAGAGTAATCAACGAACTTTTGTATTTTCATGCTCATTTACATTTTCAATATTGCTCATTTCTAGCATACACCTTCACCCTAAGGAAAACCCATAGGTTCTCCATAGGATAAAGATCGGAGCTACGAGAGTGGGCCAATCCAAAACTTTGACCTGCTCTGTTGCAAACCATGTTTTCGTAGATTTTGAAACATGGAGCACTGTCCTGTTGAAATGCCCACTCAAGACCTCCAATATGTAGACCAATAGATATCAATCCATTGTAAAGCGTATCTTGATCTACACTGAACAACCAATTTATTAGAGACACCCCGCTAATAGCGTGTTCCACCTCGTTTAGCGGCGAGAACTGCCTGAATATGTGTTGGCATGAATTCAACAAGATGTTGAAACCGTTGCGGAGGAATAGCAGCCCAGGCTGACACTCACAGCGTCCCGTAGTTGGTGCTGATTGGACGGTAGTGTGGGATGGCGTTGGATGGTTCTCTCCTCTTCATCCCATAAAGGCTCGATCAGGTTGTGATCGGGCGACCGAGCAGGCGGAAATCCGCGTCATGTTCCTCGAACCAGTCCAAGACCATTCGAGCACGGTGACGGGGAGCATTGTCCTGCTGAAACTGTCCGTCACCACCAGGGAACAGAGTCATCATGAACGGGTGCACCTCATCGACAACAATGTTCAGGTAGTGTGTCGCATTCAGGCATGTGTCTACGGATAGCAGAGAACCCAGTGTGTCCCAAGAGAAGACACCCCAGACCAGCACTCCTCCTTCACCTGCCTGTACGGTTGTCTGCTGACAGGATGGATCCATGGCCTCGTGCTGTCTGCGCCAGATGCGCTGTCTGCCGTCCGCATGATGAAATAGAAACCGCGATTCGTCGGACCAGGCGACCTTCTTCCACTCAACTAGTGTCCAGTGGCGATGCCCGTGTGCCCATAGCAGGAGCGCTTTCTTATTTTGCGGTGACAGCGACGGTACCCGTACTGTTGTTAAACCCAGCTCGGGGCAAGGTGCGCCGCACCGTGTCCTCCGAAATGGGTTGGGATGCCCCCTCATTGAACTGCGCTGCAATTTGTGGGGCTGTTCCCGTCCTGTTGCTGTGAATGATTCTTGCCAGTCGCCGTTGGCCTCGTTCATCCACGGCCCTGTTTCGTCCGGAGTTGTGTTTGTTGGAGGTTGTTTTTTGGCATAACTGTCATTCACCGAATACCCTTGACAGTGTTGCACGGGAAAATCCGAGGAGGTTGGCGGTTTGCGAAATGCCCAACTGCGCCTGTCGAGCTCCAACGATCATGCCTCGTTCAAAGTCGGTCAAATCCTTGGATTTACCCATATTCAATCCACTTCTGCTGCTGACTGCAACTTGTAATCCAATGCATCCCTGTTATACACCGCTTCGGCCTGTTCCATTGTTTGGGTGTCACTGGAAGGCTGATCCATTTTCCGTAAGACGTGTCTCTAATAAATTGGTCGTTCAGTGTATGTCTTAATTCATTCGGTTATTGACAATGACCAAATCTGCTTTCCCATGAAATGCAAATGCACCCCATACAATGATGGAACTTCCCCGAAGTTGTCGACTGTTTTGTCTCTGGGCTCTCTTCTTAAATCATGCCAATAACACTTGTAGCCATTTGGACTTACCAAGTTGAATTTCATTTCGTCTGAAAATACAACAACTGACTGTAGTCCAGAACATGGATTTTTTTTGGCCTAGTTCAATGTTGGTTATTTTTAAAACTCTTCTTACCTTGGGCCAAGGCTAAGTTTTAAACTACTAACTCTCTCTCGCTCTAGTCAGAAAACCGTTTAAATTGCTGGTGTTGTTACAACTTTCAAAGTTTGAGCCACTTAAACGGTTTACACTCACATGCCAAAACTCATGGGATAGCAGTGGACTATTTTTCAAGTGGCAGTAGCATCATGTGCAAACAGTATAAATATGCAAATCAGTGTCAGTAGGTTTAGTTACACTGTCATGAGTAAGTGATGAGGTGTTCTGTGTGACATTGGCTACGCGACGAGAGCTATCCGAGTTCGAACGTGGCCTGGTATGTGGAGCACAACATACGGGTCTTTCAATATCAGAGGTGGCTCAAGAATTCAACATCCCACGGTCCACAGTTTCAAGAGTCTATCGAGAGTACCAACTCGACGGCATTACCTCCCGCCATGGACAACGCAGTGGTCGACCACACCTTCTCAATGAACGGGAGCAACGGTATCTGAGTAAAATGGTCACCGCTAACAGGCAACTGCCACTACGCCAGATGACATCAGATTTTAATCAGGGTGATACTGGAGCTGTGCAACGAAATCTGGTGTACATGGGATATGGAAGCAAAGACCCACAAGAGCACAACAAGACATCGTCAGCAACGTCTCTCCTGGGCCCATGAACACATCGACTGGACTGGAGGCGTGTGACCGGGTCTGATGAGTCTCGATTCAGCTGATACGAGCTGATTGTAGGGCTCGAGTATGGCGCAGACCCCATAAAGACCATGGACCCAAGTTGTCAAGCATGCACTGTGCAAGCCGGTAGTGGCTCCGTACTGGGCAATTGTGGGAAGCTCTCCAGTCAGAATGGTTCGCAATATCTTCTGATGTCTTGTGGAATCAATGTCACGTCGAATTGTGGCATTTCGCCGGGTTAGAGGAGGTCCGACACGTTATTAGGTGCTATCCCACGACTTTTGGCATGTGAATGTATTTTAAAACGTTTTTTAGAAACGTTTCAGAGCGTGAAACCAACCAATGATTTTTTTCATATCATGGAAGAAACATTATTTTAATTATTTGTAAAAAAACATTTTGTTCAAATAAACCCTTTTTTCATACTAATTCCCAACGTCAGCTCAATGGTCTTATAATTTCTTAACATTAGATAAATCTATCGATTGGTATTAAAAAGGCAGCTGGCGTGCCACTAAGGTAAAAAAAATATAACTAAAGCACTTGCTGCAAAATATAATAGCTACGCTATCTTTACTGACTATTTCGTATGACAAAGTAAAAATCAACCTCTTTCTCGCTATCTCCTTTCACTCACAGATATTGGCCGATTTCATGCCATACAACAGTATTTTCCTAGGAATGGTCATAGCTTTTTATGACCATGTAAACGAGATTTCGGAATAATCTCCAAACATCTGAAGACAGGATTGAATTTTACAGTTCGCGAAGCTGCTAAGCACGTTATACAAAGTATAAGGTATGTTCAAATGAAAGACACGAGGCAAACGGGTGATTGTTGACGTATCGTCTGCTTGTTCTAATGAACACTGCTGTGGGAAGTTACGTTAGGCTTATACTCGTATTTCGTTTGTATTACAATGGAAATTTAATTTTATGTTTCCGTCCAACGAGCGGTGATAATGTTTTTGACAGCTGAGGATGTTGAATGGTTATCGAGAAATATGTGTCTCGAAAGCAACCGTGGTGTGCTGGGCCAAAATATTCCATGATGATCGTATGGAAACGGCTGATAAACCACGTCCGGGCCAAGCAAACGTGGTCATCACCGATCAATTGAAGACAGACACGGGTTCAGCATACGGTCACTTGCGAAGGATCATAACGTCAGTATTGGTTCCGCATATGCTGTAGTGAAAAGCCTGGGATATGGCAAGGTCTGCTGTTAGTGGGTACCCCGAATGTTCACGGAGGACCACAAAGGGCTGCGTTTCGACTGCTGTTTGGATCATCTGGAACGTTACAACCGTGAGGGGGAAGCGTTTTTGAAGAATATTATAGCGGTAGATTAGACCTGAAGCCATTATTGGGAACCCTCTGGGAAGGTATCTACAATGCAGTGGAAGCATCCATCGTCACCACGCAAAGTTCGGCTGGGAAGGTTATGCTTACGTGTTTCTTTGATCCCGACGGTCCTCTGCTGTTGGAGTTTATGGAACCCAAAACTCGTATTAATGCTATCGCATACACCAAGACAAGCTGTCAAGCTGTGAAAAACAAGCGTAAGCTCAGTAATGGGGTGATCCTCCTCCAGGACAATGCTAGGCCACATGTTGCGAGACTGGTGCAGGAAGCAATAACCAAAATGCGGTGGCAAGTTCTGCACCACCCTCCTTATATCCCGGACCTCTCACCATGTGATTTTCATGTGTTTGGTCTTTTAAAAGAGGGCACTGAAAGGTCGACGATTCGTCAATGATGAGGAGGTTAAGGACGTTGATCGGCCATGGTTCAGAAGCAGCAGATAACAGACTTTTTTGCGGACGGTATTATCCGATTGATGCCCCAGTGGGAGTCCTGTATTGTGGCAGGTGGAGATTTTTTTTAGGACTGCGCGTCTATAATAGTGACTATAAGGTGTTCTTCTTTCATATAAACAAAGGTAAACATTAATACTTTCATTTAATCCGTCTCAGTGCCTAATATATCTGGTATGTTCATAGTGAAAGAAATACGGAGCCAAAGATATACCAAACTTCAAAAAACTAGTGGCAACATTACTGCAAGCGATTTACCCATTTCACATTTAAATTCCTCAGAGCACTTTATAAGCTCGTTTTGGTAATGATAGTTTGCGCATTCTCAACTGTTTTTAATGAGTTAGAACGCTTTTCGTAATTGTTTCTTAATTTATGGGAAAACGCGTATCTAGTCACCTTATTTAATTTATTAAAAAAAGTGCTATGAACCGTTGTCATCTTCATCGAATAATTGTTCATTTAACTGTCCTCCATCGAATTGTCGCAGACCTATGCAAGTGTATACATTTCATTTTTCGTATAGAGTCGGATATAAATTGCTTCCTGAGTAGTAACTACCGAGAAGGACTCTAATTTCCTTTTCTAATTTCTAAATAAATAAAAAAAAACATGAAATACTTGAGCCACGGCAATAAACATCCTTTCGACCATAGCCGGAAGTTTCACAGCCAGCTTTCGAGTCAGTTTTTAAATTTTTTTTCTCTTCCAAGTATGATGTGGCTACATTAACGAGTCGTGACCTAAAAAAAAGTCGTAATCAATGTTGCAAATCATTGCGTGATTTCTTAGAAATTGCGACGAGGAAATGAGAATTGAGTTGATCCACAACATTCTTACGAAAACATCGCATGTTTTGAAACATGCTGGAGTAAAGACCTTTCATAATAGTTTTAAAGAGCTGGATCAATTGACTAAAGTTAAAAACAAACAAAATTGAAAATGCAGTTAATAATAAAAAAAAAAACCTTTATAAAAATTTTGAGGTCTTCAGGACGGTCACATTTCAGCATTAATGCACAGAGTTGAGGCAGCTAAAATTGAATGATTTTGACCTCCGATTTGTCTTGAAGATACCGTTTCTCTCTCATCAATATGATGATTTCCCCCGAAATGGACATAGTATTGTTGCCCCGCATCTCTTCGTACATTTTCCACAGACTTCTCAGCATTGTAGGTTGACGGTTTCCAAGCTCTCTATTAAGGAGTCCAAAGCCACAGAAGTCCCTCTCTCTCTCTCTCTTTCAGGGTGAGGCGTCTGGATGGATGAAGTGTGCAAGTACTAGTTTCCTTAAACGGCCTGAGATGGAATGCACAGTCCTCCAGTGTGCATGTTTGAACGTTACCAAAATTACTTCTACTACAAGTTCGAAATCTCCAAGCAAACCGTATAGGAGAGCTTTGTACAATGCACGCTCCTGCCGATTGGTGGCGCATTGGAAGTCGGTTACCAGCAATGTCAGATTGTGCATCCTCACTTTGCTATAAAATTATATTGTTGACAATTTTAATAATTTGTAGATATTTGGGCGGATCACTTCAAAGTAAACACCCTGCATATCATATTGACAAGATAATGCTGATCCCAGTGGGCCAATAGATAAAAGTGAAGTAAAACATGCCCGTGGCAAATACGTGGAAACTTTCAGCCTTGTACGTCCAAACATGAAAAATATAAAGGCTGTTGCCGATATAAAGATCGACATAGTAATAAATATGAAGTACTTGAAATACAAATCTATTCCTTAATCCTGATAGAGCAATAGAATAATCCACGGAAGCTTGCAAATAATGACTTTGTAACCAAATAATAAGCAAACACTGAAGAAAGTGCGTCAATCATAAAACGCAAGGAAAAATTTAACGTCCTTGATTCGAAAATATGCTTTCAGCATATAAATTGATATGTAATATCAAACATTCTATTGTTACTCACAAATCCTAAAAGTCTCATGTAAAGAGAGTGCATTAAGAACTATGTAAATCATCAACAGTATGATCTCTTAATGGGCCAATCGGGACGGAATCTGTACTTACTTTTAGAAATCCTCCACGCAGAGTAGACAGCTTTACACCTTGACAAGACTGAACCACCTGAATTTCCCGTTCCCTTTTAAATAGCCACGTTTCACTTCCCTACTTGGTCAAGAGAGTGAGCTTTTTTCACTGGTAGACGGTTGGGCAACTCGTGTTTTGCCTGAAACTTGAAGAAACCTGCCATCACGGTTTCCTGTTAAAATGAGTTTCACACGAGTTTCTCAATTCCTGTAAAACAAAATGGAAAAACTTCCGCTCTTTCAGCCCTGTTACTCTTAAAATAAAACTCGCAGAAAACTGTCCTTTTGAGAGTAAACAATACCACTAAGCGGAGGAAATGGTGAGTTCGTTAGAATCATTAAACACACCTCATCTTAGTCGACCCTTTGTGGTAATGAATTACATTCAGGATATAAATTGGATATTTAATTTAAAGCACAAGTATCTTCCTACATAACTTAGTTCCAAAAATATCTCGTGCACTACGAACGTTTATTCTATAGAAATAAGAATTAGCACAGGGTTCGCTTCAGGAGTAGAAATCTAAGAACCAATAACTGCGAGTCAAATCGTATGTTTACATTTCCGTGTTTTCTCACCTATATCTACAATATATAAGAGCTTTTCATAAGTTTAGAAAGTTATCAGAGTCATAGCCAACAGTCAACTTTTAAAAAATTTATTTAATTGAAACAACAAAAAACAGAAATGGTGGATACAAAAATGAGCCCCCCGCCCTGTTATTTTCGTAACCGAAGCAGATATATCAATTTTGATGAATCCAATGAATAGGAAGTTGTGGATGACCTATCCCAGGCGCACTTTTCATCAACCCAAATATGCAAATTAGAACACATATAAATCCTATCTTAAAAACTGTAACAGATACACGAAAAATTCCAATTAAAGACTTGTTCAACATGGAATTCCGAACAAAACAAAAAAAAAATTCCAAAATCCGATGACCGGTTCACCAACAATCACATGCTAAATTCATTGTTACCTCCGTATGCATTTCACAAAGACATTTGAATGTTCAACATGCAAATCAAGAAATTACCAAAAATTACCATAATAACATTTACTTTCATGAAGAAAAGTAAATAAAAGGCATGTGTCGTCACATTGAGCACATTTATGATTAACTTCAGAGTAAAATTATTTATGCACTGTGGCTATTTGTAAATTACAAATTATTGGGATTGGTTTAGAAATCTGCCAATCCCATTTCAAAAGTTTATACTTGACAAACTTCATGTGTGTTATTTTTAATACGTTTATTCATTCTTGAGTTAAAGCAGTTTTTTGATCACAATGGCCACGACTGCTGGTGACCACAAATTAACAAAATGTCCAGAAGCCTCATTCACGTTGAATATTCAAGAGCACATTAAGGTCAACACTGCCAAGCGTGTGTGATACTTCTGTTTCAGATGTTCAATATTCAATGTGCATCAGCCTTCAGGTGACCCCCATTATAGATTTCCCGGATTGTCCTGTTACGAAATTAAATTTTGTTTTACGAGGGGCGTTCAAATTTGACCTGGACATTATTTTTTATAAAATCAGAAAACTACAAAAAAAAAACGTACACACAAGTTATTTCTCAAAGAACTCTCCTTGCTTCTCTACATATTTTATCCAGCGTTCTGGGAGCATCTGGATACCGGTTCTGTAGAAATCTTCAGGCTGATGTCGAAATCACGTGAGGACAGCCTTTTTCACTTCCTCATTGGAGCCGAACCTCTGCCCTCCAAACAACTCTTTCAATAACCCAAAAAGGTGATAGTCGCAAGGGGAAAGATCCGGGCTGTATGGAGAAGGTGGTAAGATGTCCCCTTTGAGTTTCATCAGTGTGCCCATAATCAGTTTGGCTTGTGTGCCTGGCATTGTGTTGCAGAAAACAAACACCGCTGGTAAGGAGACCTAGTCGCTTTTTCCTTAGTGCTGGCTTCAGGGTGCATTTAGGGTTCGACATTCTTCCAGAAAATCGACATGAATGATACCCTTAATGTCCCAGAATACAGTCGCCATCACTTTCGTTGCCGACGGGTCCTCTTGAATTTCTTGGGTCGTCATGTGTCAGTGTGTCGCCACTCCATGCTCGCACGTTTGCTTTCAGATGTATAGTGATAAAACCATGTCTCGTCGGTGGTCACAACACGCCTTAGGAAGCTGTTACCTTCCCTGTCCTATTGCTGTAGCAGCATGGAACAGATTTCCACCGGGTGATTTTGTGATCCTCGGAGAGTTGCTTAGGGATCCATCTGGCATAGATCTTGTTGAATTTCTGATTATCGTGGAAGACTGTCTCCACACTTCCAATGCTGATGTTGAAGTCAATTCTCGAACATGAATCCACCTGTTGTCCCTTATCAGCTCATTTGTTCGTGCGATGATGCCATCATGAACAGCCTCGCACTTCTTAAAACTTTTGGCAATATGCAAAGACGGATGATCGAGACAAGCATGACTCACTTAACTGTCTTTGAAGTCCCTGATGAATTTCAGATGCTTTCACACCTTCGTTTTGGGGAAACTTGATGATTATTCGCTGTTCCACTTTGGTCGACACATCGCTGTCCGCCATTTTGTTTAAACAAGCTATCGGTTGTCAAGACAACCGGATGAGTGGTGGTACTGCATTTGCATGACAGTCGGAAGTTGCCATCCCAACAATGAAAGTTTAGATTTTTACAACAATATAATTTACATAAAGTAAAGTCCAGCTCAAATTTAGCGCCTCTCGTATTATTGTTTACTTCGCTGATAAATATTGGTAAACTTGTATTCTGTAGCGTTTCTAGTTCAGCATTGCAAAAAGCACTGCTTGAAGATAGAAATTTATGCTAGGGCTGTTACTAAAAAGTTATTGTACCGATGCTGCACAAAGTTGTTCAAATCGCATGATGTAATAGCACTTGTTATAGTGGCTAGAATTGATTGTGTGGCAATCGGCAGTTTATGGTAGATTATTAATAAATTTTATTTTTTGTTTAAAAAGTAAGAAATGCAAGCAATGTTCATTTAACTGATTTTTTTTTTACTTATGAAACGAATTACTTCCTATAACAAAATTTTAAAATATTGCTTAAATATGATAAGTTGAACGAAATAGAGATTTTTATCCTATCAATTACAGTTTCGTTTAGAATATTTTATTTTACGATTTTTTCCCATTTCTTTCTTTATTTACAGTTTTTTGCAATCGATAAAATGTAGTTTGCAATTGAAAAAATAATCTTTTCAATTGAAAAAATGTAGTTTTCAAAATAAAAATTGTGGTTTTCAAATTAGAAAATAGACAAAAAAATTCATAAAATATAAGTCAAAGAAACCAAAGAATTAATTCTATATATTGTTATAGTACAGTAAATTACAAAATTTTATTATATAAATATTAGTATTATAAAATTAAAGATTATTATACAAATTACTGTAGATATAGTGTAAAACTATATAAAAACATTGGATATTACGCCGTATTCCAAGGAGTAAATATAGTAGCTGTATACAATAAGAAACATACAGTAAAAAACACAAATTCTATTCTCTTCTATTCATTGTCATCATCATTATCATTTTGAGGAATGTCTGGAAGATCATTTAAAATTTCAGTACGCTGAATGCACGGTACTAAAAACTGCCGGCTATGAACGACCCAACCATTGCAGTCGCGGGGGGTTATTTGCGCTGCTGCAGTGAAATGGCTGGCCGGTCAGGCGCGTGTTCGCAGCGCACAAGCAATTTTAGTTTTAGGAACGCTCTACAGGGTTTAGGAACGGGCTATACGACAGTAGAGAAATTACTTGGCAGCTGTGATCATCAAGTAGCTGCTTCGCTTGGTTAGTTTTATGGAATAGAACGTTATCCATAATTACATGTAAAAAATTTAGTGTTTTACGTGTATGTAAATTGTGGAAATCTTTTTACAGTATGTATTTTAGCCTATATTCGAGTTACACACGTTCGCTGAGCTCATCTTGCCCGTCGTCTGCTTAATTTCGTCGCCGTTTATGTAATACTAGCAGAGGACCCGGCGTTGCCCGGGATAATTACACTTGTAGGTGAACAGAACAACCTCAAAAAGCTAAATTAAACCTCCAAATTTGTTAAATAATAACTCAATCACTACAATATAGAGTGAAGGGACTATCCATTCTAAGAAAAATCTGAAAGACAGGAAATTTACCTCTTCACTGAAAAAATCCATTCTAGGTGATATACCGGGACTTGATTTACCGAAAAAAAATTTTTTAAAGGCTCACAATGGATGGACCTCTCCAAGGATGCCTTCTAGTCTAAATAATTTTTTACTCACGTAATCTTACTTTAGATGTACACTTGATGTTGCTGCAATTTCCTTTCTTCTTTCGATGTTTTGAACCAAAAATTGGCCATTCATCACTTTGTGTAGTCTAGCGGTCGCCGATTCTTCTATTTACTTGCTTACCATTTGCTCAATACAGCACGGAGCTAAAGGAGTGCTTCCTCTGTCGTCGTTCACTCTTTCTCAATAGTCTGCTAACTCATTATCTCCAGTTACTGATCATTTTTAAAGATTTTCAAGAAATTGTTAAGTCCTAAGAATTCTCTTTCTAAGAAAAGCCTGAATAACAGGAATTCTATGCGTTGAATTCTATATTGCACAAACTTTGTCTTGCATTGTTGGTCATGAGACATATATTGTTGATCCTTGCATATTGTTGGTGCATTGCGTGTTGACACCATTGTTGATAGCTATTGTTGCACAAACTTTTTAATGCATTATTGGTCATGAGATATATATTGTTGGTCCATGCAGAGTGTTTGTGAATTGCGTGTTGATACCATTGTTGCAAAAACTTTGTCTTGCATTGTTGGTCATGAGATATTTCTCATTAATATGCCCTGCCATAACCATGAATATCGATTTTTTATCAATAATTATTATTTTTTCTTAATCTGAGGTAAACAGTGACCTTCCTCATGCTTTGAAGGTCATGTATGCGAAATTTTATCAAGATCGGAATAAAACTGTAGATTTGTATAAAAAACAAACAAACAAACCCACAGACCCACAAACAAACAAACATCCTTCTTTATATATATAGAAGACAAATACAGTAATTGCCACTAGAAGGTAAGGGAGAGTGAGGCTAACTAAAGCTCCTACTCTAGAACTTTAGGGCTAACTGGGACGCTTTCTTTATTTTATTATGTAAATTATTTTGTTTCTTTGACTTATATTTTATGAATTTTTTTTCTATTTATTTTCTAATTTGAAAACTGCATTTTCTATTTTGAAAACCACATTTTTTTCAATTGAAAACTACATTTTATCGATTGCAAAAAGCTGTAAAATGTTAACATAGAAATGCATGCTTTTTGGCTGATCACTGAGAGCCAATTTTTTTTCTTCTAACAGCCTTATAAGAGGCTATGATGGCCATCTGATCATGAACAACTATGTGCATAATTACTTGTTTTTATATGTTTTTATGTTTTATCCCTTTACCTGCACTTTTTACCTCCTCTACCCCCAAGCTTTTTAATTCAAAAATTGATTTTCTCGAACGTAGTATGTAGACAATTTAAAAGCTCGTATCTTCTTGCCTTTCTCATCAGTTACGATCGAATGACATAGCACATGCCATATGTTGCCATAGTCTAAAGACCAAGTGACCGCCACCCCCGCAACTCCGACTCCACTGGAACAATGGGGCTCAACTTCATAGTAATGTAGATCTTGCCTAGAGGAATCTGGATACTGAATTTCACTCCTTTACTTGACTAAATAGCACATAGATCTTTTGTGCTACCCCCCGTAATTCCGACTCCAGTGGACCAATCAAGACCAAAGTAAATAGTACAGATGGAGATGCCCATAGTAAGCTACATTCCGAATTTCAACCTTCTACCTCAAAAAATGTAGAAATTATGAAGAGGACGGACGGGCATTGTAAAAGCAATAAGTAGCTCCATTCTTCCGCTACTTAATAAGCTTATAGATTATGAGCACTTGAGCAATCGTGCGTCGACAAAGCGATTTCACGTGCGCGTGCCGATGTCAATAATGCTTAAAAGATGAACAGAAAGTAACAATATATTCATTACTGACAATTCGATTGTTATATGACATGCCATTATCTTGGTATTCTATACAGTCACTGTTTTAGCACGTGAATTCGACTTGAAGGGGTCCACGAAAAATTCTGAAAAGTTGATACGGCCGAGCTAACACCTTGATAATCAAATTTCTGAATAACAGAATTAGAAAAAGTTAATCGTTTTCAAGTTTTCGGTTAAACAGTGGACGGCCGGACAAACGTACAAGACCAAGCGTGCATTCTTAAAAGTAGCTTTTTGCTAAAGCTCCTAATAAATGGTGGAAAGTTAAATTCTCACAGATCTCCCACTATGCACTACAATTTATTCTTCTTGAATTCACCTAGGCCCTATTTTGTTGTGTTAAATTTTTAATTTTTTTTATAAAAATAAAAACCTTTCTCACTCAAATAGTTATCTCCCGTCAATTTATATTCATAAATTATTCATCTCAATGGAGTCCGTTTCGGAGGAATTAGCTGCACAAAATTTAGTCACATACGTTTTTTTTTTGTTGTTTTTTTTTTCGAGAATTAAATTTCACCATGCTTAGCGAAACATGAAAAAAAATTCTGTTGGAAGTGATTAACCTTTCGGGGTGGAAGATGAGAATAAACACCTTAACTCTCAACTCCTCATAAGAGCCCACCAAGTTATTTACCAAAATTATTCGCCCCAGTGAGAGGTGAGCTATATGGCATGAATGCTACAGTCATTTATTTAATTACAGAAAAAAAATACTGTTTGAAAATGTGTATAAATTGATATCTGTAATCTGACAGCGCCATATGTTGGTCAAAAACCGAACAATTCTAGCATTCATTTATTTTTCCTGTAAAAAAAAAAATCCGACTTCATTTCAATCGTTTCAGTGCAAATCGAATCTTTTTATCTGCATTCATGTACGATTTATTGAGCTTTAAAGTTTTTCCTGACTTTTGTATCACCCTGTACTTAGCATGGAGTCGTCCAAGGAGGTGAACACCTACAGCTGCGTCTTCCTTTCAACGTCGATTAAGAAGACTACATTGTGACTTCTCATGATAAAAATGTACAAGTATTCGAAATTTATTGGTAATTTCAATTATGAGAACTTAGAAAGCAAAGTGAGTTTCGAGTTGATATTACTTGAGCAACATAGAAGCAAAATGGCTTGAATGGATTTTAAAGAAGGTAACTTAATGTTTTGGATTGTTCAGATTGTTTAATATTAAGGAATCTATAATAATAATAATTAGTTCTCATTGCTCACCTCAGTTTACCCGTTCCCTCTGGGCTAGTTCATTGTAATAGGAATCCAGGTAGAGGGTGCTTAGACCGGCTTTAATGTTAGTTTGTTATAAAATAATACACGCATCTGGCAGTGCTATCCACAATTGTTCATGTGTAGTTGGTGCTGGGTTCATCGAACGTAAACTGGTATCTACAGAATCCCATTAAATGCTCGACGGGTTAAAACAGGGTTTGGTGAATTCACTGGAGTGTTCATCAAACACCTGCATGCAACCAAAAAGTGGTTACATGTCGCATTGTCCTGTTGAAACTTGATATCTCCATCAAGGTACTCCAGTGCCAGAAAGGAATGAAAATGGTCTGAGAGAATAGAGTTTAAGTTACACGTAAACGTGGACGTGACGCGAACGCGTGTGACGTTTCCGATCTGAAATGATGTAGCTTTTTCATTGTTTACAATTCTAAACAATGAAAAAGCTACGTCATTTCAGATGGAAAACGTCACACGCGTTCGCGTCACGTTCGCGTTTACGTGTAACTTAAACTCTATTGTCCACATAACGTGCACATGTCATTGTTCTCTGCAGCCGGACGATGGGGCCTAATTGCGACCATGTGAACACAACCCAGACCTTAATTGAGCCACCTCCTAACTGGATATAATCATGGAAAAATACAAGGAAGCGCCTCTTGTAGCATTTCCAATGCTAAAATGTGTCACTCGCTGCTATCGCAGCGCACCTGGCGGCTTACATGAATGCGCTTACAACCCTTATGATCTTTTTATGATTTTCGAATTACAGATGTCTTTGAAATAATTGAACACTTGATATTTAATTAAAAAATTTTGAATTTGCATTTTATGATCGTTTTTATAGGAAATAAATGCTTTTCTTTCATTCAATGCTTATTTTCTCCTTTCATTTTAATGACCCTTTTCAAATTTAATATGGGCCCGGCTTAGGAGCACTTTTTTTTAAAATGGTAGGAAAATGATTTGGAATTATTTTTTTAAAATTGATTTAAATGGTGCAGGGGTTTCCGTGAAATTAGCTGTTAAGTTCTAGACATGTTGACTGAGAGAAAGAGCAATAATGAACAAAATTTCTTCAAAATATCACTGCTTCAGTTATTTAACGCACAAAATTAAATATTTATTATATTATTACAGCATTTAGATACAAAAAAGATTCTCGCTCAATGAAAACAAACATTGGGATTTCGTGGCACTCTGGCGGATAACATGATATTTCGGCCTATCTCGCATGACGCTTTTTTTCGGCGAGAGGCACTTCCATCTATTCTTCCATGATATAACCTTATTGACACGCAGGATCCCACGGGGTATAGGCCACACTCTCACTCGCCCATCCTCGATACGAGGGTTGTTCAAGAATTTTTCCCAGTAGGTCCGTAACTTTTTTATTTATTAACCGATTTTCAAAATTCTATTTGTATCTGATACTTACATTTGTCCTCTATGCAATTCAGTATTCACTTTTCGACATAGTCCCCATGCCTTTCCACGAATCGTGCCAACGCGTGACTAGTCGGGTGAATCCGTCGGAGAGGAATTCCGGGGTTATTGTCGACACGAGGATTGAATGGCATCTTTCACCTCGTCGTCAGAACGCAACTCATCTCCCTTAAGGTGCTCTTTTTTCTTTGGGAAGTGGTGAAAGTCGCAAGGTGCGTGTATTATTTAGTGGTGAAAATTAGGTTAGGTTAAACTTTTATCTTTGAACTGCTTTTTTTCATCTTTAAACTGCAGGCACTGCAACGCCTCTGAAATGTGATGATCGTGTGCGGGCGGGCGTTATCGTGCTGCAGAAGAGGGCCCAAAGCTGCTATTCAAGCCTCGTGTCGACAGCAACCCCGGAATTTCTCTCCAACGGGTTCACCTGACTAGTTCACGTGGAAAGGGATGGGGACTTTGTCGAAAAGTGAAAAATGCATTTTATTTAGCGGGCAAATGTAAGTATCAGGTACAAAAAGAATGTTGAAAATCGGTTAAGAAATAAAAAGTTACGGACCAGGAGGCAAATATTCTTGAACAACCTCGTACGGGATTCATCTGACCATGCTACTTGCCGCCACTGTTCCATGGTCCTCGAGCTCTGTGTTGAGGTGTCAGCAAAGGGACACGAGTCGGTCGTCGGCTGCTGAAGCCTATGCGGTGCATTTGTCTCTGTACAGTCTTAGAAGAAATGGGTTCCTGATGCCCCACATTCAAAACGGCGGTGAACTGACTCGCAATAGCCCGTCGACCGCCCCGTATGGCTCTCTGCTGAGGTGACATGACGTCCGTTTGTCAAACACTTGTAGTCGTCCTGTGCGGCGGTTTACGCGTGTGGAAACTTTGTCTCTGCGATATTGAAAGTTCCACCCTAGAAACTGCTGACCTTGGAGTCGTGTAAAACTCGTCGAAACTGGAGCATTAGTGATGAGCGGTTTTTCATTTTATCGGTTTCGTTTCGGTTTCGGTATTTTACAATATAAAAACCGCGGTGTTCGTTTTCTTTTTCGTTTTTTTTTCCCCGTTATCTACTATTATAAACCTAAACCCACTACGAAAGCCATTGTCTTTTTCATGTTTAAAAATTAGTGAAACAGAACATTTTCCAAGCAAAATAATTAATTTTTATTAAAAGAAAACGTTTCTAAAAAGTAATAAAAATTAAGGACAATTAAATAGGGGTCATTCCACAACAGTTCAGGCAGGCATTGGCACTGACCTCTCGGATTTTAATGAAATTTGGTATATACAATTGTCCTAGGGAATTGGTAATGAATGCCAAATATTATTTTTTTTTCATGTTTCTGGAAGTTACGGATATTTAAAATTAGCGAAATTTGAGTGGGGGCCTATCTATGAAGTAATGTAACTTCGGTTGTATTTTACTTAGGAAGATGTGATTGGTGACATATGAAAGCTCTTTAACTGTAGATTCTATATGAAATTTTTGAAGTTATATTACGCATGCGGAAATATTTGAATTTAATAAAAATATTCTATTTATGCAAATTTCTCAAATGGTGGGTATTTTTTTTCGTTAAAAAATTCTTAATATCTTCCACATACTTTCATAAAAACAATATAAAAAATTCAAAACTGTGTTTTGCTCCGTTTTGAAGATATTAATTTTTAAAGCTCGAGTTCCAAGCTACAATACATCCGTTTGTATGTTACAGTTCTTCAGATGGCCAAGGCATCATAAGAAATATAAATTTTGTGGAAACATCCGATTGTCTTAAGCATTCTGCAGCTGCTTTTTGTTCCTTTCAATGTGCATTCATTGAGTTATTAAAAGAAAATCCAATACATGCAGAGAAGATACGAGGGTTGATCGAAAAGTAATGCCTCCGGGGCTGTAACTTTTATATTTGTTAACCTATTTTCAAAATTCTTTGTGTATCTGATACTTACATTTGTCCTCTATGTAATGCACTATTCACTTTTCGACATTATCCCCATCTCTTTCCACGCACTGCACCAACGACATTATCCACTCGGGTGAACCCGTCGGAGAGGAAGTCCGGGGTTGTTGTCGACACCAGCATTGAATGGCAACTTTGGACCATCTTCTGCAGCAAGATAACGCTCCCCCGCAAACAGTCGCCACACACTAGAGGCGTTGCAACGCCTACAGTTTAAAGATGAAAAACTGCAGTTCAAAGATGAAAGATCTTGCACCTTGCGACTTTCACCACTTCTCAAAGAAGAAAAAGCACCTTAAGGGACATTCAATCCTTGATGACGAGATAAAAGAACAGTTGCACGTTGTGAAACACCCTGCTCAATATGGTTGGTGAGATTTTCAGTTGTGATTTCCTCCTTCAACTCAGGCAAAGTGTGCAGTTTATTTGCATACACTTTACCTTTCAAGGCACCCCAAAGGAAGAAATCGAGAGGTGTGTGATCCGGCGAGCGTGTAGGTAAGATGCCACACGAGATGATTCGATCAGCAAAGACGTCCTACACGTTTCCATGCACTACTGCACACTAACTTTTGAATCACCCTGTATAATGAAGCCTGTATCAACTTCAGCTGCCTCTGCAATTCATCTCTTCCTTCAGGGTAACTCAATGGTGCTCAATACTTTTCTGGTTTCTGAAAAAAAAAAAACTGAAGTTCTAAGAAACATTTTTCCTATTGATATAATTATTATTGCAACGCTACTATTGATTTTATTTTTTCGTGTAATTATGATTAATAATACTATTTATATAAATAATAAAACGTAAATAAATGAATGGTCCCAAGGTTACACGCTTTCTCTTCCCTGTACGAGAAGTCAAGTCCCTACTACCTGACTCCCGCTGCTTGGAGCTCAAGCTTTAAAAATTAGTTAAGGCATCGTTATCCAACGATAAAAGGGTTTTAGCATCAAAATGTTACGAGCAGTAGCGGCTCGTGACTATCATAAGTGGACGGGCACAAATACAAAATTTCAAGTTATAGCTTGATTTGTATTTGGAACCTCACGGCCCCTGTCGAGGCCTCAGAGGACTATATCAATTTTAGTGTGTAATAGCTAAAATTTTAAGTAACACATTATAAATATAAAACATTTCAGGTTTTTAGATTTCTGGTTTTAAATTTATAGCTTGATTTGAGATTGAGGCCGCAAGGCCCCTGCCAAGAGACTTATATAATTTTTAATATAGATTAGCTAAATTTTTAAATACCACACTATGATTAAACAAAATTTCAGACCGTAGGCCTTTCCGTTCAAATTTTATAGCTTCAATTGTATTTGAGGTCACCAGGGTCCCCGAGGCCTATACCAGTCTCCTTGTATATTTTAAGTAACCACTGTAAAAATATAAAACTTCAAGTTCTTAGGCCTTTTTATTATTCAAATGTTAAGAGTTTATTTGTGATTTGGGCTTCAGGGCCCCTGTGGAGACCTAAGAGCCTTATACTAGTTTTTCGTGTATATTAGCTAAATTTTTTAGTAAACTACTCTAAGTATACAAATTTTCATTGTTCAAACAATTGTTCAAAATTTACTCTAAGCCTTTTCGTTCAAACATTATAGCTTTGTTTGTGTTTAGGGCCCCTGCCAGGGCCCCAGAGGACTATATAAGTTTTAGTGTATAAGAGCTAAAATTCTGAGTAACACACCATAAATATGCAAGAATTCAGATTTCTGGATTTTAAAAGTTATAGCTAGATTTGAGACTGGGGGCTCAGGGTCCCTGTCGAGACCCAAGAGCCTTATACCAGTTTTTAGTGTATATTAGCTAAATTTTTAAGTAATTTTCTATAAATAAACAAAAATTCAGAATTCTAGACCTTTTCGTTTAAAAGTTGTAGCTTTGCTTGTGCTTAGGGCCTGTGGGGCTCTGCTGGGGCCTATATTACTTTTTTGTATATTTGCAATATTTTTTTAGTACCACACAATGAATATATAAAATTTCAGGTTCCTAGGCCTTTCCGTTCAAATATTATAGCTTCAATTGTATTTGGTGCCTCGAGGTCTCTGGCGGGGTTCTAGAGGCTTATATCAGCTTCCTTCTATATTGGCTATATTTTTAGTACCAAACTAAAAACATACAAAATTTCAGGTTTCTAGACCTTTCCGTTCAAAAGTTATAATTTGATTTGTATTTGAGGCCTCGGGGTCTTCTGGCGGGCCCCATATGCCTACATCACATTTCTTATATATTTGCTATATTTTTTTAGTACCACACTATAAATAAACAAAATTTCAGGTTCCTAGATCGTTCCGTTCAAATGTTATAGCTTCAATTGTATTTGGGGCCTCGGGATCTCTGGCGGGGCCCTAGAGGCTTATATCCCTTTTCTTGTATATTGGTTTTATTTGTTTCTAGAACCGCACTACAAATTTAAGAAATTTCAGGATTTCTGCCTTCTTTGTTCAAAAGATAAAAAAGAACCTTGAAATTCATACAAGTGGCCCCTGAGGGGCCCGGGCCACCCTAGAGGATTCGCTATATTTTTTGCACCGTCCTCTGTATAGGGCCTACGTGTGTAGAAAATTTCAAGCCTCTAGGTCAACCATTTCAAAAGTTATGGCATCAAAATGTTACGAGCAGTAGTGGGAGGATTCGCTATACTTCAAATAGAGTTCTGACGTCAAACAGTCAAACTCTGATGTCATAAATTGCTCAAACGCAATCAAAACTCCATAGACTTGAAAGGAAGTCAGTTGGGGAAACCACAAAAACACATGGTTTGGTCCACCCTAGAGGATTCGCTATATTTTTCGCTCCGTCCTCTGTATAGGGCATACGTGTGTAGAAAATTTCAAGCCTCTAGGTCAATCCTTTCAAAAGTTATGGCGTGTGACATACATGTTACATACATCTGTACCGTCGTTAATAGGATTTTAGATGATGCAAAAACCCTAAAAATTAATATCTTTAAAAGGGAGCAAAACACAGTTTTGAATTTTTTGTATTGTTTTTATAAAAGTATGTGTAAGATATTAATAATTTTTTAACGAAAAAAATACCCACCTTTTAAGAAATTTGCATAAATAAAATATTTTTATTAAATTCAAATATTTGGGCATGCGTAATATAATATTTAAAATTTCATATAGAATCTACAGGTCATAAGAGCTTTCATATGACACTAATCACATCTTTCTAAGTAAAATACAACCGACGTTATAATACTTCATAGATAAGGCCCCCACTCAAATTTCGAAAATTTTAAATGCCCGTAACTTCCATAAAAATGAAAAATAAAATAATATTTGGCATTCATTACCAACTCCCTAGGGCAATTGTATATATCAAATTTCATTAAAATCCGAGAGGTCAAGGGCAAAAACTATAAAATTTCTGCCTGAATTGACGTGGAATGACCCATAGGGTAACTTAACAATGTGACTTTACAACGACGCGGCTGAGAACAACCAACAAAGCTCTCTGCTTTCATCGCATTTCATTTTCTGATTGTTCAAAAAAGTATCGTTTTACTAAACTTTTACTGAGTTTGCCGACCTTCCATGGGGTTTCCTGATCCTCGACGCTGACTGGCAGATTGTCTATTCTTTCGTCGGCCTCGTCGAGAAATCGAGAGTGTAT
Organism: Rhysida immarginata; assembly: GCA_023313115.1. NCBI lineage: Eukaryota > Metazoa > Arthropoda > Chilopoda > Scolopendromorpha > Scolopendridae > Rhysida > Rhysida immarginata. The sequence continues at coordinate 27,642 of JAHWFO010104688.1, forward strand.
TTTTTGTGTCAATTCTTTCTCATTTACTAGTTACTACATGTTGTTTTGTGTGAACGATTTCAATTTCGTAGTCGCTTATTTAAAAGCGATATAAAAACCGAACGTTTTTTTTCATTTTTCGGTTTATTTCGGTTTTTAAATGAGAATCGAAAACCGCGGTTTAAAACCGAAACCGACCCATCACTATGGAGCATAAAACAGTGGAAACGTGTCCTATGGACTGATGAATCACGTTACACACTCTAGTAATCAGATGGACGAAGTTGGGTTTGGCGGAAGCCTGGGGAGCGTTTCTTTCTGCATGTGTGACGGCCACTGTAAAGTTTAGAGGAGGTGGCATCACGGTAAGGGGCGCTTTCTCATGATTATGTTAAAGGAACGATGAATTCTGTTGCTTATTGACGCATCTTGGACAACTGTGCACTGCCAACATTGTGGGAGAATTGGAACGTCGACGACGAACCAGAGCACGCCGTTCTTCATCCGTGGCTGAACTAACCAGTTGTCTGAGGCAGGAATGGAGGGAAATTGTAGCTTCTTACTACCAAAAATTGGTGGAAAGGGTTTCTCGATGGGTGGAGGCTATCATTAGAGCAAAAGGGGGTGCCAGTGCTTACTAATTCATGTATATGAAATCTGCGACGCATATAACAGGAGTAATATACTGATCAAGCTCTAATGCAGTTACGCCCCCCTATGCTAAATCCCCAAACGCTTTCGGTGACTAAATTTTTGTACTGAATGTCTGTTTTGAGTCGTAGTTCTTTATGTGTTCGGGAATGACGCTGATGACTGCTGCTGCCTCCTGTCGAAGCTTTATGAAGTCAAAGCAAGTCAACAGGAGGCAACACAATCATCAACCTCACTTCCTTGAGTATGAAATGCATCGGTATATTAAGGCGTCGCTATTCTACTGTGGAATAAAAAGGAAAACTTTTCTATTTTGTAAGCAAAATTTATTCATTATCATTTATCATTACCACAACCACATGGCTCAGAAGCATCATCATCAGCATATCATGGTGAATTGCCGCCGTGACCATCACCACATGGCATATCATGACAATCATCATCAATCATCATCATGACCGGTTCCGCAATAACTTTTCATGGGTTTGAGGGTGACGTCAATGCCCATTCCGTTCACTTTTTCCTCGGCTTGCTTGCAAGCTTCCTCCTGCTCCTGTGTCATTTCGCCGTTCGTGGTAGCGCAGAACACGTGGGCTAAACAGAAAGCAAAAGGAAACGTTAAGTGGAGCACCTATGTATAAGAATCGATAAGGAGCTGGCGAACAAGTGGAAAGTCACCTAAGGCCCTTATCAGTAGACATAACTGGGCTAATGCGCGCTTATGCACTTAACTATGCAATCAATCAGGGCGTTGAACAACCAAACGGCAACCAGCCGATCTCGTCCTTTGGTTTACCATTTTCTGTTGCCGGGTAATAGTAGACTAGTACCTAAGAAGTAATAAGTGCAGTTTCTGCAAGAACAAGCTGTATATTTGAATATCACTCTACGTGCATGTTTCTGTCCTGTATGTAGGACATATAATATGATCTCCCAAAAGAGAAAGGTCTTGATAGGTAGATCTGTCACCTTGCATATCTGCAGTCAAACGTTGCCAGATGTCAAAGCTCAGGCTAGAATAAACAGTCTCAGGATAGAACCAGCCCATCATCTCGAGTTCTGTATATGAGGTTAATCTTACAGAAACATTACAAAGAGCCTCTGAATGACTAAGTTGAAATCCGCTATATATTGGATACAGGTCATTTTTTTTTCAAATGCAAAGTGGGTCATGTCACATGTCAAAGCGCATGAGAATTTTCTCAGAAATCCATTAAACTTGTCAGATTTCATGTATCTATCGTGGTTTGGGGGCTAATTGTAACACGGGTACATGATTACTACACTGCCTCTCGGTAGTACTCTGTGTCTGATGTTCTGTACCCCTTGTTACATGCAGAGATGCATTAAAAGATGCTCGATCCAAAACAGCTGATATGATTGTCAGAGAATACGAGATGATCCTTTCCTTCAGATCGAAATTGGTTGCCATCTTGTAATCCGCCATGCTGGATGCAGATCAATTATTTCAAATGGGAAGTGGAACTTGTGAAATATCATACAGGATGTGAATTTTCCCAGAAAGTCATTCTACTTACTATATTACAGCTATGCGTCACGGTTAAAAAGTTATCGTCACTCAAAATTCCAATCCCCAGCGATACGGAAATTGCCGATTACAAACTTTCAATAATGATAGCTTCCAAACGGTAAGAGATGGGTGAAATCAGATGAGTGGTATGAATTTCCGAGAAAATTCTCATGTTGTTTGATAGTCACAAGACCTATCTTCCATATGCGAAAAAATTGATCTGCTTCTGGGAGTTTGGATCATCTGTACGTTCAATTGATGACTTAAGTTTCACTAGTTTGGGTCTGCTTTGGGACTTCCAGACTTGTTCCAGCTTTAGGCTTAATAATAATAATAATAATAATAATAATAATAATAATAATAATAATAATAATTAGTATTACTTCCATATTCCTTGCCATCCACCGGTTCATCCAGTTTACCACATTCAGCAAAGACGACCATGTCCCGGTTTTCGCTGGCATATAAGAAAACTGCCATCTCTGTGGAACAAACGGATACTTCTGTTATCTGAATTCAGCTTTTGATTTAGTAAAATAATTCATTGATATGCCAATAGTCAGAGGATACCAGTCTGCAAAGATATTGATAGGTGGCACAACTGAATTGTAATATCCTGGAATATATCAGACCTGATTCAGTTGTGAACTGACATTGATCAAGGCATTAGGTGCTCTCGAAGATGCCTTATATCATTATGTAGTGGATACAAGAGCAAAAATCCAATGGAAATTAACAGCGTAGCATTCATAGCAACCCTAAGAGCAATTAGTTGTTCATATCAATAACCCTAAAAGCAGCTAGCTACTGACCACAATAGGCCTAAATCAGTTAGCTACAGATACTCATTAACTATTCAGATAGGACTTACAGAAATTAACTATTTGTAGTCATTAGCTATTCATATCAATAGGCCTAATAGAAAAAAAGCTACTGATCACAATAGTAAACAGCTGTTAGCTATGGATAGTCGTTAGCAGTTCATATGAGTAGGCCTAACAGAAATTCTCTACTGACCATTATAGGCCTAACAGCAGCTAGGTACTGATAGCAATTAGGTTTGCATATCTATAGGCCTAACAGAAATTAACTACTGACTACAGTAGGTCTAACACAATTAGGTCAATGGGCTTTACAGACTCTATGCAATTTGACGTCAGACCGGAATTTGTTTAAGGACCATTCCGGGGAAATCTGTGGCATCATTAGTATGCTTTCAAACAATGCAGGATCCAAAGCACTCCTCCTATGGCTTTTGGCATTTCAGTGCACAAACTAATGCACGTGATTGTTGGAGATTGCTTACCATCAGATCCTTGGAAGACGTAGCCATTGATACCGCTTGTCGCTTGCATCTCTTCATGCAAATGTAAATCTAGCTTATTGTCACTGTAAAAAAAAAAGAAATACTCTATGACACAGTACATTATGGCCGCATCTTTTGTGATTATTTGGTTCCCCAACCAACCAAGTTATTTAAAACTGCTTACGTTCAAGTCAATTATATAAATGTCTGCGTAACTTAAATACACTGGTCAATGAATGAGATACCTGTGCTAGGCCTACTCTTCCATTGATTTACAAAGCCTGTCTTCCATTGATTTGGTAAGGCTTGGGCTTCCAGTGATTTACAAGACCTGGTCTTCCATTGACTTTACAAGGCCTGGTCTTTCATTGAGTTTGCGAGGCCTGATCATTCATTGGCTTTAAGAGTCTTGATCTTTCTTTGAGTTTCGGAGGCCTGGTCTTCCATCGATGTTACAAGGCCTGGTCTTTCACTTGTTTACAAGGCCTAAGTTTCCATTGATTTGCAAGCCTGATCGTCCAGTCATTTATAAGGCCTGGGCTTCCATTTATTTGCAAGGGTTCAGTACTTTATCGACTCTGTGCTAATCTGCATACGTGTTATCACTCGCGATAAAGGGGAGTCTAATAAATTATTGAAAGGCACATGTTTGTCATTCATTGGTAGCGTTTGTAGCAGTGTTATTCCAAACATGAAGTTCGTAATCTGTTGAGTCCCACTTTAATCCAACTCGTACCTAACAAAGAGGCCTGACGCTGAATTAAGGCAGAGCAGCATTTCAAGTCTGTTGACTTGATCATAAGGAGGAGGATGAAGTACACTCACCCGCTTCCCTTCTCGACGATCTCGTGGGTGTGCAACGTTTTTGTGTCACTGTCGTACTCTGCCTCAAAGGTCTCGCAGGTGTCAGTATTGGACACAAAGTGGCTGTCTGTCTGAACAACATACGACTTTCCGTTCAACTGAAAGAAAAAATGGTTTTTGTGAACATTTATGTATTACACCAATGCATAACCTCTCGAAGTCTGTTGTAAGTTGACTGTCTACCAAAAAGTAATTGGCCATCCATCTTGTGGCCGCCATCTTGGAGGCAAGTCCAAATTTTCAATGGACTTCGTACGAAAAGACGTCACTTCCTTAGTGAGTCACCATCTTGGTTCCACACAGCCCTTGCTAGGAAGAGTTAAATGATTTTCTCCTTTTGAAATTAATTTTGAGTTGTCATAAAAAACATAGCAATAAAAATATAGTTTTATTGTAAACATTCTGATCACTTGTGTAGCCAAACTAGTGTCAGAATTAGCATGTCTAATGCTTAGCAACGGCAAGTGTTGAACCAAGATGGCGCGTTGCCAAGGGGTGGAGCTAACTGTTATGTCACTCGTGCGAATTCCATGGGAAAAGGGTCATGTGATATATGAAATGCACGTGGAATTTTCCGATAAACACAATGGTGTTGTTATTTTAGAGGTATCTTTACTCATTCTCGAGTTAAGAGGTACCATCTTCAGTTAGTGTTGACATTTTATTAATTTGTGAGCAGAGCTCCATTTTGTGGCCTTTGTGGTGAATGTGGATGTTCTGTCTGATCAAGAAACTGCATTAACTCGAAAGTGAGTAAAGATACGTAAAAAATAACAACACTATTATGTTCGTCAGGAAATTCCACGTGCATTTCACATATCACATGAGCCATTTCCCATGGATTTATATCCAAAATGACGGCCATCTTGGTAACATAGCTAAAAGTTTTTCCTGCCACTCCTAATAGGATCTTTAAGTATCTTGCTACTTTTGAAACCTGCTTATCCGTTAGGTTCACGGGGGCAGCAGCCCTATGGAGGACTCTAGCGCTCGCGATCATCCACCATCAGGCGCAAATCCTCAATGGTAAATCCCAAGCGACTCTAACCCGGATTCTCCAGGTAGTCTCTTACCAACTCGGAATATAGCAACTGCCTAGGAAGACTAGCTTCCGGCATCTGTATTACGTGACCATCTTCTTCTTCTCCTCGTACAGAGGGTAGATCTTCATCAAGTGGACCCCAGCTATGATCTGGGCGCCTATTCGAACTAGGAATTTTGCGCCATTCTAGCTAAGATAATGACTTCTACACAATGACAGTAGCAACTGGGACCGACGGCTTAACGTGCCCTCTAAAGCACAGGGGCAACGGAATGGTGTCCACTGGTGTCACCCAACCAGTGGCAGCCCGTGCCTGAGGTTGCTTAATTCCACTGATACGGTGAACCGATCAATGACACAACCAGGCCACAACAACGCAACTGAGACCTCTCAATGCAGAGAAGTAGCGGCTCAACACACCTAAAGACTGCCTTATTGTGCTGCTGTGCACTCTATCTAGTAGGGAAACACCTGCCACATCTCCCAGAAATCTCATTTCGGCCGCTTGTACCCGCGATCGCACTCTTTCGATCATTACCCAAGATTCATGATCACAGGTGAGAATGGGGACAAAGATAGATTTGAAAACGTGATCTTTAAGTGCGTTCAGACTTTTGAAATCATGAAGTACTTATGCAATCAAATAAGCAAAGATTAAGTTAGATTACCTCGGCAGGATCAAAATCGATCAGAGGTTTCAAACCCTCGCAGTTACCCGAGAACGGTTCGTGGTGAGGGACGACGTCCATGTACTTGTGGCAGCCTGTTGCCTCGTACTGTTCATGAGTGAAACCTGAGTGGGTCGTTTATAAGAAAAAAAGACAGTGTAAGAAGTACTACAAACAAAAATGATATACTTAGGTCATTCAAAAATGGTTGGTCTCTGCTAACCAGGACAAAGAATGCACTTTACATTAGAAGTATACACTACCTTGATAAAAGTCATGGGACACACTTATTTTACATAAAAATGAGGTATTTTCATGCAGTTTAATGTTGTCATTCATCCCAACACTACACAAGATAGGTCGGAATGTTGTAGGAATGGCTCAAAAAACGCAACTTTCGGATTTCAAGACGGGTACAATTGTTCAGTAGCATCTTCCAAGCAAAAGAGATCGTTTCAGGTACAGAGAATAGATCATCGCTGAAAGGGTCTCCCCGTCCAGCGATGATCTGAGTGCTTATTCTGAGGGATTTTTGCGCCATCCCGGAGATAATTAACGACTGCTACAAGACGACAGTAGCAGCCGGGACCGAGGGGGTACAAAGACCAGCTTTACGTACGAGGGGGTACAAAGATGGGAATCCATCAGTGAGGCCCAACCAGTGGCACTCTCCCCTCAGCTGCTGGGCATCCAACTCTGCTCCAATGCACGGGTCTCACCAAATGTGTCCCTCGATGCTGGCTCCAGTAGCTGGGGTGAGTGCAGATCACGAGTAACAAGAGCTCCTCCGAGCAGATCCTCACTGCCAGAGCAGCATTAATACAGGCAACTGACTCACGTAGGGGTGAAATCCCATGCAGACGTCCCCGGCAACATCACTGTCTCCAGCGGGTCTAATTCGTGAAATTAAAGCACCAGTCAGTCATCTGAAAAGCACCCTGTACAGAGAGGTTCTAAACACCAGACAGAGTGAATGAGACAGCTCCATGAAAGGGAGACCCGTTTATAACTATCTGCCAGGGTTGCAACCGACGCTATTCGACTGCATCCACGGACCACACAAATGATTATCGGACACGGACCAACCGATGTTTCTTAGAATATTTAGAGATTTAAACTCACTGCCAGCTGCTTACAGTGCCCGTGCAGATCGGGGACTCATTCCGCAAATCACTTCCTCGAAGCCTGCAGCCTCCCTGCAGTTCAAAGGTCTCGTGCAAAGCTCTTCAACGTCTCGGACACAAGCTGCCATTCCCACACGCGGCCTACATGGATACAGCAATGATTAAACAATTTGAGACATTTGCAAGTTAAGCCAATGGCAGCCACAACTTTTTGACTTACCATACTTTAAAATATAGCAACTATTTAATTTGTGGTGATCCCTGTTCTGTGTCGTGGACTTCAAGACTGGGGGGTGAGCGTTTCAGCGTGGCTTCTGCTTCGCCGTTTGGTCCTCACACCGTGACCCCAACCCAACACTGCCCCTGTAGCTGTCTCACCCAGCATCAGGTCCATCAAGCCACTGATTGTCACCCAAGCAAACTTAGCTGACTGCGCCTAAGGTTGCTTTACTTCACTGAATGGCGAACCAATCAGTGAGACAACCAGACCAAGACCATCCTCGGCAAAAGTGTTAGAGACGTCAACCTTGCTAAACATCTCCAAACCATCCGTTCAAAAGGTATACGGGCGTGGAAAGATAAGAGCAAGACAAGTGTTCAGCCCAGGACTGGAAGACCCAAGATTATGTCGGCCAGAGACCAATGGGAGCTGCAAACCGTTAAACTTGGATTGATGGACTGACAAGAGCCTTGAGTCCATTGGGACAACTGTAAGCATCAGGACTATTCGCTAGAGCTGGGGCCCACAGATCAGCAACTGTAACACAACGAGAAGATTGCAAAGGTGCCAAGGAACTCTGGCAATCGGATGGAAGAATTTGGGTATGGAGAACGTCATCAGGTAAGCTGTGTAGTGCTCATAGTGAAGTTTGGTGGAGGGTCATTGATGATATAGGAGTGCTTTTCGTGGTTTGTTCAGGGTCCAATCCTTTTAGTGGATGATCATCTGAAGACAGCGTTACCAATCCATCCTGGACATCGCCTTACTCCCTACTCTCGCTGCATTTCGGAAATGGAATTTTTCACTTTCAACACGATGACGCACTTTGTCGCTGGTGTTTTCAGCAAATGGTTTGATGAAAAGGGGGTGCAAGAACTTCATAGGTGGACCAGCTAGATACTAACCCGTGCATTTTTCTGTTTCCATTAAATTGGTGGTGACCCATGACTTTTGGCAAGGTAGTGTACTATTCTTTGGAATATGTCCTAGAACGCATTTCCAGTCAGTTTGGAATGGCCCTACCAAGCAGGTGAAGTAACCCCCTTCTAACCTCTACATTCCGTCTTCATCTCTTTCAGCGTAACATCCAGTCCCATTTCATTGATATGGGTTTCAGCTTCGCTGAAACACTGGTCCAGGTTTTCGACATGGTTATGGTGCCCTCGTTTCACAGCACAGAAGACATGAGCTGTTGGTAGGGAAGAAAGATTGAAATCATGCAAGCAAACGTCAATTCAACAGGCTCTTGCCTCATCATATCTTACCTCCATACTCCTTCCCGTCCTGAGGCTCTTCGAGCTTCCCGCACTCGGCGAAACACATTGCATATTCGCCACATGTATGAAACACCATACCGACTTCTGTTGGGTGAGAAAAGCAAAATAGGCGTTTAAGGCGATATGGATGGATACTGGATTATAAAATGGAATAAGCATATGTGTCTCATTTTAAGCAGTAGTGCTATTTACCATCCTCGCCTCTGAAGACTCCTTCCTGATCCGGGTCGACATTCATTTCCTCATGCAAGACGACGGTATCGTTTCTGAAGGAGACATCACAAGCATAGTTTGAAAACTTGAGTTGTTTCATGTGCTGCATACACTGAGTGGACAAAACCTGATACCATCCTAGCGAGATATTTCAGGACTGTATTGCAGTTTTAGGTTACAAATTGCATGGAGACCAATTTTTTTTCAAATTTAAGTGGGTCATGTGTCATATCAAACAACATGAGAATTTTCTGAGAAATTCATTTCACTTGTCGGGTTTTACTTATCTGTCACGGTTTTAAAGCTACTGGCATTCAAAATTGCTGAAATTGGTGGAATCTGACATGTGGAATGAATTTCTGAGAAAATTATACCTATGTGATATGTCACATGACCCACTTTGCATTTGACAAAAATGATATGGTTGGATTCCAAGAGAGCGGCCAAATTTGTCATGTTCCCTAACATAAGTTTCCATAACCATTTCACATTGATGTACTCGATTGTGGCTCTATTGGGGCTTTTGGATATCCCTGTATGTTTTATCAAATCGAATCGATGGTATCTAGTTCAGGAGCTAGATCCAGTGCTTTGCCCCACTCAATGTATGCGTTTACTTGGCTATTTCATACATATCCTGAATCGCCAACTTGAATCCTTATCTCGCGCCTCGTAACAACTCACATTGGCATAATAGGGCGTGTCCATAGACGTCATCGCCACCATATTACACAGTCCAGCCACGACGGCAATGTAGGGGTTCATGTCAATGTGGCTGGAATGTGTAATATGGGGACCTGAGCTTCCAATATGTTTGCGCAACGAGATTAAGATTCAGGATGTGCATGAATCTATAAACTTAAAACTAGTGGTACATACAATTTGTTGACAGTTTCGGTGGTCCTCAGTTGGCCGTTTCCGATTCGGAAGGCGATCACTTCACAGGTTGTTGGCCTGGAAGCATTGTGACTGTCAAGATAGGCGACCCAGGAACATCCATGCAACTGCAAGTACAAAGGTCTCAATTTTTAAGCAAATGATGATGATTAATGATTAAGTCTATGAAAGACAGACCGTTGAATGGGACTTACGATAGAGTTATTAGCGTTGCTATCGACCTGAAGCCCTGAGCAGTCACCATTGAAGGGTTGTAAGTGGGGCACCACGTCCACGTAGCCATCGCAGTTATCATTCTCTTCCGCTGGCTCTTCCTCCGCCGTTGCCACTAGAGCGAACAGCGCCAGGACACCAAAACACCATTGGAAAAAGAGCATCTTCTACAAGAGAAAGCGAAATGAAGAGTTACCTAACTATGGAATGTTGTACCTAGAGCATGTGCAGGACTGTGAGCGTAGAAGATCGTGGATGAAAATTCAGTGTATACGTGGCAAAATTCCAAAGCAATTCAAGTGTTTGCGCAAAGTTAGTGCTGATCTGGCATCACTTCACCTTACATTTTTGCAACAATACTCGCATGTCTCTTTGAAGCTTCAACAAGAAATTAATCCCCCCGAGGAGGGTATAGGAAAGTTTCTAATCATTTCCGATCGAATGGTATATCACATCCCACATGTTGCCATACTTCTAAAGATCAAGTAATTGTCACCCCCACAACTCCGACCCCATTGGAACAATTTGGGCCAAACTTCTTATCGAACTTCTCTCCCAGAATAATCTGCATACCGAATTTCACTCCTTTACACACTCCATTACATACTTTTGGTATCCTCTAACTCCCATGCCCCCAAATCTCCGACCCCAGTAAGTTAATCAAAACCAAACTAAATAGTGAAGATCCACATGCTCATATTAAGCTATATTGCGAATTTCAACCTTCACGGCGTTTTGGACGGCTTCAATCGACCCAAAACGGATTTTTAGGGCGGTCTTGATCCTCGGGAAGAGGAAGAAGCCGGCCGGAGCCATGTGCTTTGTGCTTCGCCTAGTACTCACGGACGCGCAGAGCGGTGTGGTTTAGAGCGTTGTCATGGTGGAGCTCCCAGGTAGCGGCGATCTCTTTTCTCACTTCATGTCCAATTTATCGGTCACCAGTTCGTGTACAATTGTTTTGAGAAAGTTGAGAGTTTCTGCAATCATCCGGACACTCAAACGACGATCAGATCGCGCATACGGGCCAAATTGTCGTCGGTTGTGCTGGTTGACGGCCGTCCAGCGCGGGGTTTGTCGACCAACTCTTCCAGGCCTTCCAGGCTGTCCCCGTAAACTTGCGCAATCAAATAGTGGGTT